>CM035785.1:31817175-32089675 GCA_020466265.1 Siphamia tubifer
TATACAGTATGTGCAAGAGTAGATGGTGTTACAGAGGCTGAGATTGTAACAGTGGGACAGATGAGGACTAGTTATGAAGCGCAGACAGTGAATGACAAACCGCAATCGAGAAATAGATGAAAAAAGAGGTGGGATACACAAGGGAGAGTAGAGTTTAGGAATGAGGAGCTACATGATTGTTAAATACCTTAGTTTAAGGCCAAATTCCATACAGTACATGATGGAACATGAGGCTTTGCTTTCACAAATGGTGTTTTCTCTCCACTTCTCTGCCTCTTGATGCCCTTTTGTGTGTGTTTTAGGACTTGATGTGTATTCCACTCATGTTCTGGTCCTGAGTGGGTGTACTTCTGGAGGCTGCACCAACAGTTCACAAGTTACAATGCTGACCTCTCAGCTTCCTCCTGGGCCTCTACAAGCACCAAGTCTTACCCCACTAGATTCACGGACCATTCTGGTAGAGTAAGTATAGGGCTGGGGTGCGTGTGTGTGTGTGGGAGGGGGGGTCAAATATTTGTGACAATGTGATTTATTCTTGACAGATAATGTGTAATTGGTGCTCAGTACATGGTCAATGCACTTGGTCAAAGGTGATCAGTGATGTATGTCACTATGAATATAGAGCAGAATGTGTCTGAAAACAAAACAACATTATTCCAAATTTATGGACAACTGTGTATGTGCAGTTACAAGAATTAAATATAATTAAAAAAATATATTTTCGGAGAATAAATATTAAATTGAATTACACTAATTATAAAAACTATTGCTGACAGACTATATATTTATATATATATATATATATATATATATATATATATATATATATATATATATATATATATATGTATGTATATGTATATGTATGTATATGTATATGTATGTATATGTATGTATTTGTATATATATGTATATGTATATATATGTATGTGACTTTGGTGACATGTACATACAAATAATAGACCTCAGATTGTTGCATAACACAACTCATTGTGTAAATAAATGTTCATACTTTTTTTTCTTGCCTATAAATTATGTGTCTCAGGTCACAGACATGCAAATATAATGTAATACCAAACAAGTCATACATATTTTAAACATAATTCAGAGAAATCTAGATCATTAAGACAGAATAGTTCATAACATATTTCATCATGCCACATATGTTGTCATTGTAAAGCATGTAGAGAAAGATCTGGAACTACAGAGGCAGTGACCTTCTGCAGCTGTGTTTACAATGCAAAATATTCTTCTGCACTTGACCTTTCACCCTTAGAGAAAGGGGACAGAGGAAGATAGATCTGTGCACTTTTCCATTATGTTCCTCTGTAAATGTTCCCAGTTTATGCCTGTGGTGTGTGTGCGTGCGCTAGTGCGTGTGTGTGAGTCAATCTGCGTGAAAGCCATTAGTGTCCTGACTGTCACTTACAGTGGGACTCACCGCGGGAGGGCACAGTGCCACTCACACACACAAACACACACTTAAACAATGGACAGAGGGTAAGTGAGAAGATGGAAAATTGAAGGTCTGAGGGAAAAACACTTTTGTGTGAATATGTGTGACAATCAGGTGTAGCTAATGAGAGAGAGAGAGAGAGAGAGAGATTTGAAGATTTTTTTAAGTTGATTCAATATTTTACTTTTTAGTTAAACATAAAACTAGTGCGTCCATCCACTGCCATTGATCCAACTGCAGTGGTTTTATTGGTCAATCAGTGTTGTAGAAGATAATGCTATTTCCATAGTAACTGTGAAGCTTCTGAATGACCAAATGGACCAGAAATAGATTAATAACTATATTTTATACACTTTTTTTTTACATGTATTGACAGGATTAAAGGATCAGCTGTTTTAGACAGTTTAGGTCAGTAGATTATTTTGTTTGGGTCTTTATGGGTTAATATGTTTATTGTAACATTAATCAGAGCAGTGATATGCATTCCACTGTGAGCATTTATCATGTTTTCAGCATTTTATTCAGCAGGTATGGGAAGGCTGCATATTGCCTTGTTAGCACATTGGTAATAGGCAGAGGTTGGAAGATCATACTTGGTCAATATCTTTCTATTGTATCTGTGAGAAAAGCTGAGAAACACAGAGGAAGTGGGGCAGAAATGTGCGAGAAATGTGAAACTGCAAAAGAAAAAAGTCAACAAGGGAAGGAAAGAGGGAGTAGAAGGATAAAATGTGAGCCCGGAGAGCGTAATAAAAGGAAAACTAACACATGATGGAAAAGAGAATAAAAATGGATAAAAACAGTGTGGGAAAGAGTGAGGGTAAGAGACTGTGAGAAAGGTTGAAAGAGGCAGAAAGATGCAAACTAAATAATATCTGCAGCTTTATTTTTATTTATAGCCCCTAACACAAGCAAACACCATAGACTCACACAAATACATTATTATACATTACATTATTGCTTTATTATTACATATAAATACATTACATTATTACATTATTATTACACATAAATACATTACATTATTACATTATTATTACACATAAATACATTACTTTATTATTACATATAAATACATTACATTATTACATATAAATGCATGACATTATTACATTACATATAAATACATTATTATTATATATAAATACACTTATTACATTATTATTATTATTACATATTAGATAGTGGGTTCTGGGGAGTGCGGTTTTAATACGGATTTTAAACATGTAAACCTGAGGCACTTTTATCACTTTTATCTGTTTTACCTCATTTTCAAAAAAGTACTCTTAAGGGTTTTTTTTAAGTATATTTATTTGAATGTATATTGAGTCTTGTTTATTTATATACTATTGTGTTTTTATCTTGTTTATGCTCAATTGCGTTGTGGGGGGGGGGCATAATTTAATTGTAACATGTGTGCAATGACAATCATGTTTATTCTTCTTAAATACAACACACTGGGATGAATATCATTTTCAGGGAACGTAGAGATAGCTGCATATGTTCTAATCAGACCTTAATTTTGACTATTCTATTTATTCTTCCTTAATGTTTCTCTCTTTTTTTAGAATGTTGTGTTAGGAAGTCTGGAAGTAGAAAAGTCTGAAGTAGCATTTGACAGACTGGTGACAAGAGTCACACCTGCATCCCAATTTCATCTTGAAGGTTTTCAATTTAGCATCATGAGAACACCACCATCCATTTTGTGCTAATTTCATAACATAACTTTAAAACCAATGGTTTTCCAAAACCATTACCATAGTGAATTATGATACAGATTATTACAACCCCCCTTTGATTTAGTTTTTCAAAAATGGACATACATCACAGTGCAATCGACAGCATATAAATCTTATAATAAATGTGATAGATTAGCCACAGTGGCTAATTGTGTGCTAACACACACTCATCAGTCATTCAAAACTGGGCTCTTTAATGGGAGGAACCAAGAAAGGAATCCATCACTTTTTAAAATGGCCTCCTCCTCCTCCTGCTGCTGCCGTGCCAGGAGGGCTTACCGACTCTCTGGGATTTGTAAAAATTGCCACACTATTTATAAAAAAAATGTTTTGGTGCTCATTTATTTATGAGTTCTTTCTTCGTTGTGCCCTCAGAATAGAAGTCGTAGATGAGTTTCGGCATCACGTCATTTTTAATAAAGCCCAAATTCACTTCCATTGGATTTGGCTGAAATTAATTCTAAACAAAATAATTTGTAAAAGTTTACCTCAATCTCTGTCCTGCACATTTCTCCAATGAATCAGGTGGTAAACAGGCATACAAATATTTTTAATAATCAAAAAACTTTTATATCTGTCCTTGAAAACACATTGGAATCTGTTTTAAAACCATGCAAACATTAAAAAAAAAAAAAAACCATTTCTCTGCTTTATTACGGCAGCAACAATTATTCTACGTAACTGGAAGTGTGTTAGAACCTTAGATTTAAAAGACTGGGTCAATGCAGTGTCTTATGAGAGTATGTTGGAAAGACTGATTTTGGTTTTAATTAAACGTTTTAGTGTTAAATACTTATTCTATTATGTTTTGTAAAAAAACAATGTAATTATTAAACCAAATGAGTTGTTTGAAAACTGAAAACTTACAATACAATGGTCTTTTTAAATTTAGATTTCATATGAAGTTAAGTTTGTGTGAGCGAGGGGCGGGGCCTATTTTAAAATTCACTCTGGTGGATCTGGTGTTTGCTGCAGTGCATTGTGGGTATTGGGTAACCATGAGTGAAGACCGTAGGCACAACCATGGGTACTTAGTTGTTACCTGTCAAAATAAAATTGCAGTTTATGTTCTCACTTTACACTGAGTCAGTGTTATCTTCAGTGTTCACTCATGTAACATTATAAATGTCTGTTCTATGTCAGAAGTTTGCAATTGTTCATAGAAGTTTGACAAAATTAGTAAAATCTCATTTTTTATGGATTCTATTTTTAGAAAATATATTGCCCACTGGAGAAAAAAATAACACTTGGAAATGATATCCATGTATCCTGTGAACTTTTCTGTTGAAATGAATGTTTTGTTTAATTAAAAGTTATTAATGATGAAAAAATAATTTAAATATCTGTAAGTTTCACGAACAAAAAAGGCATTTTTCACCCCAAAATGTCTGTTACCATGGTAATTTGTTAAAGTTAGCTCAATTAACATACCTAAAAAAGTTAATAGCATCGATAGGTATCATTTCCAACTGTTAACATTTTTCGACAGTGGATGATATATTTTATTTAAAAAAAAAAATTCTAAAAAAAATCAAAAGATTTTACCCAAAAAAGTATATTTTGAGATAAAACCACATGACCAGATTTTTTGTCAGCCCTTCTGAAATGATGCAGTATGTCCTCAAGTTCATCTCTATTAGTTTTGGTGCTTTAATCATTTCTATAACAATTTTTCCAAATATTTGGATTAACTTACCCCTGTATTAAGGTTCATTGTGTCATTTTTGGCGACACTGAACCCCCTGTGGAGGCCGTAAATAGTCTGTCAGTAGAACAAGTTTTTGTTTTTCTTTCTTTCGGTCTCTTGTTAACGGTAAATTAATCTGTTCCACACAGACACATAGACATAGAAGATGATGATAATGCACCTTAACACTGCCACCTACTATAAAGAGGAAAAAAGGAGAAGAGGAAATGTATTCAGAGCTACTGTAGGAACATGATGATGCAATACGCTGTTCTCTGTTACATGTGAGACGTTTCATCTGTGGATTTAAACAGGTCATTCATAGGTACAGTAACAAAACATAATACACACATAAATAGAAATATTCCTAAGGTTGAGGTTGTGGGATAGGTCAGTAGATAAAGGGGACCAGGGATACTGTAACTGTTAATTTTATTCATTAATGATTTACTTCATTAATTCAAAGTTTAATTTTTGTGTTTCGAACACCTTTATTCTTTTAAATAATTTGTAAAAGTCAATCCGTTTCTATTTGTTCTCCTGGTCATAACTATAAATGTAAAAATAATGCTGCGTTTGGATGTTCTCTTGTCACTTGCTTCATGGTCATCACATGCAGGTCTATTACACTCAAGTTTTACTTCATATTTTAGGGACAAAAGTCTGAAATATTTTTACGACCTCAACCGTTTCTCTCAAGTCAACAATGTTTACAGCAATTTGATATGAAAATAAATGAGTATGTGTCTTTCTTTTAAGCAGCCTCTTACCTAAACAGCACTTCAAATGAGACTATTTATAAATAGTGTTTCTCATCCTCTTCCTCTCTGCCTCCTTCGCTCTCTTGCTCAGTATTGGGGATGACTTTCATTCTAAATATAGAAAAGAAGATACCACTATCTGACAGAGGAAACTCTGACTGCAGTAATGGCTTGTGTCTTCTATAGAAGAAACCTTACACTAGCATTGTGCATCTGTCTACTTACAGATGGAAATACAATGATTAAGGCTCTCACACACACACACACACACACACACACACGTTTCTCGTTTCCATGTCTCATGAGGACCAAGTTTGTAACTTGTAGGTAAAGTAGGCATTGGGTAATGAGCATAAAATATAAATTAGACGTAAAATTAAAATAAAAAAAAATGAAAAAAGATTTGAAAAGTGTAAAAAAAAATGTAATAAAAATGAATTTAAAATATTAATTCAAAAATAATAATAAGAAGTCACATTTCCCCAAATCTTTGAAAATGACATGTTTCACTTTGCACCAGTTTCCTTCATGCTTTATGGTTCATGCTTTACAAAAATGATTTTATCACATATTTCAGTAGATATGACCTAATTTGCATACGTAATCAAAATATGTCAGAAAACTTGCAATACAAAAATATATTTGCCCTAATGTGGGTTACCAACTGTGAAAGTTTGATATTGATATGTCACGGTTTAAAATGTTAACCTATACACCTAATATTTAATTCTGTCTCCAAATGGACAAATCAATGGAAAATCTCCAACTTTGACATTGAAAAAAAAAGAAATATAAATCTGTAGATTTTTAATATGTTATTCAAGGGGGGATTCAGGATCACTAAAAAGTAGGAACCATTACTATTGCAATTAATTCTGACTGGACTATTTGTTGGTAATAAATAAATGTAGACACAGCTGTCTAAAGTTTGCACCAGAACAAAAAAAGTGAGATACTTTTCACCTATATATATATATATATATATATATATATATATATATATATATATATATATATGTGCTTTGTTGTTTGTGCTTGTGGCTGATTTCATTGTCCCTCTTCAGGTGGTCACGTCCCTCTCAGGTCAATGGTGCTTTGGAGTTTTATTCCATCTTCCTGTCACATGGCAGCGGTCAGCCGGTGCTCGCTTATAACAGCTCAGACCTTTTACAAGACTACACACTCCGAAACCTAACCCCTGGAACAGCCTACACCATCACAGTAGCTGTGAGTCTGTCAGTCTTTATTTATTTTACTTTTTATTATCACACTCATCTTTATCTTTGTGTAACTGTATGCAGGGCCGGAGTTAGTCATAGTCAGACTAGGCGGTCGCCTAGGGCACCAGATGTCTTGAGGGCGCCAAGTCCCATAGAATTAGAATATTAAGATACTGTGTTTTCTGGACTATAAAGTGAACTGAAAATACTTTAATTTTCTCCAAAAAACACAGTGCACCATTTTGGCCTTTATATCAGATAATTTTGACTTTTTATCGCATAATTTTTACTTTTTATCTCATAATTTTGACTTTTTATCTCAGAATTTGGACTCTTTTAAAGTTTGACTTATCAGAATAAGAGTGTGTTTAGTTACGTGTTACAACTTAACAAGGTTTAGAGTCATTGTGACTGTTTAGCTTCATGTAATGTGCCTTATGTATGAAAAAACTTCAAAAAAACAACCATTCATTGACAGTTCACCTTATAGTGTTGAAAATATAGTAAATAACATCATTAAACTTAACATTGACAGTGATTATTCATGGACACTCAGTATGTACTCCATCAGATGTAGGACACTATGTTTACAGATGATCATTTATAATTCCACTAAAAGGAAAGAGGGGTGTTGGCCTCGTGTTGGCCTAGTGTTGGCCTAGTGTTAGACTAGTGTTAGACTAGTGTTGGCCTAGTGTTGGCCTAGTGTTGGCCTAGTGTTGGCCTAGTGTTGGCCTAGGGCACTACATTGACCAGAACCTGCCCTGACTGTACATCTTTCTTTATCAGGCTTGTACTGGAGGTGGTTGTACATTAAGTCCTCCCAGCCAAGTTCAGACCGAGGAAAGCACCCCTGAGAATGTACCAGCACCTGTGGTCACCCCTTTGTCCCCCCATGCAGTTAATGTCAGCTGGACATCTCCTGACACACCAAATGGTAAGAAGACGCACATTTACTCGGGTACATGCACACTCATAGACTCACACAAGGATACAGAAAATGTAGAAGATTAACAATATATAAACAAGCTTGATTAAAATTATTAATGTAAAGTAATTTAACACTTTACATTTCCAAGGGTCCACATATAGGCTGGAAGTAATCACTCATAAATTTTAATCAAACCACTCAAACCTGTCCCAAATGTCACGTGACCTAATGTAGTTCTCACACATCAGAAGATATAAACCACTGTCAGATAAAATATCCACAGCAGGTACAATCACTCATTTGTTCAAAATACAAACGTTAAACAGCTGATCTGAACCTTTATGTCTCATAATTATCCACAGAGGAACCATATTCTAACAAACACAGGCATAGTCCAACAAAAACATCCAAAAGTAACAAAAACATTGTCCATATGTAGTCCAAAACATTAATAAATATCCACAAATGTTTTATCTATTCCATCATTTAACAGGACCTGCCTCAAATATCCCAGTTTTCATCTGAATATTTTCATTTATAATATAATCAAACACCAACTGCATGTTATTAAAATGGTTCAAAAACATTTAATTTAATTTATTAAGAAATTTAGGTGAAATTGAGTGAAAGTTTAAAGGGTTAACAAAGTGTATGGTGGAACATAAATTTTTTTCAAGGTCAAAGTTGGAGATTGTCCATTAATTTGTCCATTTGGAGACACGAAAGTAAATATTAGGCGTATAGGTTAACATTTTAAACCATGACATATCAATATGAAACTTTCACAGTTGGTAACCCACATTAAGGCAAATATTTTTTGTATTGCAAGTTTTCTGAAATATGATGATTACATATGCAATTGAGATCATATCTAATGAAATATGTGATAAAATCAGTGGTAATTTCAATAGTAATAATATTTTATACATAATATTGATCTTTAAACCCCTCTGCATCACATCACATATTAAAAATACTGTATACCCTCATCAGTGGAACATACTTTTTTAAACTGTATATATATATATATATATATATATATATATATATATATATATATATATATATATCAGTATAAAACTGGATCTATATGAAGGTGAGATGAATATAAAAGACAAAATTCTAAGAAACAGAAAAGAGGACACCATGAAGATATACCAGAAAGAGAGAGGGGATGCATTCACACAAGGTAAGACACCAGGAACACATGATTTAATATGGAGACCAGACCATCGGAGTCCGATAGTGAGAGGGCAGTGCTTCGGTGAGCTCCTTTAAGTGGATGAAAAGTGCTCCCTTTTGACTGAATAGAGAACTGCAGGCTCGAGGCACACACGGGCGCAGAGGAAATGCCTTTCTCCCTCTATTATCTCACTTCTACTCCCCTTCAGCTTCGTCGCTTGTGACCAAATAAATTGCACCGATCAGAGCCGTGTCAAACGTACCTTGGCTTTAAATTTGGAATTGAGCATTTGCCTCATACACCTCCATATTATAAAAATTCATTTTGAACAAAACTTCTCTGCGTTTTGAAGAGGTTTTAAAGTAAAAAGACTTGACGCTGTTAACAGAAGAATGTTGCACAGAACATAATTATGAATTTTAATGCATAAAGTAAGACCTCAATATTTAACTGCACAAAGAAGAGTATTGTAAAGGAATCATCAATATTTAATATTTACACCCACATTAGAAGTAATTTGTTAGTAAGTATAAATACAGGAAATATGGTTTTGCAGAAAATCAGCATGATTTTTTTTTTGGTTTAACCTTTAATCTATTAGTTAAATATAAATCTGTATTTGTGTGATCCAACTGTAATGTCAGTTAACCCTTTAAACTTTAAAAAGTCAATTGAATGTTGTTCTTGAACCATTTTAATAACATGCAGTTGTTGTTTGATTATATTATAAATGAAAATATTCAGATGAAAACTGGGATATTGGAGGCAGGTCCTGTTAAATGATGCACTAGATGAAACATTTGTGGATATTTATTGATATTTTGGACTACATATGGACAATGTTTTTGTTTGTTTTGGATGTTTTTGTTGGACTATGACTGTGTTTGTTAGAATATGGTTCCTCTGTGGAAAATAATGAGACATAAAAGTTCAGATCAGCTGTTTGACATTTGTATTTTGAACAAATTGTACCTGCTGTTGATATTTTATCAGAAAGTGGTTTATATCTTCTGATGTATGAGAATCTCCATTGTCAAGCTACATTAGGTCATGTGACATTTGGGACATGTTTGGATGTTTTGATTAACATTTTTGAGCGTCCTATATGTGGAAGTTTAAAAGGTTAAATGATGGTGACCACTGACGACACTGTCTTTGTGAAACTGTTAAAAGTTTATCACAACACGGAAAACATACATGAGCAGACATAAAATAGTGTCTTCAAGTACCATTATTTGCTACATGGTTTTGAGAATCATGTATTTCTTTTACGATGACCACTTTTTAATCAGGGACTATGTTAATAATTGCTGTATCTTATTGGAAGCCAATGAATTAAGTGATGAAAACCATCTGAGCAGTTCTCAGCCCATTTCACAGTCTCAAACATACAACGCACTACTACATATTATCAATGTTACTGCCACGCTCGTTAAAGTATGTGTAATTCCATAATGCGTGTGTATGTAATGTGAATCGTGTGTGTTTTACGCTTAATGCCACATGAGTGCATTTCACACTATAAACCCTATGATGTGTGTGCGTATTAGCCCGGATAAATTACTTAAAGCTTTTCTCATTTGATGACAGAAATTTATAACAAGGGAGACACTTAATCATGATTACCCGATTATTTCATGCTTAAAAAGCTTTAATTTTTGCTTAAAGGGAAGAGCTCAATGCCTTTTTTTTTCCATTTGTTCTTTTTTTTATATATATATATATATATATATAAATGGACAGTGACAATAATGATGATGATGATGATGCTGATGGGTTCCTGAGGAGTGAGATACGGTGTTATTTTCTGTCTCTCTCTCTCTCTCTCACCCTCTCTCTCTCTTTCCCCCCTTCTCCCCAATTCCACAGGGATTTGTGGGGGATAATCCTCTCGGGGATTAGGTCGGGGCAACACGCAGACAAAGAGGGGAAATAAGCCTGTTATGCATTCGCTGCTTCATTTCCCAACCTGTCTTTATTACAACCTATACTGATACGGGCTTATTCACACACACACACACACACACACACACATACTGTCACACGCATGTGATTGGCCACATTAAGAGCTTCCCAGATGTAGTTGCCATCCGTGGGGTTTTTGTGTCTTCATTTCCCTGATAGGTGTGTATATCTGTATTGAGCAATAATAAAACCCACACATGATTAAAGCAGAATAGACTCTTAGTTCTTAGCACTGATCTTTTGAGCCCCCTGTATGCATTTTTATTAAGGAAAAGCACATTTGGCACCGTACTGTTTCATTTTTTTTTATTAGATGGATGTAATGTAATGTAATTATTGTGCTGGTATATGTAGGTATGTGTGCACAGGCACATGTGAATTTACATCTCACTGTGTGTATCATTTTGTGTGTGTGTGTGTGTATGTGTGCAGAGTACTTCTGGGCTTCAATATGTACACCTTCTTGCCTTCTTGCACCCACCTTTTCTGGTGAGGGTACGTGTTCGCTGTAGTGGTACTGTCCTTCTGAGGGCATTTATCCTCACAAGGCCTATGGTTACATTTGTCATTTCAATACGGTTTTCATCACTGAATGGTACTGAGGCGCATACAGTAGACTGGCAGGTGTGGAGCCCCTAAATCACTTTTCATTTGCATTGTAATCCAGTGACTCATAATACATCCCAACATTGCAAATCTCACTTTATGATTAAAGTTACTCATAATCCAGGCATATTCTTGCAATGTCCAAATGACCAATGCAAATGAAGCATGAAAAGCATAAAAAAAAACATACTGTATGTACACTTTTTATATTAATGACATATTTTAGAGAGAAAACAGGAGACAAAAGGGTTCAAATTTGCAAAAGTTCTTCGTTTTTAAGCAAATTATTTTATTTAACTAACCCCATTCCCATGCCCAGAACAAAAAAAAAAGAAACTCAAAAGTTTCAAGGTAAATAAAGAACCCAGGTGAGATGGACAAATTAACAAAAGGAGCGTAGAAGATGTCCACATACCACTACCCCATCTCTATTAACACAACCTGCAACTAAACCCTGTCAAAAAAAATAAACCCAAAACAGGACGTCCTATCAAACTTCCAGGACTTTTTTGGGGGAACTACTCTTGACTGGGCCATGAATTAACCCCGGTCCTCTCAGGCGTGTGTTTCCACCCAGAAAATGGCCCTATAGGAACCTTTCGATGATGTCATTATATCGTGTCAGTTGCTATGGTAACATCACTAACAAAAAGCAGGAGTAGAGGAGGCAATCACAAGACTAGACATGGACTAGGGTTGACGAAATGTATTAAAAAATCTTGACCGATAACCGTTGCTTTGTCGGCTCACACACACAACCATACTCACCACTGCGTTTCAGTCCCTTTTTAAACATAAGTCACACTGAGAGGTCGAGCGATGTTATGTTAAAAGCTCATTTTAAACCGAAGAAGAAGAATTCCACACAGATGAATGAAACACAGAGCTGAAAAAGTCAGGACTTCTGTTTCGTCACATGGTAAACTTCCTGCAGAAACTACTCTTGAGTTGTTTGTTGTGATCTGATGATGTCATTTTGGACAACCAATTCTGCATGACTTTTTCCCAGCAGCTCTATCGGGCCGCTCTCGAGTACCTACCCCCGACCAAGAACTCCGTTATTTCCTGTAAAAGTTCTGATACACTGCCCTGTCGGAACGGCCCAGTCAGCGGACACGTTTGCATACAGCAAAGTTCCTGGAACCGGCATCATAGCTCTGGAGGCGAGGCAGGAAAAAAGACAGTCCACCCCCAAAACCGAATGCCTGTCCAATTTATATCCACTACAGTGGAAGCCAATTACGAACCGGAAAAAACACTAAAATCAGGATATTGTACAAAAATATTATCAGAGAAAAACTATCAATACATATAACAATAATTATCTAATAAAGTAGGAATCATCAAAAAACCAGAGGGAAAAAAAGTGTGCTATTAAAGACATTTTGCGCCATGATTCTGAACAAAGCTTACCACATCACTTTAAACTATGCAATCAAGTCCACCATAATGTAGAAAAGACATTTTTGTTATTCCCATAGAAGATGTTTGTTTTAATGAGAGTGATTATAGGGTTCAAAATGATAGGTCGGGGCATAAAATGAACTGAACGAACATTTAAAGAGAATTTTGTACTTGTGCTGAAACCCCATATGAGGGACAGATGGTGGGGTAACATGGATGTTAGCAGGTGAGAAGCAGGTCTTCAGGCATTTATTAAGACATTCCTAATGGAATAAAAGAAGAAATGAACCCCAGGCAATTCAAGCAAAGTAACATAAACTTAAAATAAAACCTATTCGAAGCTGCTGCCTCACAGCAAGTTCCCACCTCCTCCTCCACACAGTTACTGACCTTATGCCTCTTCAGCCTCACCTGCATGGATCTTACCATCTGTCCAGGAAAGGGAGGGTTGAACACAAATTACAACAAAATGTGAAGAAATATCACAGGTACCACTCGCTTTCTATTTGCATAAACTGTATGTCTCATTACTAAGTACGTTATCATACAAATAGATTAGCAACCAATTTCCAGGTCATGCAAACTGAAGTATAAAACAAAACCATCCACAGTAAAATTAACCAACCAACTCATGATGATGTATAAACAACTGAAAACAGGATCAATCATCAAAATCTTTACTTTTTGTGAATTTTCAGAGTAGATGTAAAACTCCTGTCGATCAAGAGCAACAATTAGAAACAGTTATGAGGCTTGTGAGGATCTAGATCTGAATGCATTTCCTATCGTACACAGTGATCTAACTTGAATGTCAACATTTGAGCTAACGTACACATGCATATTCCTAAAGGAGACAGAAGCAGATAGTGTAGGTCACATATGTTTCTAAACCTGGGGCTGTAGACACGGTGTCTGCAGATCCAGATGGAGGAGAGGATACAAGGCAAAGTGTGCAGACAGCAGCACACCATGACCTGCAACCTGACCTCACAGCTAAAAGATGGATACAAATCTATACAATGATACTGCATGACATTGTGAAGGGTTCCCCCCTTCCCATCATGATGCTGAGAGAGTAAGTCAA
The DNA here is from genome assembly GCA_020466265.1 of Siphamia tubifer. NCBI lineage: Eukaryota > Metazoa > Chordata > Actinopteri > Kurtiformes > Apogonidae > Siphamia > Siphamia tubifer. The sequence goes on from CM035785.1 coordinate 31,831,212, forward strand.
CAGCATTTGAACTGGTACGGTTGCATCTCCATCATGAGATCTGGTTATTTGAGACTGAGAACAGTTTCTTCCCAAGTGATAACCTCTGACAGTAAGGTCTACCTCATGGGTGGGGAGTTGAATGCCTGTGACTTAGCCTGGTGGAGGGCAGCTCTTCAGTGTCTGTTAGAGGCTGTCTCTCTCCATGGTCTTGGAGACTGACCAAATACTTAACCTGATGTTGAGCAAAAGCACATGTGAGGTGGTTTGAATAACACACAGCAGTAGGTGAGTTTATTCCTTTATTATCCAAAGCACACATCATACAAAATATTTTTTTTTCTCCTAGGAATGGGCTGTATGTCCAAAAATGTATATCCCGGTATAATTTGAGCCACTGGTGGTATACGGTATATATGACGGTATAGTACTTTTGTAGGGTACTATACCTAAATAATAAATAAAGTATAAATGACAGCAGAACAGTCATATAGCTCCAAGTGCAGTCTTTCATATTAGTGCAGACTTTCTTCATATTCAGGAGTGTGATCAATCATAAACCAGTGAATACAGGAAGACAGAGAGCTGCCAAAATGAATGAGGCACATGGATTTGATCCAATAAATCACTCACTGCAACTTTTTGCAGTTGTTGAGGGTTATTTGTACTTACATATGTGATTATAACAAGCCTAATGGTTTAAGATGTTACCGTTTCAATTTGAAGAAAAATGATCTTTCATGTGAGGCTATCATTGAGAGTAGCTAGCGCAACACATCTCAATAGTAGCAATCACTGTAGCAGCGCTCAACATGCTAACATTAGTGAAATTGTAACTCTGAAAAGTCATTTAGTTGTTAACACCAGCCAGATACCATGACTAATAGTACCTCAACTGGATATAGTAACACACAGTTATTAAGGCTGCTGCAGTGTGTTAAATTTAAGGAAGTGTTAACATTTAGCACAATTGTTTTGTTGTCATCATAAACTATATGGCTGTCATGACTTTGGCTGTTAGCTTATTAGCTCACTTCTAATTATAAATATATTTAAATTATACATGTTAAAAATTAAAGTTAAAACTGTTAAAACAGTGGTGGTTCACCATTGTTCATATTTTGTTTAAAATGTTTATCTGAGTGGGTATGAATGAGTTCTTGTATAGATTTTTTTTAGAGGGAGACTGATGGTAGTAGTTGAAAGGAATTTTGCAGGGGGGGGGGGGGTCCCATGTGATGAGGTGGGCTTTCCTTCCTACTGCCTCGTTGTGAAGTACTAATAGTTGTTTTTGAGTTTTTTCTGGTTATTTGACTTGCCTGTGTGATGATCCTGGAAAGCTTTGATTTGTCTTTGGCAGAGGTAAAGGTGAACCAGGATATGATGTTGAAGGTGATTATGGATTCGACCAATCAAGAGATTTTAGTGAGCAACTGGAAAAATAAACTGAACAAATTGTTTACAAAGGCACATTTTGACAAAGTGATACATTTTGTGCCCAGTGCTTAGATGTACCTAATGAATCAATCAGAATTGACATCTGTAAAGAAACGAGAGAGGAAAAGCAATTTTAGTGAATTGTGAACGATGGACGATGATGATGACGGACACAGCATGACGGCAAAAGCTCATCCCATGATGAGCTAATAAAAATAGTTAAAATCTGCCAATTAAATCGGTCGATCGATCAGTCGGCCTCTAGGCTGAATTGTCCAAAATCTAAGACCACAGTTCACTGATGTATTCTATCCTTATCCACAAACATACTGCAGCAGTAACACTATGAACGGGCCTTCAGTCAGTTTAATCTGGACACACCCCTCTCACAGGTTCCTATTTTGGGCATCGCTTTGTCTCTTGAATTTACATTTGCCTCCTGAAAAAGAATGCAGCTGATCAGAAGGTTCCTCATGAAGGCTGTGTGACCTCTAGTCTGACCCGTCCATCCATCCGTCCACATGGGCACCTTGACCAGAACAGTAGGAACTTTGGATCCTGTCCTGACCTGGTGGCTTTGCATAACACTCTGAACATTCCCCATGATGTAATGCCTGGCCTCTGGGGTCTAGGAGGGGAGAACACCTCACCACCACTACGAAATGTCATGTTAGGGACCCATGTGAGAGTCAGATGTTATTAATTAAGCAACTTTAACAATCAAATTGCCACTTCCTCAATCATTATCTGCATTGGTTGTAATGTTTGACAAAATTTTCACACGGGGGAAAAAAGAGTCTGAAAAAGAAAAGTTCCTGTTACTCTTGCCTGTTATTCCTCTAAATATAAGAGAGGTTTTACAGATTTAAACACACACATTTTCATATTTTCAACGTATTTATTCAGAATTATTTGGTTGAAGAAATATTCTCTATGTAACTTGACTTACTGATCTTATTTCTCCTCAACCGTGACCCTACCACCTGCCAAACATCCACATGGGAGTAAGAGAGGATGAAAAAAAATCGATTAATTGCACAAAATGTAAATAAATACAGTAACAAATGCATTTCTTAGTTTCTACTGACTTACACACATGTGCACCTCCATATATTTTACATAATGTTAATGGCTTCAGAAACCCCTCTGTTATACCCCCTTTCTCCTGTGCCTCAATTATTCACTGTAATGGTCATTATCATGCAAATCTAATATCACTATCCCATATTTGTTTCTAATAACAAAACATTATGAGCATGTCAAAACTCCATAAAATCTAAATAAAAAGATAAATTACCTGATTCATGATCCAATTTACTTAAAAATAATGATTTAAACACTGTTAAAGTTTCTCTCACTATTGTTCAGCCATCATTCTAATTCAGAACACACATGACTAGTGTATGTGTATTAGGGTGGCCCCTTAGGTATATGCTAAAAAATTAATGTCATAAATTTAACTCTGGTACCCATTCAAACTATGCCAATGGTGAATATGTAAACATGTGTGAACTGTTGTTGTGATGGGAGAACATTTAGAGGTGGTCCTTGGCTGTCTTAAAAGTGGAATTTGTTGCTACATTGCCCCAAGGATTTGTGTTTCATATCTGCCAATCAGGTAGACGTTATCTTTTTAGTCTGGTGTCCATTTTGATCAATAATAAGACCAGAAGTAGAAACTAACTTAGTAAAAGTACTTCGTTACCGTACTTAAATACATTTGTAAATGAGTATTAATTTTTCTGGCAACTTTTTACACTTACTCCCTACATGTTTGCATAAATACCAGTCCTTTATACTCTTTACATTAATATAAATATCTGACCTTTATACTCTTCACATTAATATAAATATCTGTCCTTTATACTCTTTACATTTATATAAATATCTGTCCTTTATACTTTTTACATTGCCAGAATAGACTCATTACTTTTTCAAACTAAACAGATGTGACAGTATGAAAAATATCACTTCATAGGGAAAATCAGTGAGTAAACTGTGACTTTATATATTATAGTCATGTGACTATTATCTCCCAATTTTGACTTTTCTCTTAAAATTGTTTTTTTAAAATCTCATTTGTATTTTTTTTTAATCTCATGATTACTTTTTATCTCAATTTTCACATTTTTTCCTGTTTTTCCAAATGTTTCTGTCCATACCCACAAAAAGTATTATTGCATTCATGGCAAAAAAAAATGCAGTGTTGCTTTTTACTTTGTGAAATTGTAGTTTTTTATTTTTACTGCAGCAAAGGAGTTGAATCAGTACTTCTACTTTTACCAGAGTATTTTTTCACACCAGTAGCTGAACTTCTACTTAAGTACACTGTAGATTTTGCAGTGTTAATTTGGAGACAATGGGACCAAATACACTCTAGAAGAAGTTAAATAAACTCTCTAAGTGTTGATTTAACACTGCAAAGTTTACTGTGTACAGAATGTGAGTACTTTGACCACCTCTGAATAAGACAGATTATACTGCACAGAAACACAACTTAAACAGTATTTCCAACTTGAGATGAGCTGCTGATTTGCTTTTGACAATGCTACTGACATTGTGTATTGTGTATCTTTATTCTTGTGTGTTGGTATAATGACTATTTGTGTTTTTGTGTTGATTCTTCCAGGCATTATAACCAGCTATGGTCTTTGGCTGGATGGAGTTTTGGTTCTAAACTCCTCTTCCTCTCGGAGGTTCTTGGTGGTGGATGGACTCTCTCCTTGGAGCAGACATGTACTCAGGCTACAGGCCTGTACTGCACAGGGCTGTGGCAAAGGGCCAATGGTTAGTGAGGCACACAAACACACATACATATAGTCTGGCTGTCATCCTCTACAGTATACTATCTTTTCAACCTTGTATTATGTTGAAAATTAATTACATTGATTATGTTATGGGTCATTTTGACCTGCACTGTGTAAATCCATTCAAAGCAGTTAAAAAACAAAACAAAACCAGGTTAATCTAATAAGTACTTTATTTTAGATGATGTAAATAAAGACACATGCTAAACATGTTTTTATTATTTCAACACTGTATTTAACAACTAGTTTGTTGAAGTCTTTTCCTCTTCACAAACAAATTTTTTGTTTCCACTGCATCCTTCTTCGGGTAACTTTACAGTCTACACCTGCTTATTCTAAAGTACAATCAAAATACTAATAATCGGGCATTCAAAATACAGTAGCTGATAAAGATGACAAAAGCTGACAAAAATGTTTATTTTGGATCTGAACAGCTAAACGCCCGTATTAACTCACTCACTGCCAGGTGAATGAGAAGGGAATATTGACTCAGAACATAATCAATATTATATAATACAGTATTATATATACTATACTACATACTGCATTATAATATTATAGTATGATATTATATAATATTATACTATAATAATTTGAATTGACGCCAAAACACATCAATAGCAGTGAATGAGTTAAAGTATCTGGGTCAAAGTGATCCCTCACATCATCTTTGTATACAAACTTTGCACAGATGTTCCACTACACACCAGAGTGTTCACAATTTACTCACCAGTTGATAACCCTAGAGAAGCATGGGCCGGAGTTGTGCCCTGTGCGAGCATTGCATGCATATGTGATGTTGTGGCCCTACGATAGGGGTGTCCCCTCTCCAAACAGCGCCTCTCTTGTTGGATTGTGGAGGTTATCAAACATACCTATGCTCTGAAGTGTCATGGTCTGCCATCTGGCATTAAGGCTCATTCGACCAGGGGCATTTCTACTTCGTGGGCAGCAATGAGAGGGATTTCATTGGAATCCATATGTGCTGTGGCCTCATGGGCTTCGCCAAGCACATTTACCAAATTCTATAATGTCAATGTGACCGCTCCTCATCCTTTTGGCTGCATTGTTCAGCAAGGATCTTCTGAGTCTTCTCAGTGAGGTTTGTATTCAGAGTTCTTCGTGACATTGTCAGTATTCCATCATTCAATGCTTTCAGCACCGCCCTCTCGCAGTCAGTAGGGATGAAATAGAACGAAAGTTACGTATGTAACTACGGTTCTATGAATCCCGGAAATTTAAGAAAAACAAGGGGAAAAAGTCACAATTGAGATAAAAAGTCATCATGAGATTTTTGAAAAATTACAAAAATGCAAAAAAAAAGCATAATTTTAAGAGAAAAAGTGAAAATAGTGAGATAAAATGTTACAATTGTGAAATAAAAGTCAAAATTGTGAGATAATAGTCACATAAATATAATATATAAAGTCACAGTTTCTCTCCACTGATTTTTCCTCTAGTGACTTATTTTTCATACTGTCACATCTGTTTAGTAAGATATAATATATAAATGTAAAGAGTATAAAGTACAGATATTTATATAAATGTAAAGAGTATAAAGTAAAGATATTCATATAAATGTAAAGAGTATAAAGTACATATGTTTATATAGGGAGTAAAAGTAAAAAGTTGCCAGAAAAATAAATACTCCAGTAAGGTACAGATACCTAAAAATCTACTTAAGTACAGTAATGAAGTACTTTTACTGAGTTACTTTCCACTTCTGGTCAAAAGTCCCCCCATAAACTCCAGCTGGTTCAGAACTCTGCTGTCTGGATCATCACCAGAACATGTCTTCACATCACATCACTCCTATCAACTCCACTGGCTCCAGTTAATCAACGAATCACCTACAAAATCCTTCTGTACACTTACAAATCCACCCATAACCCCACCCCTTCCTACCTCTCTGACCTTCTGCAAATTCTCACTCCATCCCATGACCTCAGATCTTCATCCTCTCTCCACCTCACAGTTCCCACTGCCCATTTGATTTGAATGCTTTATTTCGAACATGTGCAGAATGCAACAATAATCAATACAATAATAATCAATATAATAATAATAATAATAATAATAATAATAATAATAATAATAATAATAATAATAATAATAATAATAATTAAAGCTGCAAGCAGCATTGGATCGAGACCTCGACTTTATGCGTGGATTTTGTCCCATGCCATAACACGTTATAACCCTCATATCTAAAAATGAACAAATTATACTATACATAATATGGCATTTTCATCAAAGTTTCAGTCAAAGCAGCTCTTGTGCTGGAGCCATTCACACAGAGTTGTGCCAAATATGGACAGGAAGGGGGCGTGGTCGGAGCACTGCATGTATGTGTAGAGCAGGGTGAGAGTGTTAGCCAATCAGCTGTCAGCTTTAGAGGGTGTGGCTGTATCTAGGCAGACAGTCAGAACAATAGGAGCAAAGTGTATGTCACGTGTATAGGTGTACAGGAGTGGGAGCATATTAGCCAATCAGCTGTCAGTATTAGAGGGTGTGGCTGTTGCTGGGCAGAAAAGCAGAGTGAGATAGGGAAAAAAGGAGCAAAGTATATGTCACACACACTGTGTATATAAACATACATACACTCTGTGTACATGACATACACTGTGTACATGCCATGTGTGTAGGTCATTCAATGTATATGTGTGTATATAGGTTTGTGTATGTGCCCTGTGTCTGTATGAGATAATTTGCCTGTCAATCATGTTAAAGCTCCTCCCACAGTCTGTTCAACTTCTCTTCATTGTCTGCACCTGTTAATCAAAGCTGCTCCGTTGCCCTGGTAACGGCCCCCACCTTTTTTACTTCTACACGGACGCACAGCCTCTCCCCCTGTCACTGGCTTTCAAGCCAAATCTTACCTCCGAACTACTGCCATTTGTGAGAGAACCGTAAATGCTAGCTGAAAACTAAAATGATCGTGAGTGGCAGGAGGCTTTGAGGAACAAGTAGATGTATTTTTTCCCCTGTGGGGTCAAAAATGGCTGAGATTGGGCAGTTTTAAAAACACTAAAATCAGGCCAAGTAGAGAATTTCTTTGATCCAAATTAACATGGGAGTGAATGGAGGCTGAGACCAGACATCCCCCCAAACTACTGAGTCTCATTTAAATTTTAAATTAGCTGGATCTTCCAAACCTGGTTTATATTGTTCCTAGGTAGTATGACTACATTTCTGGAAAGTTTCATTCACTTGCTGTTTATGGTTTCTCATATTTTGCCATTTTCATCAAAGTTTTAGTCAAAGCTGCTCCTCTACTGCACCTTCACAGAACATTGTGCCAAATAAGGAGTTGCAGGGGGCGTGGCTAATTCCCCCATCTAGGAGAAGGAGCTCTGAGTTCTGAAAAAAATTTGAATGAGAGGAAAAGAAAACTAAAATTGCCATATCTCCCAAACCGTAAATTTGATTTCGAAAATTCTTAGTGTGGCGACTTTTGCTCATGTCACTGATTCTCACAATATGTCACATGTTGGGGAATATTTAATTTTAATTTAAAATTTTCGACTATTGCAACTAACCGGGCCTGAGAAAAAAAAACTACAAGAGATACAAAAATGATTTTTACAACTTTGATGTTTCTCAGTTAGCTCTATCCATTGGTACTGTTCTTACATCTCTGCGACAAAACGTTTCAGAGGAGTAAATTTTTTACGATTTCCAAACAAGTCCAGATTGCGAACTTTCTGTAGGAGATAGACCATAAGTACCAGCATATGAATTTTTCGGGCGGTTACAAGGAAACTTTTGGCGTTGGTTTCATGTCTCTACGCCAAGCGGTTCAGGTTTTAGATTTTGAAGCTTTTACTTTGAAAGGCAGATTGTGAACTTCCTGTCCAAGATAGGTGGGTGGTATCATCATATGAAATGTCGGGCTGGATGAGACGCACGCTGGCGCGTGCGTCTCATCTTTCTGTGGCATTCCTAAGGCTTGTTTGGGCCATTTTTGTGATTTTTCCGGAATTTTCCGTGCGTTCTTTTCTCAATAAAATTAATATTATGGGATGAAATCAAATTTTTTCTTCAAATTTCATTTAATGTTTCATTTCATTTAATGTTAAGGGGGTCATCTGCCAGTCTAAAGAGGCGTAGAGCAGGAAAAGCGTTTTTGCCCAAAAATGTCGAAAAAACGCAAATATCCATTGCCGCAACTTTTGCTGTTTTTTTTCATTTCTTTAAGGCGAACCTCTGGAGAGCTATTAGCGTTCCAATTTTGCCTCTTTTTTGGTTGCTAGTTTGAAAATTATGGGATGTCGGGAGTAATTCTTTTCATTTTATCAAATTTTTCACCAGGCTTGAGGTGCGTGCCGAGATAGCTGAGTTTTCGAGCATGTTTAGGGGGTCAAAATCCAGTTTAAAGTGACAGAGACAAAATAATAATAATATAAAAATGAGCCGAGTCCCTATGCATTCCACACATAGTGTGCAGATGCATAGGGCCTCGACCCTGCATGCTCGGTCCCTAATAATAATAATAATACACAATGACATGTCCGAAAAGGAGTAGGATGAAGCATAAGCTTATTTAATCCTACCCCTTCTTCACTTCCCCATTAACCTGAATTCATCTTATAGCAATAGAGTGCATAGTACAAAAATTATGATAATAATAATAATAATAATAATAATAATAATAATAATAATAATAAATAATTGAAGTACTAAACATATACATATATATAAAAAAAAAAAACAGAACAAAAAAAACAACAACAAATGAGCAGATAGGAAAGTAGGTAACAAGTAGAATTTTTTTTTCCTAATTTGTCTGTATTTTGTTCTCATTTTTAACCCCACAGAGGGGGAGTCAACATTGCTTGAGATCAATGCATATTCCAGTCTTGCAGCCAAATACTCCAATATTTAGTGCATGTGTGTGACCATCACCAGTCCTCCCCGAAAGCTGAGCAGAATCTATCTTTGCACTATGAGAAGCAGAACGGCTGAAAGCTCTGGAACTGTTTGCCACCTGACCTCCGTAACTCTGCCATCCTGTCCATCTTCAAATCTAAACTCAAAACCATGGGAGTAATTATGATGTTGACATTTGGTGGGGACAGAACTTGACAACTTCCTCATGAGAGACAGCAACAAGAATTATAATGTCTCATTTTGTTTTTGTCAACACATTTTAGGAATGTTTTTTTTATTTCTTAATCCACATCTATAACTGATTTATATATTTAGTTAAAGTTATTCTCACATTTACGTCAAGTTTCATCTCATTTTTGTCACATGATAAAGGTTCATTGATGACAATATTTAGTCACTGTAAGGCGCACTGTCAATAAATAGTTTATTTTTTAGATTCTTCATATATAAGGTGAACTGGATTACAAAAAGCATTAAGCGAAGTCAACATGATTAGATAAAAAGTAAAATTATGAGAAAAAAACATTGAAATTCCTAGTTATTAAGCACAACCAGAATGAATCCATATATAAGGTGCACTGTGGTTTTTGGAGGAAATTAAAGTCTTTTCAGTGTCACCTTATGGTCCAGAAAATACAGTTACCTTTTGTTTCCCAAATCTCATGTAATTTCCTTTTCAAATATTGGTATGGACATTTTACAGACATTCAAATATTGGTATGGGCACGTCCATAGCGCCCATATGCAATTTTACGCTCAACACACATCTTTTCAGGTTTGCATACTCTCTCTAACTGCTTCACATGGTTCCTCCTCTTTATTCATATTATTTTTTTTTTTTTTATCTTGTTACATTCCTGTACAGCGACCCTGGGTATCTTGAAAGGTGCTTTCAAATAAAATGTATTATTATTATTATTATTATTATTATTATTATTATTATTATATTACTACTATACACAAGATAATCCTTCATTATGATCTCAAAGACAGACATTCATTAGATTTTGATTGAGTGGCATTTCTTCAGTTCCTGCCCTTAGATTTTTTTTGTAGAAAGGCTCCCATTTTGTTTGTTTATTTTAAAGAGTTCTTCTAAACTTTTGCAGTTAACCATTATTCCGAAAAATTGACGGAGGAGTCCAGAGAAAGTTTGGAATGACTAAACAAAATGGTTGATGATGGATCTTAATGACTGTTGTCATTTCTGTAACAAGAATTTAAAGATTGCTGACATTTTCTCACATTCTTCACTCATCTTTGATAAAAGGAAATCTACACCCGTTGTTGTTCTTCTTCTATGGTTGTTTCCGCTTGTTTCTCTCTGAATCGTTGCAGCATCACTTTGTTACGCCCGCCCTCTGACTCTGACCCTCTGCACCGTGATTGGTCGACCAGTTTCAGGGAAATCTAGACAAAAGCTACGTTAATTGAAACTAGACTACTACGGTAGAATATTAGATGTGCTGCCGCAAGGAGGGACTAGCACGGCTAGGCTACTAAAATGCGCCAGATCAGTTAAATAATAATAGTGCAAAAAAATACAATTATATTATGATAATATTTACATCTTTGTTTCCTTAAAAATCCAAATGACATGAACAACTTTTTAACAATGTTTTACCTCAGTTTGCCTTAATTGCAACTAACATCACAATAATAAATACACAAAACATTTATTAACAGCTATAATATTGGTAAAAGTTTACATTTCAGATTATTCATACAGTATGTGTTCAGGTTATTTAAATTTTTGTAAAAAATAATTTATTAATACAAAGATTTTTATGCAATTTTAGTTTGTTTCTTTATGAGTATGATGCAGGTTATTGCTGCACCTAACCTATTTGTGCTTATTCTTCAAACATTGCTTAAGTGTGTTTTGTGTGCATGTGTGTCTGTTCGCATGTCACCGGACATCATAATGGTGATCGATTCTCTCAGCTCAATAATGAGGGTTGGTGTGGCCACAGTGACATTTGGTAGCAAATGTCATTCCACACTCAACGATGTCTGTGACGACAGGCCGTATTTTGGGGGCATTTTTCCAATACCAACGCCATATTTAGTCAAACAGAGTGAGACCAGCTGACACAGCAGAACAGGAGCAGAGGAAGGTGGGGAGGGGAGCGGAGAGGAGGGGGAAGAACAGGATGAAGAGGAGAAAAGCGGAGATGACAGGACAGACTGGGTGGGGTAAAGGAGAGAAGAGGAGCTGAGGGGGGCGGTTTAGGGATAAGAGAGTGAAATGATGGAGGTAGAGGAAATGGTCAGAAAAAACAAGTGATACGGTAGAAAGTGAGGCCACAAAGAGCAGAATAAATCTGAGTAAGATGAGGAAATAAGGCAGAGAAAGAGGGCAAAGTGACGAGGAAAGAAGGGTAGACAGTAGAAGAGTTGAGAAACAAAAATGTGGAGAAAAAAAGAGAGACAGAGGGCAGAAAATCATGGCCTGAGTGGTTTCATTTTGAAGTAAAAGTGGTTTAAGTATTACATTTCAGCATCATAACTAATTTATTCGGTGAAATATATCACTATGAATATGACCCATATCAAATTGGGGCAAATTTTATTATAGGTTTTTCATATTTCCAAATTACCTCATATACCACTTGGATGGGTGTGTGTGTTTGGAATAATAATATAAAAGAGTAAAACACATGACATCCCTTGTAAGTGGACATGAGCCTGTAGGTTTGGAAAATATATTTGTTAGACTTTTAATTGTATGTTTATATTGCAGGTCATCTGTGTGTAGCTTTGAATCTCAATACCTTGAGTGAATGAATCGAGGCACCACCTGGCATTTAATGATTTCCAGGCCGTGAGGTACCTGGGGGTTACTCTAGTTTAAATAAATCAGTATAAATCAGTCTCATCTTTTTATTATCTGAAGGGACACTAGTTTTAATTTACTTTTGAGTTCTTTTTAGAAGTTCAGAGGTCACATGAGATAAATCAAAGAAATCGGGTTTCTACACACAACCTAACTGTATTTACTAAGTACAAACAAAGAAACATTTACACAGAGTGAACAAGAGAGGGAATGAGAGAACAAAGAGATGCAGGAATAGCTTACGGCTACGACTACATTGATACGGAGACGATGAAAACAGAAGATGAAAAAGTGTTGTCTCTAGACGTGTATTTAGGAGGAAATCATTGTTTATACGAAGACGCAACAGTAGGAGAAATATGATTGGATAGTCCTGCCAGGACACAAGATGGGACTGTGATAGACCCGCCCACATGTCCCTTTCTGTTTTTGACGTATGTAATTGTCCACCTGTATCTGTTCATCAATGGTATGTGTGTAATATCTGTACAATAAATGAAACAGCTCCTGTACATTTAATAGAGCTGCTAGTGCTAATGCTAATGCTGATGTAGTGCAGCTGGAAGATCTGTGGGATCCAGGTTGTCCCATATGTTTGTTGCTTTACCTGCTGTTATGTGACGTAAAGACGCACGCAACGTGAACATGTGTGTTTCTTGCCATTTAGACAGAGACGCGATTCAGCGCGTCTTCAATACATCCCACTCTAGAAGGAGTCTGAAGATTTGTGTGTATTCACACCCTGACCACGTTGATTTTTTTTTTTTATGAAAGGCACTTCTGATAAAATATGCTGTCGTATTTAGCCACAATCGTCCTTGTGTAAATAGCCCCTAAGTTGCTAAATGAGGCTAAATGTTGAGGTTAGTGGCTCACAACCACGGTTGACCTCAAGCATTGTAAGAAATGTAGGGACGGCCTCTTGAGAGGGCCTCTCGTTGTCTTGGAGGTGGAAGCAGCAGGTGTGCCGTGCCGTAGGAGATTTCACTGGGCTGGAACATGGCCCAGGGCATGAGACTTAGAGGAGCGTCCTGTTGCAGGAGAGATTAAGAGCAGAGCGAGTTGTAAGAGCTAGTGCGGAATGGCTACGTGTGCCTTTTAACCTCTGGAGGTGGGGTCTATTCCGTTCTACTTTGGTCATCGTAGGCCAGTCCCAGGTCTCTCTTCCTGAGACCTAAGGAAAACGGTGACGACGGTGTACATGACTTAGGTTCCGCCTACCAGCCCATTGGTCATGAAGCCAGTCCTTTCTGCGTGGAGAGGCTAAGTCACGCCCTTCTACTTCTAGTCCATGGTTGCTCATCTCACAAAATGTGTGAATGGGAGTGAATGGATCGAGTCAAGCGAAATTCTGATTCTGTTTGACTAGTGCACTGAAATTCACATATGATCGCAGTTAATAAGAAATATTTGATGTGTCATAGGCAGACCACCCGTTTTTGATGAGAATTAATGTGACGTTACGTTTTATGTGGGCTTAGTATGTGACGTCACACTCCACTCAGCTGTGGTGTGGAGTCTGTGGTGATGTTCTCCAGGCATGTAGTCCAGATTATTAACAGGTTTTACTCGCAAATGAATCAGCCGTTGGTTAACAGAAGCAGTTGAAACACACATCAATAATTATCATTTATTATGAGGTACAACATGTGTGATGTGTGAACATGTGTGTTAATTTTCCCATCTCAGGTCCCATGAGCCTCAGGGAAGGGGCGGAGATTTAAGCTCCCCATTGATATGTGTGAATCATAACTTTACAATAAAGCAATTATTTAATTACTTAGGCAGAAGAGGAAGAAAAGATAAGGAGGGATTACATTAAATGTATGACGTATGTACACAGTAACACAAACACACAACAATCTGGTCTGATACTCTGATCAGTTCAAACCCACTTCAGAAGTGTCAATGTCCTTTATGCTGACCTTTTGGTTTTGTGGGGGTTCTTGAGACGAAGGTCTGGGACCACCTGCAGGTTTGTGGGGTCTCCCACAGAACCCCCCTGCAGGTCCATGGAGACAGGTGGTGTGATCTGCATGGGGCATGTAAATCACGTTACATGTGTATACTGTATGATTTTTCTTGTTTTTTTTTTTCTTTTAAAATCAGATGGAGATGTATACACTAGAAATGGCCCCAGAAGGACCTATTCTACTGGAGCTGACCAATCAGAGCTCTCGATCGCTCCGTGCCCGTTGGACTGCCCCGCCCAGGCCCAATGGAAACCTCAGCTACACACTGTACTACAAAAGCAAAGGTAAGAGATATTACCTGTTGTGAGTCTGAGCACAGATAATGACACTTGGATATAGAGTTGAAGTGTGGGGTGTCATTCCATGGTTATTTCATTAACATTGTTGTGTTCTCCATTGTTATTGAATATATTTTGTGTTGGTTCTATTTAAAAAAAAAACATCCGGATTGTTTTGTTTCCATCTGTTTTTTCATGGTAGAAAAGTGACTTGAGGTGGAACAATAGAATTTACCGGTATTTCCTCATACATGTCCATAATGCGGTGATGAGGCATCTCTGATTGGCTCAGAATGTATTAAGGAACACCACCCCTCCCCTCTCGCTCTCTGTATGTATTTACCTTTACCAGAGTACCATCCAGCTAGGTTTCGTGCCGTTGCTTGTTCTGAAGCTTGCAGGGGAAAAAAACGAGGTTTTATTTCCACAGAGAGCAAGTGAACCAGTTTGATCCGCCATTTTTTTCAAGCATCCGCAGCAGCTACTGTGGCGCCGTCTTCTCTTGTAGATGCTAATGCTAATGCTACTTCAGATTCGCTGGGTTTAACCCTCTGTGGGTGACACTAAAGTCCGTCTGACGTCAGATGGACTGGATTTTTCTGGGTCCCTCGTTCCTCTTGTTGTTTTCTGTGAATGCGGTTTGCAGCCAGTGGAGGTCACAAATGACTTTCAAAGGCAGCGTTTGTTGGTAAGTCGGGGTGACCCATCAGATTCCAAAAGGAGCGTGACAAAGTGGTGTTCGGCGGAATGATACCTTTAAAAAAAAAATCACATCTCACTTATTGAGACATACATGATGCCAGGATCACCAAGAAATTGAATGTTAGTTACATATTAAGTTGTTATTTACTTGGTTCACTGTAGGGCATTAACCACTTCAGTTTTTTTCAACTCGACTTATCCATTAATAAAGTCGATGTTGAGTCGACGAGTTGTGATGGCCTCATCACATTAGCCACGTTTCCACTCTGCATTACGGTACAGTACTTTTCAGGTCTGGTCGGGTACAATACGGGTCAGGTCTGGACAGCTTGTGTTTCCATTGTCTGGGGAGACCTTCAGCAGGAGGCGTGATGTTTCGTGGAAGTGTTATCACGTCTTATGAGATGCACCGCTAGCTGGAAGTCTAAACAAACAGACCAACGAAGTAGAGGAATAATATTTCCAGTGTTTTCTTTCTGAGCCACTCTCATTCTTATGCTCCTTCACCCGCCCATAATCACTGCGCACTTTTGTTCAGTTTAATCCGACACTGGGCCACTGATGGAATGAATCCCCTCTGGCATTTTAGCCAAAACCAGCTGGAACACTTTTTCATTGTGAACACCCCCACCCACCTCCCACTGCACTGCCTCCTCACCATAAAACTAGGTCCTCATCACTACTCCAAACTCCATCATCAGACATCTTCTCTTCTTTTCCGATGCAGATGGACTAAAATTTGTGCCATTTGTTCTTCCTACAATTCTGCTGCATGATGACACTTTTCCTCAGCCAATCACCATCTGGCAGTGCTTGGCTTCTCCCAAATCGGACCGGTTTAGTATGCTTGGAACCCCAAGCAGAAGGGTGACCAAAATAGTAACGGGTACCATGGGACCAGTATGCTATTGTTGTAATGGAAACACTAAAATAAGCGTAGCATTCTGAACTGAACTGTGTCAAAATCATGAGATAAAAAGTCCAAATTATGAGAGAAAAAGTAAAAATTCCCACTCACTAAGCACAGACAAGAATTAATCAATATAACGTATTTTTAAATGCGCCTTGTAGTCCAGAAAATATGGTATATTTCTGCCTCACAGGTTGGTGATGAGGGCCATTGCATTTGGTATGCAACTCCTTACCTATCTCACCTGAAGCTGTGTGAGGGCAGGATATATTCTGTACAGGTCACCAGTTCACAGCAGGACTGACATAGAGAAACTCTCACATCCACAGTGAGGGGCAATTTCAACTGACCATTTAGTCTATGAAGGAACATGTCATCAATCATGGGGAGGAATTATTAGATAATTATAACAACAAGTAATTATTCACAACTATATTATGATCTAATAATTACTTGGAGAACATGCTGCCTGTTGGGTCTGGGTCTAGATTCAATGCACAATCTGACCCACTGTGCCACATACAGCCCTTATTGGGTTATTTCTCCTTCATATAGATCTGTACTACAAGCTACATATGTTTCGAGAATCACTCCTACAGTCATGGCTTCCTGTTCTGTGGATATTATTCTAGTACAATATATAAAAGATATCAGACTTGTTTCGAGGAAACATGGAAGAAAACAAGATATTTGAATTAAGTTAGACATGTTGAAAGATAAACCATCATCAACAATGATAGCAACTTGGTGTAAAAGTCACTTAAGAAATTGAAGAAGGAAGTCTTTTGACTTTTTATCTCATAATTTTGACTTTTTATCTCATTTTGACATTTATCTCATAATTTTGGCCTTTTTTCTCATAATTTTTAATTTTTTATCTCATAATTTTACATTTTGAATTTAATAATTTGGATTTTTATCTCATAATTCTTTACTTTTTATGTCATGTTTACTTCTTTTCTCATTATTTTGACTTTTTATCTCATAATTTTGACATTTTATCTCATGAATTTGACTTTTTAATTATTGTAATTTCCGTGTGTGTGTGTGTTTGCAGAAACATATGCTATCACTCAATTAACACTTGAGGTATCACCATGAAATTACATAGGCACATACATATAGCTAATATGCATCAGATGCAATGATGCATTTGAGAAAAGGTCAAAGGTCAAGGTTGCATTTAGCAGAAAGGTTAAAATCACATTCTTGTCTCTAATTCAAGAACAGTCTGTCACAAAATCAGAATCAGAATCGTTTTTATTCGCCAGATACATTTGCACATACATGGAATTCTATTCTAGCAGGTGGTGTCACTCTCAGAATAGTAGAGATATAAAATATAAAAATATAAAATAGTATGTACAAGAATAAAAATTTATACAAAAGGAGTGGTGCAAAGTACATAATAAGGGTGTTATTAGGCATTCTCTGAATACTTGTTATGTCATGAATTAATGCGCCTTATAGTCCAGTGTGCCTTATACATGGAAAAAACATAATAAATAAGCAATTCTCTGACAGTCCACCTTATAGTTTGGAAAATATAGTAATTATAAAAGCATGTAAAACATAAGGCAAGAGATGTAGAACAACAAAACAGAGGAGAACTGGACATAGAAAGAGAAGGAGGAAAAAGAAAATTGAACAAGATAAGAACACAGGGGCTTGAGAGAACAGCAGGAACACACACACACAGTCAGGGACTTTGATCTATACCATACAGCGCAATAGACGGATTAAAATGAGTGGAGAGAAGGATCGAAGACGTATGGAGGGAGGAGAGAGGTGGGGTTTTACTCAAGTTACCCATAACCCCTTTGGTTCTTTGATACACACCACCTTCATCAGATAAAACTGAAATGTTTGTGTGTGGGGGAGTGTGTCTGTCCATCTAAATACAGCCACAAGACTTGCATTGTGTCATTTTTTGATCTCTTCTCTTTGACTATCCTTGCATAACCTCTAGTATATGCACACCTCTCTCTTCTCATTACTTTGAGTTCATCTCGGTCTGAATTCCCTTCTTGTGAACTCTCACTCATTCTCTTCTCCTTTGTTTCATCGTTCTTCTGTAATTCTCTTTTCTATAATAAATGTTCTACAACAATACCTGCTGAAGATTTATAGTAGAGCAGAGGATTTCAGCAGTGGTATACCAGGCCAGATGTGCTACTGGATGTGTAGAAACTGGATGCGATTTGCCGGGGGCAGTCATCCCCACCTCTGGTTTTGGACATCACCATTAGTGTCCGTTAGGAACCCAACTCAGGTCCCGACCTCAGCCTGCACGTGCCGCCGCCACTTTCATTGTCGTGGGGTTTCTGATTGCGCTGACTCGCATGTGCACGCCTGCATTTCAAGATGAGTTGGGTGGGTTGCCGACATCGCAGCTGACCCCTGGCGCCTGTTATCCGTGGGTCCCCGGTCCCCGCCCTGGCGACGTGATGCGGCTGGCACGCAGGAGGAAAGGAGGACCCTCCCGAGGTCTCATGTTCGGGGGAGAGGGCGCTGTAAAGCTTGCCACCTTCACCCCTGGACCCTTCCTGGCTGACCCGGAGCTGGTTGCAGCGCACCGCCACAGAGGAAATGTGCCCAGCGGGAGCACAAGCCAGACCTGGGGGAGGTCCCATGGGGGGATCCTCCCAGCGGTCGACCCAGACCTGCTGAGGTTGAATCCCTCAGGTGGACTGTGTGGACCCCATCTGTTTCCCTCTGAACAGTTTCACGTCCTCTTGAACTCTCTGTACAAAGTTGTTTTCAACTTTCCCTTCAGGTACTTGTTGACTATTGGTCTGATGTCAGTATTTAGCCTCAGATGGAGTTTATCACCTCCTTTGTGCTGCATTCACAATGTGATTTTGTGTTATAATTGTGACCTTAACCTTTGAACTTTACTCAAATGGATCATTGCATCTGATGCACATCAGCTATATATATATATGCCATTGTAATTTCATGGTTATATGTCTCTGCGGAGACACAAACAGACACAAACGTTGATTACAATAACTTATCCCAACCAATGTTGGGAGAAATGAAATGTCCTCATAAAAAGGAGCTCCCTTTTTGTGCAGCTGATGTACTGTAAAAGAATATGTTGCACTGTGACAATTTGATTTGCCTTTTTCCGTCCATCAGGTGTGGATACATGGATATCTACTTTCATGTATGAAGTGTTTGTTTTCTTTTATATATATTTGTGTGCATCTCTGACTTTTCTCTTAGATGGTGATGGTGTGATGGATGGAAATGCAGCAGCAGGGAGATGGCTGACTGTGACAGATCTGCAGCCTTACACCAACTACAGCTTCTGGGTCAGAGGGTGTAACACACAGGGCTGTGTGCAGAGCCTTCCATTCAGCATCACGACACCACCAACAGGTACTAATGCACTGGACTGTAACACACAATATATAAAAACACAACCACAATACACTTTTTTCCTGACAAATGTGAACCCAGTCAATATATAGACCTGTTCAAGTATATGAAGTATAGGACGATTCAGAATGTATACATATATATATATATATATATATATATATATATATATATATATATATATATATATAAAATCATGTGTACATTTATACGCGTACAACATGAGCATAACCGTAAATTGTTGTAGACAGGGCAGACAGAAGCACAATGCTTATCTAGTCCTGCCCCTACCTTAATTTCCAAAAAAAACTAGTATCACCTGAGCAGTAAACTTTGTTCTTACAAATAGCCAAATAATATATAAATTACCTGAGTACACGTCTACACACAGTCTAACTTTCACACAAATTCACCAAATATATACATATGTACATTATATAGATGCACAAATGCATCCACAACAGCAGCTATAAACAAGCATGAACAAACCTTTACTGACACACAACTACCTTTAATGTTCATTGTTTTATATTGATCTATTAACAGCTGTTTATAAGTAAATTTGAAGCTTTTTATGTTGTTACACACCTTGAGCTTAACATCCAGACTGTTCCACAGGGTAATAACCCCCCCCCCACACACTGACATGCACATGCTTTTGTTCAGTTGTATAGACTACAATATTTCTGTAATTTAATTCCCCACACTAGTTCTACCCACCTAATCTACGAGTAAAAATCTCATGATGCTCTCTGGCAGTGCTCTTAATTCTGAGCAATTTTAAACTGAACTAAATCCATACATTTTAATTCTTTCAGTGATAAAAAAGTATATTTGTATGATGTACTATCTGTATTACTCTCTTTTGCCATGTGCATATGTTTTGAAGGTTACTTATGTATGTATCCCCCCATTCTTCCACACAATAAGATAAATATGGAACAATTAAAGCACAATATAAAATAAACAAAGCATCTTTCTTAAGATTGTATTTGGATTTATTTATTATCCCAATACTCTTGGAGATCTTTGTACACAAAGCCGAGAGCAAACTGTGTGTTTCTTTGTGCAAGTTTGCATCATGGAGTCACAACAACACAAAAGAAGAGCTGCAGCAGAGTAAACTGATTTTTCTTCTGTGTTTATTCCATCTCGTCATTAATCTTTGGTCTGAACAAGGTCATATGTGTTACGTAACTAAATGAAAGAAGTGTCAGAGTCACATTGCAAAGGTACAAGAGTTTACTATACCCTTCATCATCATGTCCCTCAATAAAAAATGAGTGTATTCTGATTAATATGGCTTTATAAATAGCTTTGTTCCTAACTGTACAAGCAGGAAATGAAGCATAGTAATGTTTTTATCTTATTACTCGACCCCTTGATTTTAATTCTACTTCTGCTGAACTGGAAAGTTCATTTTTATAGCTTGCTTTGCAAAAGGGGAAAAAAAAATCAGTGAATAGTAGTAGGAACATGCACACACATCATTGACTGTGTTTAATGATCTGGACACATATTACTGATAATACAGAGCAGTGCTTCTCAAATCTGCTCCTCGCGGTCCAGTGTCCTGCATGTTGTAGATATTTCCCTCTTGTCACTTGACCAAATTGAGATTTGGTCAAGTGACAAAGACACAAACAAGCACACAAGCAAACACTACCGATCAACATACTTGACCAAATCGACATTTGGTTAAGTAATAAGACAAAGACAAGATACCAGATACGAACACTAACCCTAGGTTGTTAACAGAGTGGCCGAGGGTCACTGGTAAATGTTAGAGCTGATCAGAGTTGTCTGGACATAATTACAACCGCTATAATGCAGACGCACCTATTAATACTTAACCCTTTAAAACATATAAAGACAAAACCATTGAATAAACCTAAACATGCAGACCACACCACACCCGTAGCTCAGTCACAGAACAACAAGAGACAGACTTGGGAAAGTTCTACTGTTCAAGTTCAAAACAAAGGCATAAGAAAGTATAAATTTTAAATACCAGACGTTTCCTCTCTTTCTATCTTTCTTTCTACCTCTGTGCCTCTGGCATCTCTTTAGACTTCTTTAAGGCAAACTGTCTTGATGCGTCCTTGTTCTATGAAAGAACAGAGAGAAGATAGCGGAGTAAGAGACAGAAGAGCAGAGGAGGAGGAGAGCAGAGAGAGAGAAGTGAACATAAAAGTGCATAGTTTAAAACCATTAGTGACACCTCTGATATTGTACCTGCTAACACAGCATGAGAGAGACACAGGCTCAGCAACCGTGTGTGTCTTTAGGATATATGTTTTGTGTGTGCGTGTGCACGTGTGTGTGTGTGTGTGTGCGTGTATATACAAAGGATTTCTCTCTTACACACACAACCGTTGGACTCATTTACATCATTTTATATTTAAATAGTTGATAGGAGTAGAGATCACATTCTTTAATTCTTTTTGAATTTTACTTATTTACCAAGAATTAGATCGTCCTTTACCTGTCAACGTGAACAGAATTTTTTTTTCATTTCATTTTCATTATTTGTTTATTCTAACAGGTAAAAAACAAAATAAGTAAAACAAAGTGTTTAGGCAGAAATTAAAGCAACAACTCTTTATCATCCTAGATAATTGTACCTTGTTGTAAAGGGTGTAGGATGAAGTTAATAAAACGTATCTAGTCCTACCCCTCAGTCAGAGCATGTTTATATAATCAACTGAAGAAAAAGAAAGAAGGGAAACTTGTTCCCTGTTCAGATTCACAGTATCCACTTAGAATGTGGTTTATAAAAATGTATTTAAACTTTTGGAATGATTGTCAGGTTTTCAGTTCTTCACTGCAGTTGTTCCACACATTAACTTACATATACAGTGTGTTTTTCAGTTAGTACGTACAGGCTGGTTTTGAAAATATAAATTCCCCTCAGATTGAGTTTGGTTCCTCTCACTGGAAACTGGTTTTGATTTGCTTTTGTATATTATTAAATCTGCCAAGGAGGTTATGTTTTTGCCGGCGTTGGTTTGTTTCTGTACAAGATAATGCAAAAAGTTATGGATGGATTTTGATGAAATGTTCAGGGCAGGTTGGTAACAGGGAGATCTGGAAATGATAAGATTTTGGTGGTGATCACGGTGGGGGGATCTACCTTGGCGGAGGTCTGCTTTTCTAGTTTGAATTTTTTTTTAGGTCGATGAAATCCTTAAATTTTGATGCCTTTAATTTGATGAAGAGTGATTGAAGATTTTAAATTTGTAGTGAGAATGTGTATATAACAATAGAACAATATGAGCAGAAGTTGTTTAATATTAGTCACTAAACAAAACAAACCCTGTTTTTTTTAAATGTTTATTTTAATTGCTTTTTAAATGAACAAAGGCATTCATCAAAACCCAAAAACATTAACTCATGGGAAAATATAATCTTCCAGTGTCTTTGTGTCGTCTGTCTATCCTCAATGTTCCTTGTTTCTGTACATTCTCCTTTTCTCCCATTTTTCGTCCATCTGGGTTTTCTGTAACTGTCAGTTTTTCCATCAAGTAAATATCTTCCACAATCTGTATTAAGGATCAATACAGATTTTTTTAATGGCTGATGGCGATTTTTTGTTTTTCCAAAACCTTTGGCTGATATGAAGTGCCAATTTCCTTAAACTGATATTTGGGGCTGATATGGGTAAAAAATAAATAAAATAAAATAAAAATTACAAATATTCCAGGTCTCAAGTTAAAAATAAAGATTTAACAGAAACAAATAAAATAACAAACAAGTTGAGGTTGAACTTGTAACATTTAAACAACCTGTATAACATAAAATATGTAATTATATTTAAAACAATTACAAACAAGTAACATTGTGTACGTTAAACTATACTGAATTTTAAAGTGAAAATTGCTCTTACAAATATGGAAAGTGTAAACAACAATACTAAACAAAAAACGATATAAAATATATCAAGAACTGTGCATTGTATGACCTTCAACCCACTCTAACAATCAAGTAATGTCCAAAATAATATATATATATATATATATATCCAGATGTGGTCAAAGTACACACATTGTGTACTTAAGTACAAGTACAGCTACAATACTCTGGTAAAAGTAGAAGTACTGATTCAACTGCTTTACTGAAGTAAAAGTAAAAATGTGCAACTTCTGAACTGTAAAACTGATTTAAGCAGGAACATTTTCAAAAATACCCAAAAATAAAGCCTTTAAAAGTGGTTTTATTTATTGGGTTAAGGTACTCGGTTTAGTGGGTATGGACAGAAAATTTAGGAAAAAGTCATAAGTCATAAACAGGCATAATTATGAGATTTAAAAAATACATTGTGAGACAAAATGTAGGGAGTAAAAGTAACAAGTTGGCAGAAAAATAAATACTTAAGTAAAGTACAGATACCTAAAAACTGTACTTAAGTACAGTAATGAAGTACTTTTACTTAGTTACTTTCCACCTCTGAGAATATCTTTGTATTTTGTACAAAAAGGAGAATGGAGAATTGGCAAAACCACATATGAATCGGCTGATGGTTTAAAAACTCAAATATCGGCCAAATGTATCAGCCGGCTGATTGTCGTATTAACTCTAGTAGCAGCGTCTGCTGTAAATAAAAACGGTCGGTTCAAAACCGCTCCATGGAAATGACACTAATATTTTGCCATTGATCATTGGTCCAGACAGAACCATAGAACTATGAGAATAGAAGAAAAAGGAATGAAAAGAAGAAAAGGGAAACAAGGGAAAACTAAATAAAAGAAAAATAAGGAAGATTGGAAAGAAGAAAGAAAAAAGGAAGAGAAAAAAACAGAAGAAGGAGAGGGGAGCGAAAAGGAAAGACAAAAGGAAAAACATGGAAGGAATAGAAAACAAAGTGAAGTTGTGTTCTATTTGGACAGTTGTTCTTGGGTTCCACTTTTGCATGTGCTTTTTTTTTTCATATAGTGGTGAGGTAATGCTAATGCTAATAATGCTAAATAAGCTTAGGCTTCAGCCCTAAACCCTTTTTAGTTAAGCTAAATTCACACATGATCTATTGATCATGTGTGAATATGTGTATTTATTCTGTATTATGACCCAAATTAAAAAAAAAAAAAGAATAAAATCTAGCCATCTCCCAGTCCAGATCTGGACCAGAGTCCATTAATCCATGAAGCCCGCTCCAGACCATCACTGATACATGAATGAAGGAAATACGTGGATCAATAATCAGACATAGAAACATACAACTTTTTACCATAAATGTCATGAATGTTTTTTTCATGGTTGATGTTTTTTGTGTTAAGGCATTAGCTAATTGAATTAATTTGTCAAAAGTCAACCATTCATATGACGATTTCTGTTGGAAAATGATCTGTATTAAAGCTGTTATGATATGATGACATTTTGAAGATTTTTTTTTGGTGCGTCTGAAGTGGAAAAATACTTGTGTGTGTTTGTAACGGACGTCTTTTATTCAAGATATCTTCAGCAATCAGAGGCTTGTTGTAGTGGAAAAGAATCCATGTATTTGATTGAAGGATCACTTTATACATCTGAGGACTTACTCTTATTTTACATTGTCAACAATACTTCTGACTCATTTTCTCCTTTTGATTTGTTGTCTATATCTCCTTTTTTTTCCCTTCAGATCTTCTTTGTTTTCAATAAAGATACAGTTCGCCTCCTGAATCAAGATGTTTTAGTGATTTTTTCTGAGATTTGCACAATGCTATCATGCTTAGGGACAGTGTTAAGAACATGGGGTCACCATAAACATGTGTTAGAAACAGATATATTTGTAGTTGTATTTTACTGTGATTAGAGCCACATAGTGTGAGCATCGACATGTGTGTAATAGTCACATCACAGGTCCTGCAATTATTTTTATTTGATATTTTATCATTATTTATTTCATTATTTTATTTTAATTAATAATTTCTTATTCATGTGTTTTATTTATTTTTCATATTTCTTCCTTTTCAAATGTATTTGTTTTGTCCGCAGAGACATATGCTATAAATATGAAATTACATTGGCATATACATGTAGCTAATGTACATCAGATGCAATGATCCATTTGAGTAAAGGTCAAAGGTCAAGGTCACAATTAATTTAAAGGTCAAAATGACATTACAGGTTATAACTCAAGACGATGACAGTTAAACGTTCTGTGTCGACCACTAATCTGTTTGACCGTTTGCGTTGGCACCGCTCCTGACTATTTTTTTTTTCTAATATCATGCATCCCTAGCTGCAATACTTTTTTTCACAGGGCAAGTATTTTTCTTCCTTTTTTACCCTTAGCCTTATATTTACTTCTTTCACATACCCTGCAGATTATTTGTGTCCAGGCAGAAAATGCAAAATCTACTTTTTTTCTCTGCCTTTTCTTAATTTGTTCTATTTTGTTTGTTTTTCTCCTCATCTGTCCTTAGTTCATACTCATATCTATCATTCTTCTACTTTCTCCATGTCAATATGTTACTTTTTTCCTTCTGTCCATAGCCCCAGATGGGTTGAGTCCACCTGAACTGGTCCATGCAGCTAGTTCCAGTCTAAATGTATCCTGGTCAGCCCCTGCCCACGCCAACGCACCAGGCCCACTTCACTACAGCCTACAAATGAGGACGTCCTCACAGAGATCTGTCATAAGGTGAGTGAAAAAGATTGTGCAAATTGTGTAAAATATTTGCCTTCGCATCTTTCTCAGTTTTGGTTGTTGTCATTTTACTTGATTACGACTCTAGCTTTTTCGTTTCCTCTCCCTGACTTTTTTATTGTGATTTTGACAAAAACGTGGTTGGTGAGGGCGGGACTTCCGTTTGGTGGATTACTATTGGTTTATTTATGTTTGACAGACAGCTAAGTAAGCCTACCCAATCAGAAGCAGAGTAACTGCTGTGGCCAGCTGTGTCAAACATAAATAAACCAATAGTAATCCGTCAAAGGAAGTCCCGCCCCCACCAACCATATTGTGTCAAAACCACAATCAAAAAGTCAGGGAGCGCAAACGAAAAAAAAAGCTGGAGTCAAGGAAAACGGCAACAACCAAAACTGAGAAAGATGCAGAGGCAAATATTACACATGATCAGCGTTTCTCTTTCATTGCAGTCTGATATTTTTCATTTGAAACTTTTCTTTTGTTTGATATTTTTATTTGGTATTTTGAATTCATATTTTTTGCTTGCACTTTTAAAAATGTTCTTTGAACTTATCGACACAAATTAAACAGCATACGTGACAGAATCAGATTCACAGACAAAGAAGAAGAAGAACATGCAAGTGTTGTAACACAGTGAAACTCACTAAAAAATGGACGGAAGAAAATGACAAATGGACATTCTCAGATACATATGTCTGTGGAGAACAGAGAACAGATGAACTCACATAAATGCATATACATATACATATATATATATATATATATATATATATATATATATATATATATATATATATATATATATATATATATATATATATATATACACATGCAGGTGCATTATGCAGCACAGCTGAAAATGTCACATCAATATGACAGACCATCAGAAAAACAGAGAGGGAATGAGCTGGAGAAGCAGGGGGTAGAGTCAAAAAGACAAAAAAATCAGAGAGGGCAGAGGGGAGAAAGAGAGAGGTAGAGAAAATGTGATAGAATAAAGAGAGAGAGGGTGTGCATCTGATATGTATTCATTACATGCTTCCTGACAACAAATTGCAATTTAATCCAAGAAGAGGAGGCTCTCATTCTGTGGTAATAAATAAATGACTAGCTACATGTATTATATATCAGACAGCCATGCCCTCCTCCTCTTCTGCTATGGAAATCTCATTGTTCTCTGATTTATTCATTCATTCATCCCTTCTATCCATCTGATGCTAAATGGTCAACGGTCCCTCATTTATGACAATATTCTTTTACTTTGTCCTAGATCCCATTGTAGGATTATATGATACGGGGCATATGACAGAAATGTATCAAAAAGCAGTCAAACATGTTGGTGATATCGCCATGATCATCAGTTTAGTTATCATATAAAACTTTCCTCTTGACATAAATACTTTAATTTGTTGAAAAAAAATCATTAAATATGACAATTATTAGATAGCATATGCTTTTGTCATAAAATAAGACAAGCATATGTTGTTAATTTCCTCTTCTTTCACTTCATACTCAGCATACATGCTTATTCCCACATCATTCATTTCTAAAATGGCCGTTGTTCAGTCACTGAAAGGAGCTGTGTTTTCAAAAGCGTCCATATGTTGTTGTTAAAACAGTGGATTTGTTCTAGATTTAGGTTTGTCCAAACTAACAAGTAACAAATGCTCTTGAACAAGTGGGTATTAAACACTGCTAGGCCAAAAAATAAGATAAAAAAACTTACCACCTCAACAGTAACAAAGCAAATAGATAAGCTGTGTGTATCATTTGTTCATTCGTTTTTCACAATAAAATCAAAAATAAGACAATGAAACAACAAGTCGTTTCTTCATTATTTGTTTCCAAAACCAAAATGAAAAAAAACGGATAGTGATGTTTTTTTCAGTTTTTTCCTTTTCCTTTGTGTTTAAATGAATAATGGCCAAAAAAAAAAAGGATAACGGCCATTTCCTATTTTATGCCATTTTGACCTGAAGCAGATTCAAGTAAAAAAAAATTATATTTACATTCAGTCTATTGCTTTGTTTTAAACAAAAAAAGAACATACGTCGAATATGTTCTCTGTGGTCATATCATCAGGTCTTAGGGTTGACCCTCTTAGTTTCCTCAAAAGGACGTAGGTTTACGTCTTTGTCGCTGCGGGTCAAAGGTCATTTCCGGTTTATTCAACTTGCTTCAGGTCAAAATTAGTTTAAATGAAAAAATGCCATTATCTGTTTTTCTATTATTCATTTACACAGAAAAAGGAAAAAAAAACGCATCATTATCCGATTTTTCACTTTGGTTTTGGAAAAAAAATAATCGAAGAAACAAGTTGTTGTTTCATTGTCTTAGTTATGGTTTTATTTTGAAAAACGAATGATACAATGATTAGGTAAGATCCTTGCATTTGATAATTACTGCATCCATTTATTTAAGTCTAACTGATGCAGTGAGTGTCTTTTCTGAGGAAGATGATAAAAGGTCATGAAATAATAAAATCTGGGGTAACTTCAGTTGGTCAGGTTGGTTAAAGTTGGTTCCAAAAAAATACGTCATCTGACCGATCGACTGGCCAGACGATTTAATCCCCCATTTTAGCTATTTTAGTCAATCACATCAGTTTTTTAAGCTGGGCACATCTGTAGGCAGCTACTTAGGACACAGCACAACACTTCAGAAGTCAGTAGAGATATGTCCTAAAGTGGTATATTTATTCTCATTATCGGTTGTAATCTGTGATGTGTTGCTTCATTAAGTGAAAGGAAAAACTGCATGTCAACTACTGCATCTCAGTTGTAGAACTCCTCTGGAAATGAAACGTTGTTATGCTAGTGTTGTGGCCATGAGTGCATTGGGAATGTATCGACTATGCCCTGAACCCTATGTTATGATCTAAACTATAGTAACGGACAATTTTCATGAAAAGTTAACAAAAAGAGGACGCAAAACATTTTATAACATTTTCATCCAATGTCCATTGGTTTTGGCGACGTTTACATGTTTAGTTTGACTGTGAACCAAAGACGGATGACACACAAGCCCTCTAGTTCATATTTCTGGTTTTCTGCACAGCATGCTGGGAGATGTAGTTTCATATTGTTGAAAGGGTAAATGATTATATATTGAATATTTAAGGCTCAAGAGTTGGCATTTATTTGTTTGGTATTCATTTCAGATTTATTTCATATGTCGTTTTTTTTAATCTTCAATTTTCAATAAATCGTATTCAAGTTTATAAGTGTTCTGATAGTGTTGTGATGTTTAAGCATACCAATTAAGGACAATATGATAGCATATCAGCCATCATTAAGTGAAGCCAAAATCATGAGATAAAAAGCCCAAGATATTAGTTAAAAAAACAAAATTATTAGATAAAAAGTAAAAATTATGACATGAGACTGGACTATAAGGCACACTGTCACAGAGTGTTTTTTCATATATAAGGCACACTGGACTATAAGGTGCATTAAGTGAAGTCAAAACCATGAGATAAAACATCTAAATTATGAGATAAAAGTCAAAATTATGAGATAAAAGTCAAAATTATGAGATAAAAAGCTGACTCTGACTTCTAAATACCGACATCGGCTTTAGAAAAACCCATATCGGTCGACCTCTCCATCTGACTACCTGAACATAGTTAGTGATGAGGCTGGATTAGAGCGTGTGTGCTAACCACATGACCCTGTATGGTAACCACATGACAGGCACTCAGGGGAGCTGTCCAGCGCTGAATCTCTGCTGTAAGGCATCAAATAATGGTAGTGATGATACTGATATTGAATTTGCTAAACACTTATAAAACATCACTGGTGATGATACATCTGTCGGACCTCTAAAACCAGGATGGATGTGCTATAAATACATTTATGTGGATATGTTTATTTAAATCCAAACAGTTTGAGGAGTTTTTATTGAAGCATGCTGACCAGTTTGAAATACCTGTGTGAGAATGTGTTTTGATTCACTCCTAGGCTTCTGGAAAATGCCACTGAGACCTTTTCCTTTTATGTGGATGGCCTGTCACCATACACACAGTATACATTCAGAGTCATCGTTTCACACACACACGGACAGGCTGCTGGCCCCTGGGCAACCCTGCACACAGCGGAAGACAGTAAGTGCACACATACATAAATATGCACTGGATTTACACTTTAATATCCTTGGTTGGCACAGATTCATCCAGTTATATATATATATATATATATATATATATATATATATATATATATATATATATGTGTGTGTGTGTGTGTGTGTGTGTGTGTGTGTGTGTGTGTTCAAGCCTTCAGTTTAAAGGTGTCATTCCGCTGAAAGCCACTTTTCCACCTTTCTCCTTCTGGAATCTGCTGGGTCACCCAGAGTTACCAACACATGCTGCGTTTGCTGCGTGGTGTGTCCCCTCCACTGGATGGATTTTCCATCATTCATAGAAAACAACAGAGAAACCAGACACTCAGAAAAAGTCTGTCCACTACACATCATGTGGACATTGGCCTCACCCACGTGGGATTAAGCCCCTCCCCCAAGGCAGTAAATCTGAAGTAGCATTAGCATTAGTAAAAGGCAAAATTATTAGATAACTGGACTTGAAGCCTGACTGTTGAGAAGCCTGTTACAACACTATTCTTTGATGTTGTAACAACAAATTTCCTGTAAGGGATCAATAAAGGGGTGCCACGGTAGTGCAGTGGTTAGCACTCGTGTCTCACAGCAAGAAGGACCCTGGTTCGAATCCCACACCAGACCTTTCTGTGTGCAGTTTACATGTTCTCCTCGTGTCTGCTACTCCGGTTTCCTCCCACCATCCAAAGACATGCACTGATAGGTTCATTGGTTAATCTAAATTGGTGTGAATGTGAGAGTGATTGTTTGTCTATATATGTTCAGCCCTGAGATGAACTGGAGACTCATACAGGGTGTACCCCGCCTTCACCCATTGTAGCTGGATTAGGCCCCCAGTGACCCCTGTGACCCTTGTCACCACCCTGGCTCAAGGAGTGATAACAAAGAGGGGAGACCACACAAAAGTAAAAGGTTTAACAAAGTTTATTTAAACAATATTAACGTGTATGTGTGAGTCAGTGTGGATGCAAATGTGTTGTAGTATGTGTGGTGAGTGGATGTGTAAATAAATCAAACTAAACTAATGAAGGCAGCAGCATGGTGGCCAGGGAGCAGGAACAGAGAGAGAGCGAGACCAGGTGGCTTTGATCTGTCTAAATAGCCCAGGTCTAGAGGAGGGGCCAGGGCCACACCCAATCAGGGACTGCCGACCTGCACACAGGGAGAGAGAGAGAGGAGCAGCAGCAACAGAGACCCCCGGAGGCCTGGGGCCGTCACCCTAGTGAGGATAAAGTGGGTTCAGATGACGAGTATGAGGATCAATAAAGTTTCTTCTATAAAAAGTCCAAAATTATGAGAGAAAAAAGTCAAATTATGAGATAAAACACTGACCCTAACTCTAAGGAAGTCATAGTAAACTTGTTTCCACCTCCAGTAATTTTTCTACCCTCCAAAAACAAGTGGAAACAAAACAGCCCACACATTTTTTGTTAAATAGAATCAACACAATGAATTCAATAACAATGATGAACACAACAATATTAATGAAATAACAGTGGAATGACTCCTTTAACAGAGTCGTCCATTACTGGTTATGAACACTTGTCATATAGTCAGAAACACTCTATATCATAGTTTATGGTCTACTGTACCTATTGGCAGCAGGGTGTTGGCTTGGTTTCTTCTTTAATAAGTTGTGATGCCTGGGTGCTCGTGTCAGCAGCCAGGCCCAGTTTTGCAAGTGAGTGTCTGGCAGGTGTTTGGCAGCATCTGGATGTGAGTTGGCTTCTGCTGTCAGTTGGCTGTGGACACTGCTGAGTCAAAGTTAATATTAAGGAGTCTGACAGACCAGATGATTTTAGGTAATGATCTAAACAATAGCCTCGCACATTAAACATATGGCATGTGGACTGAGAAATAAAGGCTCTGCCCAGATTAACCCTTTATGTTTCCACTCAATTTCACCTAATTTCCACCTACATTTGGCCCAAATGTCTTCATAAATTAGATTAAAAGTGTTGAGTGTGTCAATCGTTAATTATTGTGGATATTTATCGATGTTTTGATGTGTTTGAACTCTATTTGAACTACATTAGGACTACATTAGAAATACATTTGGGCAATATTTGGAGTACTTTAGGACTACATTTGGACAATTTTTGGACTACATTTGGACAATATTTGGACTACATTTGGGCCTACATTTGGACTATGGTTAGACAATATTTGAACTACATTTGGAGTACATTAGAACTACATTTGGAGTACATTAGAACTACATTTGGACAATATTTGGAGTACATCTGGACTACATTAGGACTACCTTTGGACAACGTTTAGAATACATTTTGGCCGACATTTGGACTACAGTTAGACAATATTTGGACTACATTTGGATGATATTTGGACTACATTTGGATTACATGAGGACTACATTTGGACCACGTTTTGACTACATTTGGAGTACATTAGGACTACATTTGGACAATATTTGGACTACATTAGGACTTCATTTGGACAATATTTGGACTACATTAGGACTACATTTGGACTACATTTGGACTAGACATTTCTTAGTTTGGATGTTTTTGTTGGACTATAATAGCATTTGTTAGAATACGGTTCCTCTGTGGTTAATTATAAAACATAAAAGCACAGATCTCTTGTTTGCTGTTGTGGTTTTGCTTACATTTGTGAGTGACTACTTCCAGCCCATATGTGGACCCTTGAAAGCTAAAAGGGTTAAATATATTCAGTTTAAATGCTATATACATTTGTTTTTTATGTTAAGTGGAGGCAGTCAGTTACATGAAGGCAATAAGGAAGAGACAAAAACACAAACACAATGAGGAAGGTGGTGAAAAAAATACTTATGAGATAGAGTGAAACACACTAACAGAGTGTAAGGTGTGCGTGAGTGACCTAGCCAGTGTCATTGTGGGCTAATTGGTGTAATAGAATCATATTAGCTACTGGAACAGCCTCCTCAGTGCTAAGTTATAAATTAATTAGTACCACACTATTATCACATACATTATCATTAAGCAGCTGAGATTTGCATACATTGGATACATGCACATGTACACACATTTTAAATGTAGATGTACACAGGTGTGTAGTGCACATACACTTATACATTAACATTAATGCAAATGCACTGTAACACACTGGTGCATGTACACAACTGACACACACATTTGCAGACGTTTAGGATGCATTAAATTATGGCTGTGTGCCTTTCTCATTGCTGTGCAGAATTTAATTCCCTCCAGCCAACACACACTCTCTCTCTCACACACACACACACACACACACATAACACACACACACACAGTGAATTCTCAAATACAGATTTTCTTACACATTTTAAATGTCAGATAAAATTTAATCCTGGACTTTATTGTGAAACTATAAGAAAACCTACAGATCACAGTCTGTTCTGATGTTATTATGTTCCTTCCTACATGTTTGATTCTTTAAGCCTCCATGATGTTCCCTCATCTACACACTCTCTCACACACTGTCTCACTATGGCGACATACCAGGAGGGGTCATGTGGTGGGAATCCACTATTTGTCAGAGTGAATTTTGAATAGGCCCCGCCCCTCCCTCACAGAAACTTAACTTTATATATATTTTCTGTTAAAAAGGACCATTGTATTGTATGTTTTCAGTTTTGTAATTCAAACAACTCAGTTGGTGTAGTAATGATATTGTTTTTTTACAAAACATAATAGAATAAGTATTTAACACAAAGTTTAATTCCAATCAAAATCAGGGTTCACAGTGCACATAGACCAAATAGCACAGAAATATGATTCACCAAATTTTGAAGTAGCCAATTCACCCACAATAAGATTTATAGAAGCCAAAACAGGAATTTTCCTCGACTGCATGGCCGCTAACCTCCTCCATAAAGATCCGGAACAATAGGGAAGAGGTAAAGGCACGAAAATGGCAAATATAGTGGGCGGTGTCACACTATAAAGTGCACACCGGGAACAGACTCAAGCTAAAATGTTCCACAGACTGACTGAGGCCCAAGCTCTCAGATATTAACTAATGATAAATTTAAATACAAATAATCGATTTGGCATAATTATAATCACAACAATTGTCCTCGACAAACCCACACTGCTGCAAAATAATTGACCCTGTTACATTTGTTTTCCTCTTTCTTTTTAAAACTTTAGGTTTAGGTTGACTCTCTCATTTCTGCTGCTTTTGCTGTGACTCTTCATATTTTTGTGTTTTTTGTTGTTTTGTTTTACCATAGAACGCATTACACCTTTTCTTTTTGACAGACTACCCCTTTAAGTATTAATGATGGAGGGACGTAGGAAAAGAGTGAGACGGAATTGAAAAGAAGATGATAAATGAATAGAAAAAGCAAAGAAAGTAAAATGGAGAGAGCAAAGAGGTGAAATGAAGAATTCAAGGTAAAAAAAAAGAGGGAGAGAAGAAAGGAGAAGGCTAAAGACTGAACAGAGGAAGAGAGAGACCCACGCTTCCTCCTTTCCTTTTTATCATTCCATTAAAGTTTTATATCCATCTTTTTAATGTAATTTGGTCCCTATGAATTCCTGCCGCTGCAGAACAGACAGACGGCTCCTGTGAACATAAACTCTAGCGGTGTTGGACAGCTCCCTTTCCTCTGTCGACTCCCATGTTCACACCAGCTAAGTGATCTAAGGAGTGCGCTTCTGTGTGTGAGACTTTGTAAGAGACATGTGTGTATGTGCGTTATAAAGCGCTATAGAGTACGAGTACGACTAAAGCTACATTCTGACAAAATGATCTGAGAAACTGTGCGTGTGTGTGTGTGTGTGTGTGTGTGTGTGTGTACACGCATGTATGCAAGTGTGCGTTACAGAGAACGTTAAGGAAAGCACTGTTTTACCAAATTGAACTGAAAGCCGAGAGAGAAAAAGTAACAGAAATTGGGTCAAAGGTAGTGACAGAACACAAAGAATTGATGTTATTTAATGAATGAGTGACTACATTAATGTAATATTATGTTACTGTATCTCCCTAGTACAGTAGTCACTAAGCTCTCTCAAAGAAATACTGATCTAATCCCACCATTATTTGCACATCAAAACAAAAAAGATGAATAGAATATTTAATGAATACTATTAGAAATCCTTTACTCATTACCTAAACATTTACATGCTGCTGTGCAGATGTGTCAAGTTAAATATTAAATGAAGAACAAAACAAAAAAGAACACGATTGAATATTATTTTCAAAAATCATACAATACTTCCAGGCTTTTTTGTTTTAATGAGGAATTTATTTCATATTTATTAGACATTTTATTTAAAAATACATACATAGGGTTAATGGTAAGGTCATGCTGAAAAGAAAAGAGGCAAAGGGATGTAGAATTAAACAACTGGGATTTATTTTAAGCGTAGCTGACTTCTAATAAGTTTATTATAAGACTGGAGGGAATGTCAACACATTTGTTTTTCTTTAATATGTACCTTGGCATCATATCTGCTTCTCAGAGGATGTGTATTTGAATTGGGTGTGGCGTCATTTTCCTCTGTTTGCATCAACAGTCAAGCCTCAAATATTGGATCCACCTCAGCACATGTAGTTTATAATGTTAATGGATGAACGGTTACATACTGTACATATCACTGCTTGTTTCAAAGCATTTTTTGTCTAATTCATGCGGTTGTTTTATAATTCAATAGTATTTTTATTCTGAGGTGTACAGCGGTATGAAACACACTTTTGTTTCAGTGAACCAAAGGCGACGGAAACTAAAACTGAAATGACATTTTTACATTATTTTCTCACTTTCATTGTATAAGTTTATCCATGCATTTTTTATGGGCTTGTTTACACCTCAGATTGTCCTTAAACCACTGAAAAAAGTTGAATCAACTTAAAAAAATCTTCAATTTTAACTTTTTATGGTCATGCATAAAACATTTAGTTGAGTGAACCAAATTAAATTGCATAGGATTAGGGTTATTTTAATTTTACTTTTTTCAGAGTTTTTTCCTAAACAGGACTTTGACTCTTTGGGAAATAACACGATCAAGTGTTAAACATGTTACAGTTGAGTTTGTTCTATTCAGTATTCTGAGGTTGGATTTGGTTAAATGTTTTTATATGGTTCTAAAGAATGCATGTGATTTATAATAGGGTTTTTTTTTTTTATTGTTTTACTAGTCTGAGACACTGCATATTTTCTTGCGTTTGACAGGCTGATCTGAATATGTGTGAATAAAACGATTTTTGTTTTTATGATTAATTCAACATAAACTTGTCTGTAAATGATTTCTGCCATTGAATTTAACCAGAATACTTCACATTCTGTTTATTTCTTTCTCTCTCCTCATTTAATATCCAGGAGCACCTTCTATTTGTACATTTAATGTCAGACTGAATTTTGTGAGATTTTTTTCTTTTTCCTGTCTGTATGTTGTACCATATAAGCCTTGTACCGTACTTGTTTAATAAATAAATAAATAAATAAATCATAGATCATTCTGTACATATAAAAGGTTATCTGTAGTCATACAAATGATGTTTGGGGGAGGGGGGTTAAAAAGATGATTGAGTAATGTTTCAAAGAGATGATGGTTACAGTTATTTAAAGCTAATGTGTTTCTCATTGTTATGACCCAAAGGTTGCAACATAGTATAGAGAGCACAGGAAACAAAAGGGTTCAAATTTGCAAAAGTTCTGTATTTAAGCAAATACATTTTTACTAAATTAACCCCCTTTCCATTCGGAAACCTAAAAGTTTAAAGGAAAGACAGACCCAGGTGAGCTGGACAAATGAACAAAAGGACAGTATATGGATCAGGCTAAACCCTGTACAGGACAGTAGAAGCTATCCACATACCACTACCCCTGACCTATTAAAACAACCCCCAACTAAACCATGTAAAAAAAATAAATAAACAGAAAACAGGACGTCTATACTCCCTGTGTCAAACAATCAAGAAACT
Source organism: Siphamia tubifer (assembly GCA_020466265.1). Lineage (NCBI taxonomy): Eukaryota > Metazoa > Chordata > Actinopteri > Kurtiformes > Apogonidae > Siphamia > Siphamia tubifer. The sequence goes on from CM035785.1 coordinate 31,868,064, forward strand.
AACAAAAAGGCTAAGCTAACAAAAAGGCTCAGCACAGCCAACCTGCATCTGGCAGCGCAAACTCCTTTTGACCGTTTTGTCTGGTGTGAACGCTCCTGGAACTGACGTCACAGCTGGAGGTGAGGCAGGAAAAAAAAGACAGTCCACTCCCAAAGTTAGCTCCTCAAACTGAAGGCCTTCCCAATTTATATCTGCTACAGCAGAAACCAATCAACCACCTGAAAAAAAAAAACACTAAACGCACAATATTGCACAAAAATATTATAAAAGCAAAAATATCCATAAATATAACAATTAGCTTATGGAATAAATTCAGAATAATAATAATAAAAAAACAAAACGGGAAAAAGGTGCACTGGAACATAAGACTCATATATTAATGATGTTATGGATACAGATCACACTGGTGACCTTGGACATACATCATTCTCTTTCCCTTTCCTGTCTCTCCTCAATGACTTTTAAAGCAGCGATGACATTAAATAATCTGGACAAATAGTAAAAGATTCTGTATAAAATACAATGTAAATTCTCACCGTATTGCTTGTCACGTTTTTGACACCGTGTCGTGAGCATCTTGATAACAGTAAAGCCCAGCGTTTGTCCTCATTATGACTCCTAGGAGCCTCGACTCACCTTCAAAGGCCCAGTCACCCACATACACACACATGCGCACAAACACATCCATGCACGCACACGCTCAAGGCTAAAAATAATACTCTTCCTCTTCTTTTCACATGGATACACACTGATGTACACACTAAAATATAGGTGGATGGGGCCTTACGTAGTACCTAGTACACACACACATGCATGGGGCAGTAGATAACATATATACACCTATAAGTCAACGCACGCACACACACACACACACACACACACACACTCCTTCCTCCTCCCCCTCTCTGAGCCCTTGTCAGTTGATTGTGTTATTACTATGCTAACCAAATCCTTATAAATGTGATTTAAGGCTTGGCGGCCCCGCACTCCTGTTTTAGCCTTCTGCTACTGTGTTTTACTGGAGAGAGGAGGAGTAAGGGCGGGTGGTGTGGAGGGAAGGAGGGTGGAGAGGGGTGAGATAGAAGGAGAAGGAGGGGAGATGGAGTGAGGAAGAGGATGAAGAGCAACTGAGGAAAAAAAAAAAAGAGGGTGAGAGATGGAAATATTGGCATAGGTACGAGAGGAGAGGTAAGAAAGGAAAGAACAAGAGAGGAAAAAGAGAGAGGGTTTGGTATCCATTCCCTCAACACTCATTCCCTCCTGTCCAGAGAGCAGTAAAGCGTCAGTAAAATTAAAAAGAAAAAAAAAAAAGAAAAGAAAAAAGCATCACCTGCATCTTAAATGAAAATTTCAATTGAAAAACTTAACAGCCCTTCAAATTGCAGAATTTTACACGCGCCAGTAAAGCTTAAATAACACTCAACACTTAGAGTGAGAAGAGGGATGGGGGGAGGGAGGACAAAGGGAGTGAGGGGGAGAACAGGGGGTAACAACTGGGGTTATTCTGAATCACTAACAGAGATGAAGGTGACCAGATTGTGTTCAAATGTAATGACTATACAACATTCACCACTCCAAAGAAAGTAGTACGATAACAATACTGTTGACCACACATAACCAACCTCTGATATTATATTATGTGCAATTTATTTATTTATTTTATATTGTTATTCATATTTGTCTCATCTTCACATAGTTTTATCTCTTTTGTATATATTTTTCACTCCTGTATATTCTGTATAGTGTTAATAGCATATAGTCTTTTTTCTTTTTCTCGATATCTGGGTTTGTATATATATATATATATTTATGTATGTGTATATTTATGTATGTGTATGTCCCTCCATCATTAAACCAGTGGTTCAGTCTCACAGCAGTATTTCTATCTATAGCCTCAAATACGTTAAATGGGTTAAAATGATCAAATTTGAAGTTTCTGAATAAAATCCAAGTAAAGTGTCTCTTGAACACTTCTAACCATGTTAAATTCCTACTGTGTTTCAAATCATGCCTTTTATGAAGGACAACAACTGACTCTGAAAGTAATTAAGTCTAAAACAAAGAAAAATCGACTATAAACATGACTTTCCTTTGCGCTGGCGTTAGGTATTTCCCCGTCATGTTTGGTACCGTTGGAAAGATGGGGATTCTCTCTAGACAACCCTTAAATAGAAATCTACATAATTATATATTTGAACCAATGGGAGGCCTCAGAACAAAGCCTTCTCCAGTAAACTAATTCCCTTGTTGCTAGGGCGATGTTGAAAAATGTGTAAGATTTGTACAATCTATACATCATTGGAAATGATAGATGAATATAAAATCTTAATTTCTCAAATTTGACCCAAGTTTTTGTGCTGGAGGGCCACATATGTATACAAATTTATATTGTTATTCATATTTATCTCATCTTCACATAGTTTTATCTCTTCTGTATATATTTTTTTACTCCTGTATATTCTGTATAGTGTACATAGCATATGTGACCCGCCACCACGAAACCAGGCATAAGTCGCGCTGAGCCGTTCAGAGCTACAGCCAAATTTAGGCTGGAAGGTTATTCCTTATTTGTGTTTACACCATATCAAAAAACGGTACCGTAACACCTCTATGTTCAGTTCCTGTGGTCATTATATTGAAATCCAATCAATAAAGGTGTTTATTGGGTCAATTATTTAAGCGGTGACAAAAGTTTAGGGATTGCTGAGCAAAGACAAAGACGACTTCCACCTCTTTTCGCCGAACAAACCGATCTCCGTTCCGTGCGTAAACATCCAAGTGTTTGGTACGAGGTAAAAGCTTATATTGAATGCTCTTGTCCAATGGTGTAAGCCAAATGATTATAATACGTTGCAATTCTGTCCTATTATTAAAATATATAGAACTTCTGTGACATGTCCATCAGAGTGTCCTTTAACATCTGTGAATAATTTTTGTCAATCGGATACGAATTATTATGCGTTGCTAAAGACTTCCTACCCCAAAACAGTCCAAAACTTTAACGGACAATATCTAAAAATATGCAAATTGCATAATAGGTCCAACTGTGGATATTAAAATGACCATAACTTTGGTTCTACTTATGATAGAAACATAATTTTTTCACCATCTTAAACCTTAGTTTCCACTCTACCAATCTACACAGATAACTCAGTTTTGATTTCCAGACACTTATGCCTGGTTTCGTGGTGGTGGGTCACATATAGTCTATAGTTTTTCTTTATGTACATCTATTTTTTATTATATATATGTTTCTTCTCTTTGCTGTCCCTCTATTGCTGTATATCGTTGGCCACTGTGACATGTGAGTTTCCCCCGATGTGACATCTTACCTTAACTTACGTTATCTTATCTTCACTCCTGTCCCTCGACCACAAGCCAAAATAAAATAATCAGGTCCGAACTGGTTCAGAATCAACTTATTCTTCAGTGTCTAAAACCATGGAGCCAAAAATGTGAATGGAACACAGAAACAAAGCACATTTACACATTCAACAGCTAAACTCACATCAAATAACCACAGACCAAAGGTCGTCAAAGTACTCACATCCTGTACTCAAATAGAAGTACTGATTCAACTCCTTTACTGAGATAAAAGTTAAAAAAAAAGTACCACTTCTCAATTGTTCCCAGTATTTCTGATTTCATATATATATATATATATATATATATATATATATATATATATATATATATATATATATATTAAAGTTATTACATTCAATCTATTTATCTGTGATCTGTCTGCCTTTTTTTCTGTTCATCTTGTGTCTATTTATGTGAAAAGAAATGATGTATGTATGTATGTATGTATGTAAAGAAAATGTATTAAGACAGAATAGTCGACAGAAAGATGAAGATGGACTGTAAACGAGATGCCGCAAAAAGACGAGTAAGCTCACAGCAAGATATGCAGACCAGCAGACATGCATATAGACAGACAGGGAGACGGGCTTCTTGGTTATTCGTGGGGTTCAGTGGACCTTTGGTGGTAATTGAATCAGTGTGAGTGCTGAGTAGAGCTAGCATAAAAACCTGTTAACCTAAAAGGTCAACTCTCTGCATTGTTTATTTAGCAGGGAGACCAGGAGAGAGGGAGCGAAAGAGAAAAAGACTGTGCCACAAAGGAGAAATAAGAGAAAAAGGAAGGAGAAAAAAATGAGGTGGTGAGGAGAGGAAAAGGGGAAAGAGAAGTCTGGAAAAAGTCAGGAAAAAAGAGAAGGGGGAGAGAAAGGTGGAGATGGAAATGGAAAGAAAAGTGGGTCGGGGCTTGGGCGACTTGTGATCTGTAAAATCAGTCAAGCTTTGTATCACCTTTTTTATGTGGTTGTTTATTTGTGTCAGAGAGGGAAGAAAAAAAAACGTGTTTGTGTGACTGTGTGTGTGACTTCTTGCATTTTACTGTATCTTTTCACGGTTACCTGACTGTGCATCCATTTATGTGTGTTTGCTTTCCTGCTAAGACACAAAAGAGGTTGGTGACAATCAGTGGAAATCTGTTTATTGACAGAAATCATGTTTTGTGTGGAGATAGATAGATAGATAGATAGATAGATAGATAGATAGATAGATAGATAGATAGATAGATAGATAGATAGATAGATAGATAGATAGATAGATAGATAGATAGATAGCTGATCCAGAACAAACAATGAATATGGGTGTAGGAAGTCTGCAAACAAACACACGTTTCCATGTGTCATGAGGACCAAGTTTGTAATCAAGTAGCTATTGGGTAGTGAGTGTAAATGTCTTTTTTTTATTATTAAAATAAAATAATACAAAATTGTTATCACTGAATAAAATATAATTAAACAAATATTTGGAATAAATAATAATAAATAAAAAACATTTAAAATAAGCAATAATATAGCAAAAATACATCAAAATAAATACATAAAAAAGGAAACACATTTTCAAACCTTTCACTTTGCACCTTTTTCTCTCATGCTTTATGAGGATTTTCAGAAAAAGCTAATTAATGTATTTATAGGGCCACATCATTTCTATTTTACTTGTGGGGACTTTCATTTATATTTAACCCTCGTGGGGACCTGAATTTTGGTCCCCATAGTGTCAGAGGTCCCCATGATGTGACTGTAAACATATCAATGTCCCCATAAAGATAGGAATACACACACACACACACACGCGCGCGCGCACTGTCTCATGTGCATGCAAGCTGACATACATTTACATGTTTGCACACTTTATCTCATGTAGTCAAGCAGTCATACTCTCAACTGCTCGTCTTCCTCCAGTCTCTCTCTCTCTCTCAGTCTCTCTTATGCACACAAACATACACACACACTTACGCACACACTCTGCCATCTGGGAAAGCCGTTAGCGGTTAGCGGTAGCACTTAGCGACGCAGCACGCTCCCTCAGTCCGCTCAGTCACCTTGATCTGCTTGCCCTTCACACAGCACCATTACTGCTATACTGCATCACTGTGGGCGTGTGTGTGTGTGTGTGTGACTTAGGAAAAAAGTGTGTGTGTGTGTGTGTGTGTGTGTGTCTTTGTATATGGACATGCATCTGTGTGTGTCCATTATAGAGCAGTACAGTGGGATTTAAATGGTGGGGGAGGAGGGCAGAGGGGGCATTACCTTTAAATGAGCTACCATGGAGAGTCTAGTCATGTGCAGGTTCTTACCCATGCCTGCACACGTGTCGGCGGTGTGTGTCTGTGAGTGTGTCTGTGAGTGTGTCTGTGAGTGTGTGTGTCCTACTCCGGCCTTTGATTTCTACATGTAAGAATCGATTTTGCATGAGACAAAAAATTTCTTGCAAGTAAACACCACAGAAACATTTGCAACAAGGCTTGATATGACGTCATATGACGTCAAAACATGACGTGATGGAGCCATAGGTGTTGACCCATGTGATGTCTGAACGTTAGGGTGCGGGGTCAAAGGTTAGGGTTATAGGTGTTGACCCATGTGAATGAAAATAAAACACCAGATTCTACCTTGTCTGAATCCTGAGATATTGCCACTGATGTTTTAGCTGTTGACCTTTAGTGAGACCTTGGCCTTTGACCTCATTGCTCAACATCTAATGGGTTCTTCCTTGACCCACTATCTATCATTCCTGAAATCAAAATCCGTTCAGAACTTTTTGCGTAGTCCTGCTGATAGACAGACAGACAAATGAAATTCAGTCAGTTTTTTCCTTGTATCCATCTCCTTGTTCACACCAAATTTCAGATCCATCAAGAATTGACGATGCGAGAGTGCAAACAAAAAATGGTCAATATTTGGTGACCTTTGACCTTGGGTGCTGACCATGAAGGTCAAGTCTTTTTCAGTCTAATATTCAGTGTGATGAACTCTATATCACATCTATATTTACCAAAGAAATCAATCACATTAAAACAACGTATTATATTTTTATTGACCTTGACCTTTGACTTTTGACCTAGTTCCACGAAAATAGATCCCATACCACAGGTGATACGGATGAAACTTCTCATAAAATTAGAATTTGCTACAGAAATGTGTTCGCTACAGTGAAAACAAACCCATAAACAAAGAAACACACAAACAGATAAACAAATACATAGACAAACACGCAAACAAACACAGACAAACACACAAACAAGTAAACAGTACCGATCAACATACTTGACCAAATCCTGATTTGGTCAAGTAACAGACAGACGCACAGAGTGAGTCAAATCTGAACATACAGAATCTACCACTGAGTGAATGACAAACATCCATTTACAGTCATATAATTAAACATGCAGTCCCTCACAATCAGTAAATCAGTCAGTCAGTCAGTATAACTATAGCTTATTTTTTTTTATATTTACATGTACTGAAACTTATTTGTATGAAAGTGTTTGCTTCCATGTGTCTGTAGATGTATGTGTCAGTGCAGGGATTTTTTTTTTTGCCAAAACCCAATGAAAAGTTGACAGCAGTTGAGTGTTTCCTACTCTACACCTCCTGAATTCCCTGCTGAAAAACATGGAGATTCACACTGAGGGGAAGAAAATGACAGGAAGAGATTTACTAATCCCTTGGATAGCAATGGTAACATCAGTCCGTGTCCTTCTAATGTCATTAGCTGTGCAAAAAAAGAACAAATAAGTCCCCTCCCACTTTATCTGTGTCTATTGTCACATAGACAGATGTGCAAAAATACTGTTGTTTATTAAAGGAGTCATTCTATGGTTATTTAATTTATATTCATTTTATTATAGGAGTCATTCTATGGTTATTTAATTTATATTCATTTTATTATAGGAGTCATTCTATGGTTATTTAATTTATATTCATTTTATTATAGGAGTCATTCTATGGTTATTTAATTTATATTCATTTTATTAAAGGAGTCATTCTATGGTTATTTAATTTATATTCATTTTATTATAGGAGTCATTCTATGGTTATTTAATTTATATTCATTTTATTATAGGAGTCATTCTATGGTTATTTAATTTATATTCATTTTATTAAAGGAGTCATTCTATGGTTCTTTCATTAATATTGTTGTTCTTCATTGTTATTGAATTTATTGTGTGTTGGTTCTATTTAAAAAAATGTTCAGATTGTTTTGTTTCCAGTTGTTTTTGGAGGGTAGAAAAATGACTGGAGGTGGAACAACAGAGTTTACCTCTACTTCCTCATACATGTCCATGATGCAGTGATGAGGCGTCTCTGATTGGCTCAGAATGTGTGAAAGAACACTCCCCTCTCCCCTGTGGCTCTGTGTGTGTTTACCATCCCAGAGTAACATCCAGCTAGGTTTGGTGACGTCACTTCTTTTGAAAACATGCAGTCATGGATTAACCTATAATACTGTAGTGTTTCACAAAAATGGCTGAGACTGGGCTCATCTGAAATGTTTATTCCTCTCAACAGCGGATCTTGACACACAGACATGTGAGCGGGTAAAAAATCACACACTCAACCCTCCCAGTCTACCACACTTGATCCCCTTAAGCACCGCCCCCCTCCCACTCTCTCCACCAATCATCGGTCCACACACCCTGATTGACATGACCTGCAGCCAGTAAATGACAGGGAGTGTGACAGAATAACCCCTTATGGCTTTAACTGAGGCCAGTACATAATAACCACAGCGTAGTAAATTAAATAACCCTTAAAACACATTTATTGTATTTGAACATGAAGCCCATTCTATTTTATTTAAACATAACAATGTATCTTAACAATCGTCAGCAGCCTATAAAATTCGACCCCGCGTCATCAGAGTTGCATAGGGTTGCCAACCTGGAAAGTAAGTGGTTCTGATTGGCTAATGTCCCACCCCTGTGCGAGTGACGATCGCACCCCCCCCCACTCCCCTGGTTAGCGATCGTGCAATTGACGACCCCCCCCCCCCCCCCACACACACACACACACACACACACACACACACACACACACACAGACACGCGGTATATGGGAACTATCCTGTATTGGAGAGTGCCAAAGCTGGCAACCCTAGAATAGCAGGTCACATCTACTTTCAGTTTCAGCAGCATCATGGAAGTGAAGGAAGGTACCGAAGCTCAGGCTGTAGCCTAAACAAACAAAATAAGTGACCAACGAAGGTAATATAATTCAGACCATGGCTACATTGGTTTTCGAAGGGTATTTGATCAGTGTTATCGGTAAAAAGTTCAGTCAGATGACTTTTTTTTTGCTTTAATCCCTGGCGAGGCCAATATCCTGGTGACGTGTAGTGGACAGACTTTTTCTGAGTGTCTGGTTTCTCTGTTGTTTTCTATTAATGATGGTAAATCCATCCAGTGGAGGGGACACACCACGCAGCTAAAGCAGCATGTGTTGGTAACTCGGGGTGACCCATCAGATTCCATAAGGAGCGTAGACAAGTGGTCTTCAGTGGAATGACACCTTTAATATTTTACATTTATTCTGCTCCTCCTGTGACTCTTTTTTTCCCTATTTTTCCAACTTCCCTCCCAGTTCCAGGACCAGTCGATACCCCAGTTGTTCCAGGACTTCATCCTCGAAGTGCAACAGTGACCTGGGCTCCTCCCTTCCACTCAAATGGCATTATTGTTAATTATACCCTCCACATTTACAACACCTCAGCTCCAGGTTCCAGTTCTGGTTCATACTTGAGCTCCATCACACCCATGAACCCCCACACTGGTCTTAACTCAAGTCCATTTTCCAGGACTGAAAGTGGGTATCTCAACACAGGCCAAAACTTCAGGCCAACATTTAATGTGACCACTACAGGTTCAAACTTCAGTGAACCATCAGTCACTAGTTCAAACCTCCTCCCAAAGCCTTTCTCCAGCTCCAGACACGGTGTTTCAATGGAAAACAAGATTGAGTCCACTACATTGAGCTCACGCCAAGACCCTGGTTCCCCTTCAGTCCACCACAATGAACCAAGTACTATCTCCAGAACTAATCTGAATACCAGCCACAGCCTCAGCATGACCCCACTTCCCCTGTCAGTCACTGTCCCAGGGAACACCACCAGTTACACCTTCCTCAGCCTACGACCATACACAACCTACAACCTTCAGGTACCGTCTATGCAGTGTACTGTACAATAATATTCAATATGTATTCACAGACAGATTCATCTATTTTCCACTGTTCTACTTTATTCATGAATATATCAGGCTTGCAATTCCATGCTGTTACTGACTATTAAAAATAACGGTAACACTTTCTAATATCTACACATAATTTACTATGTATTAGGGCATTAACAACTTGAGTTTTTATTAAGTTTACTTGTCCATCAATAAAGTAAAAGTGGAGTCGATGGGTCATGATGATGTCATCACATTGTCAGCGGAGGAACAACACGGACACACGTCTGTCCAGGAATGAACAACTGGTCTTAAAGTTCACTGCAACATAACAATGTTCACTGACAAGACACAAGCATCTGTCACTACCTTTCCCCAGTACTCACTAGATTCACATTGCCTGCACTGTTCAGCTGCAAGTTGTTGCTGATCTGCAGTATTTAAGCAATGCAGCTTGCAGTTGCTGGTGCGAGACCATTCAGTTTGTCACCTCCATAACCCAGACACTTCATGCCATTTCCCTTGTCACCATAACCTGGACATTTCCTTCACCACCGCGGACTCTGGCTGATCAACCCCCAGGTTTTGTTTGGTCTCGTTTCCATTTTATTTCGGTCTCTGTCTTTATTTTGTTCTGTTTGTTATTAAATTATGTTTCCCTTCAACACTGAGCATCTGAGTCGTCTCTCCACCTCAACCGTCATGACAGCATCAGCATTTTAACACCACCAAAACAAAGGCTAAAGTTAGCAAAGTCTTTTCTGTTAAATTTAACGGAACAGCATTAGTCAGTTTAACATATGTTCACATTTAGTCTGGACCCACAGCTCTAAAACTGGACTGTCCACATGTCTGTCACATGTCCTCACTTTTTATATTAATGTTTTAAGTCAGTGGCTGCCAAGATGTACACCACACTGTCCACACCGCACTGTCCACACTGTCCACATTATGTTTGGAAAGAATGAGTCTGCGTTGCTGCTCATATCACTCAGGTTAGCTTTAGCGTTACCAGCAGCCATGTCTCCTCTGGTTTAGGTCTTACTGGTCTGTGTTTACGCATCAAGGGAAAGAAAGAATAACATGTGACTTGTCGACTCCTCCAAATTTAAGTCTACTTGTGTTACGGGTTAGGGTCTACTTGTGTTACGTTTCTGTTAATGCACTTGTATGTATTAACTATTTATTACCTATTTGTTAATGGTTTATTCATACACAAAGTGTTTGTTCTTCTTTTCTATGAATAAACCATTTGTTGTCGTGTGAACAAATGTTTTATGATTGTGTATAAGCAGTAGATTAATAAACATTAACAAATAGGTAATAAATTGTTAATACATAGTGGAATGTGTGTAGGTATTATAAAGTGTTACCAAAATAACCATTTGGTACCCAGCAGAAGATGATAGTTATTTTTTACGTGTGTGCTGCATTTTCTAGAAAAACAACTTAAGTGTTAAAGAAATTTCCAGACATAAGATGTTTGATCAGACAATATTCTGAAAAAAGTATCTAATATAAAAAACAAATATCATACCATTGCCATCTGTGAATATCAATAAATTTATTGCAAGTTGGTGGTAATCCCGAAGAGATCCTAGATTCTGGATGACTTTGAAATGTTTTCTCCATTTACTGCAATGTAAAACTCCAGTGAAAACATAACCTCCTTGGTGGACCTCTCTTCATTCAGAGTGGGTCGGTCTGCCTTGGCAGAGGTTTCAGCTCTCAGAGTGCTTTTCTAGTTTTATCTTTGTACCTGAAAGTGCCATGAATGAAACACTGTTTGTGTGATATAATGAAGCTACTTCATATGCATTGATTTACTAATAAATGAAAAGCTTTCCACCATAACTAGTCACATGTATAGTGTTAAAAATCTGTTTTCCATTTTGTAGATTGAAGCATGCACCAGTGTGGGTTGTTCAGTGTCTGAGATGTCTTCAAGTTTCCGTACTCTCCCAGCCCCACCTGAGGGTGTTCCAGCACCTCACCTTTACTCTGACACCCCCACCTCTGTTCTTCTGTCCTGGGGTGCACCAGAGTGGAGCAATGGACCTCTGGAACGGTGAGCAATGATCACAATCTCCTCAACTCCTCTTAGATTTAGCTGTACTTGAATGTCTGTGTTTCCAACTCCTGTCCGGGGCACAGATGGGTCATAGAGCGAAGAGTTTCTGGGACCCAACAAGTTTCCACAGTGGGACATCTTCTACCTGACCCTCCCCCTCTCTCATTCCTGGACTCCTCGTCTGCTCTTAGTCCCTGGACCAGTTACCAGTATCGGCTTGTGCTTCAGAACCAAGCAGGCATCACCACAGGTCGGTTAACCTTTTTTTTGTTGATTTATTATTTTCTTTTTTCAACATATTTTTTTAGTATTTTGTCCCCATTAAAGGGATTATCCACAGGAAAAATCAGTTTAGTTCATTTTTTAGATGATTGGGATTTTTTATCTTGCTACAAGCACCTTGTGGAGCAGCACTCCTAATTCTGTGATATGAAACTGTTGTAGAATGACAATAAAAGGCTTTGACTTTGACTAAAGACAAGCCCAAGTGTCCTAAGGTCTTCATGACTTCAGATAGTGTCCACAGTTACTGATCTACAGACATGGACCGCTGGATTCATAAGATGTCTGAGGAGGAAGACCGAATAGTCTATTGCCAACACACTCTGGAAATTTACGATTTCATTGCATTCTTTTAAAAAAAAAAACAGTCTAGTATTTTTACCTCCGCCAAGGAGGCATTAAATTCAGGTCCATTTGTTTGTCTGTCTGTCTGGCTTTCAGCAGGGTTACGCAAAAAGTCCTGAACAGATTTTGATTAAACTTTCATGAATGATAGATAATGTGTCAAGGAAGAATCCATTAGATTTTGAGCAATGAAGGTCAAAGGTCAAGGTCACACTAAAGGTCAACAGCTAAAACACATCAGTGATAATATCTCGGAATTCAGACAAGATAGAATCTGGTGGGGTTTTTTTTCATTCACATGGTGTCATCTTCAGACATCAGATGAGTCAACACCTATGGCTCCATCACGTCATGTTTTGACATCATATGACATCATATCAAGCAGTGGCAGAGATCTGCTGTCTTTGACTGACTTGTTAGAAATGTAAATGAAGCTGTATGCAACAGCAAAGCTTAGCTACTAACAGGTTGTTGTTTTCAAAAAATAATGCAACAAAATAGTGAATTTCCAGAGCGTCTAACTCTTCACTGGACAATGGACTATTTGGGTCTTCCTCCTCGGACGTCTTATGAATCCAGAGGTCCATGTCTGTAGATCAGTCCCTGTGGACACACTATCTGAGGACATGAAGAGCTCAGGACACTTGGGTTTGTCGTTAGGGACCCTCTACTTACTACCGTGTAAGTGTGATGTTGTTCTAAACTTTAGAAGAGTTAGTCTAAAAATTTGGTGTCGGCAAAAAAGACATGCTCTAATCACTTCCATGTTAACACAGTTTGGCTCAAAACAGCAAAATGGAAATTTCTCAATGTTCATCCAAATGGTGTGATTTTAATGTCAACTATATGTATGTACTCCCAATCATCTAAAAATGAAGTAAACTGATTTTGACTCTGGATAATCCCTTTAAGGACTCACACTTAAAATGACCCCTTTTGTTGCATATTTGCAGGGCCATGGGTCAATATCACAACCAGACCTTCTCGCCCTGCTGGTCTCAGTCCACCGAGAGCGTCCGTCTTAGGGCCCGAATCGGTCCAGGTAATGACCCAGTGTTTACGCTTGTTGTTACAAATAGGCCTGTGTTAATTATTGATGACAGTACATAGACACATCCAGCACTTCTTTGGGTATCTCAGAATCAACTCATTAAAGTTAAAGAAGTGTTTTAAGTATCACAAAATACAATAAAAGTTGATTAGGAAACTCTCCAGTCACTCAGTTTGACAGTGTTAGAAAAGACAAAGCAATGTCAAACTGATCCCCCTGTCTTTCCTTTCTTGGGATTTAATGAGAAAGAAACACATTCAACTCAAGGTCCCCTTCAGAAAATGGGAGGGGATGTGACCCTGTCTGAGACAGCTTCCTTCCTGTCGGCCATTTTGAAGGAGGGGCCAGAATTAAGCTAATCCTACATGAAGGCCCATCAATGAAAGCCACAGAAACAATATTGTATGCATGCGCTCACACATTCACATGCACTCACAGCCCTGCACTAATGCTAACTGCAGAAAAATGCTAATGCCTGTCATCATTTCAGAACCGCCCCTGTCATCTCTGCAGCGGCACAGCTTTAGGGGTCACAGGTCCGAGAGGGAAAGTGTCCCTTCCTGGTTGTTGCTAATTGGACAGGCAGGCAGGCTGTTTCCTGGTTACCAACTGACCTTGACAACAGAGAAGATTTTCAGTAGCTTTCAGCTTGTCTAAGCAATTTATCCTCTTTTTAGGAGTATATTTTCTATGCATTAATAAGGTCTTCTATTTTTCTCACATTTTCTATTTCTTATTTTGCCCACATTATTGAACAGTAATTGTTAATGTTAAGGATAAGAGGAGTACGTTCAGTAATTGACACTTCCAGTTCAGTTTTATAAAGTTATTGAATGTCTGCTTGAGCAAAACATCAATGTCATGTTTATTTTGCAGTGATCACATCAGATGAAAGATGAAATATTCAGGAAAACCATCAAACATCGTTCATCTGCCCCAAACATTTATATTACTTGCTCTGTCGTCATAACAATTTTATTGTAATGTTGGTTTTTTGGCCTAATTAATATAACTAATGCAATAAATATTTGTCAGATTTTTAAGATGTTCTATATTTATACTCAAATGTATATCAAATTTTACTTTACAAAATAAGATTTAGTTCTTCAAATAGTTATTTTCTTTTCAACAGTGTCCATATCCATGATATATGTTATTGACCCACAAATCATGAACAGAAGACTATAAAGCATATGAAATCTACAGCCAAAGACCTGTGAATTTGTATGTGTATCAGTATAAATATAACTGAACATAATGATATGAGAGTGAACCGCATTGACAGCTGCAGAGTTTGGCAGTATTTCAGTAACTTATAGCAGCGGTTCTCAAATGGGGGTATGCATACCCCTGGGGGTACGTGGAGGTACTGCAAGGGGGTATGTGAAGCTTTTAAAAATTCTTAAAAAAAAAAACAAGTACCATATTTTCCATTAAGTGAAGTCAAAATTATGAGATAAAAATTAATATACGTTTGGATTTAATAAATCAGACACTGATTTTACAGCACTGTTCCTCTTTTTTCTTCCAAAAATGTTTTGCCCATGTCAGGGGGTACTGGACTAAAAATATGTTTCTACGGAGGAACATCAGTGTAAAAGTTTGACAACCACTGCCTTATAAGGGTTTTTTTTCCATGTCAGAATATAGAGTGTCTTTACAGATATCTATTCTCTCTTATTCTAACCTTAAACAACTGTTTGTGCTCATACACACACATACAAGCGTACTGTACTGGCCTTAGCCCCAGTGCTCTGAGTCAACCCTGGGTCTCTGCTGTCTTCACCATCTCCAGATTACATCAAGCTATTCAATCTGTAAATGACTTCCACCACAAAGCACACCCAACACGCACTTTGGGAAATGAGCTACCTAACTCAACATGACCCTTCCCATATGTGATTGTGTGTGTGTGTGTGTGTGTGTGTGTGTGTGTGTGTGTGTGTGTGTGCGTGCGTGCGTGCGTGCGTGTGTGTGTGTGCGTGCGTGTGTGTGTGTGTGTGTGTGTGTGTGTGTGTCCCTTATCACCTCACAGTGTCACTTGTTAAATGAATATCAAGGTTATATGGAAAATAATTATTCTTGACATTCATTCATAATACTCTCATCAACACTGACCACTTAATCACCTGTACTCATAAGTCCCAACAAGGCCTGAACTGATCTGTTATTGTACAAGACAGTTTCTGCATGTTAGTGTGTTAAGTACACATTTTAGTAGCTAGTACAGGTGTGTGTGTGTGTGTGTATGTGCATTTTTTGTATCAAAATGTGTGTGTGTGTGTGTGTGCATGTGTGCACGGCCGGCACTTGTCATAATCAGACTAGGCGGTCGCCTAGGGCACCAGATGTCTTGGTGGCACCAAGTCCCACTGTATTAGAATATTAAGCTACTGTATTTTCCGGACTATAAGGTGAACTGAAAAGACTTTTAATTTTCTCACAGTGCACCTTATACATGGATTAATTCTGGTCATGCTTAGTGCCATACAATTTTGACTTTTCATCTGAAAATTGTGACTTTTTAATGACATAATTTTGGCTTTTTATCACATAATTTTTGCCTTTTATAGCATAATTTTGACTTTGACTATGGGCGGCTGTGGCTTAGTTGGTAGAGTCCAATGACTTGAGTCTCGGCTCTGGCTGTCCACATGCCAAAGTGTCCTTGGGCAAGACAGTAGGACTGACAGAACCTTAGAAACCTACTGGTGTATGAGTGTGTGTGTGAAGGGGTGAATGTGAGGCTAAATTAAAGTGCTTTGAGCACAATAAAGGTGGAAAAGAACTATATCAGTGCAGACCATTTACTTTTTATCTCATAATGTTGACTTTTTGTCGCATAATTTTAGCTTTTTATCACATAATTTTTTACCTTTTATCACATAATTTTTTACTTTTTATCTCATAATTTTGGCTTTTGATCATTTTTTTTTACTTTTTATTAGATAATTTTACTTTATCTTAGAATTTTCACTATTTATCTCAGAATTTGGACTCTTAAAGTTTGATTTATTAGAATAAAAGTTTTTGTTCTGTGTTACAACTCAACAAGGTTGAGAGTTTTTGTGACTGTTTAGCTTCACTTAATGCACCTTATAGATGAAAAAAATAAAATAAAGCATTCATTGACAGTTATAGTGTGGAAAATATGGTAAATAAATCATTAAACCTAACATTGACAGTGATTATTCATGGACACTCAGTACGTACTCCATCAGATGTAGGACACTATGTTTACAGATGATCATTTATAATTCCACGAAAAGGAAAAAGGGGTGTTCGCCTAGTGTTGATCTAGGGCACCACATTGACCAGAACCCACCCTGTGTGTGTGTGCGTGTGTGTGTGTGTGTGTACATGTATTAGTAAAACATTTGTGTTGTAAATATCCACACATTTCAAGAGGTGTGTATATATTTTTGTGTTGTTTGTGTATGTATGCGGACACTCTTACTTGTGTGTGTGTTACTTGTGTGTGTGTGTGCCAGTTTCCTTCATCTATTCTGAAATGCTGACAGACTGAACAGTTTCCAAATCAAATGCAGTGCTCAATGACAGCAAGCTTTTGTTTTTGCATGCAGCAATTCCATTACCCTCAGCTTTCATTATTTTAGCATAGTGTTTGTGCATGTGCGCGCGTTAGTGTGTGTGTGCATGCATGTGTGTGTGTGTGTGCGCGTACACCCTATTTTAAATTCGATGAAAGGAATCTCGTGCTCAAGTCAAAGTCAGGTTATCTTTCACCACTAGAGAGTTGAGTGCACGCACAACCACACAACTATGTCTGTGACCATTCTAAAAATGTACATTCACATATCATGGTGTCAGAGTATGTACCCACAGTCTGACCTGTATGATCCCAGCACTAATGCTTAAACCTGACCACGCCTGCATTAACACTTTGATGCACATATTCATTTGCAAACTGCAAGGTTGTACATACACTTTCTCTCTCACTCGCTCACTCACTCACTTACTTATTCACACACACACACACACACACACACGCACTATAACTATGACTTCCTGTAGTTCATCCATCTAAAAGCTTTTGGCCGTCCTCAGCATGCCAAGAACATTTAAAATGCTTCACCAACCAATGAGATGACTCCTCTGGGATAATGATAGGGCAGTTAGAAAGGATTAAGCAAAGTATAGTTTTTATTTGTTTCCCACAAATTCTACCTAATTACTGTGTTTGTTTTACTTTTTATCTCATAATTTGTTCTTTTTATCTCATGATTTTGCCTTTTTGTCTCATAATCTTGCCTTTTTATCTCATAATTTTGCCTTTTTATTTAATAATTTGTCCTTTTTATCACATACTTTAGACTTTTTTATTGCATCATTTTGACTTTTTATCTCATAGTTTGGCAGTTTTATCTCATCATTTTGTTGTACTTACAGTTTGTCTCTCTAACTCACTCACTCACTCACTTATTCACGCACACACACACTATACCTATGACTTCCTGTAGTTCTTCCATCTAAAAGCTTTTGACCATCCTCAACATGCCAAGAACATTTAAAATGCTTCAACAACCAATGAGATGACTCCTCTGGGATAATGATAGGGTATTTAGAAAGGATTAAGCAAAGTATAGTTTTTCTTTGTTTCCCACAAACTCTATCTAATATTTCAGTCAAATATCCTAAATCTAGAATTTCAAATGCTTTTCTGTTTCAGATCACATGGTCTCCCCCTCTTATTCCTAACGGAGAAATCCATGGCTATGAGATCCGCCTCCCAGAACCTCGCATTTTCCATGACAGTGTCAACACGTCAGAGCTCAACATCACAGTAACAGAGCTCATTCCATATACAAACTATAGTATCACTGTACTGGCCTGTTCAAATGGGGATGGATATGTTGGAGGATGCACTGAAAGCCTTCCAACTGCAGCTACCACATTACCCACAAGCCCCCAAGGCCTTGCACCACTGACAGTAGTGCCAGTCAGTGAGTCCTTTCTGGCTGTATCCTGGGAACCACCGAACAACCCCAATGGACCCAATATCAGGTACAATTCTGAATAAAACACAATCATTACTCATTTTTACAAATTTTGTAAATTTTTTGGGGGTTATTTTTACTCATTTTGTTAATTATTTTAGCAATTTTTACTCATTTAGGTTTTTTTAGTCATTTCTATTAATTTTGTTAATTATTTTAGTCATTTTTATTGATTTTGTTGATTATTTTGGTCATTTTTATTCATTGTATTCACTATTTTAGTCAGTTTTACTAATTTCGGTAATTTTTTTGTCATTTTCATTCATTTTGTTGATTATTTTAGTCATTTTTATTCATTACCTCCATGAATAAGGTTATGTTTCAGCTCGCGTTTGTTTGTCTGTCTGTCTGTTTGCCAACAAGATAACTTAAAAAGTTATTGAAGGATTTTGATGAATCTTTCAGAGATAATTGATAATGTGTCAAGGAAGAAACCATTGCATTTTGAGCTATAACGGTCAAAGGTCAAAGTGAAGGTCAACATTTAAAACACATCAGTGGTGATATTTCAGAATCCAGACCAGATAGTATGAGGTATTTTATTTCATTGACTTCATCTGACCTTCTGACATCAGATGAGATAACACCGATAGGCTCCATGACGTCACGTAAAGACGTCATATGACGTCAATCCAATGATATATTTGGTAAATGTATGACCTTTACCTTAAAGCAGGTTAGTGACATATTTAGTTAAATCAGACAATATCTTGTGCTTCATATTTAACATTAGATCTAACATGTGAAATTTGGTCATTGTACTTCCTCTACCATTCACATTATAGACACATACACACAGTGGGATTGATTTTATCTATTGAATGACTCCGTTTTGTTAATAGTAAGATATCACAGCTGTGAGGACGTGATGAACACAGGGACATTGGCCCTATTTTTATTCTTCAGTTCTTTTTGAATTATGTCACCCTTAACATGTCTAGGAATTTAAGATAATTTACATAAGAGTAAAGAAAGATGTAATTTAGATAGTAGATAGTAAAGTAAGTAAAAGTAAGATAAATAAGTAAAGTAAGTTTTGTGTGGAATGACTGTGAAGTGGACTGCATGTGATACATGTTACTAAAACTAAAACTGCAATTACCTGAAGATATTCAACATTGTTCTTCAAAAGTTGGTGGTGGTCATGTTGACCCTGCAGACATTTTTAAAAGCAATGAGTTATAATGACATTATGTTGGTGTATTTATGTATGTTCACAGCCTGATACACTGAAAAAAGTAAAACATTGAATCAACTTAAAAGGTTGACTTTTTATCTCATAATTTTTTTTTATCTCACACACACACACACACACACACACACACATATATATTCAAGTGAACCAAATTAAATTGCATAGGGTTAGGGTTATTTTAATTTCATTTGATTCACTCAACTAGATGTTTTTATGTGTGACATGTTGAAGAAGAATTTTTAAGTTGATTCAATGTTTTACTTTTTTCAGCGTACTTCAACACATTTACCACTGTCAGTTTCTAGACTTGTAAGATTTTTTTTTTTTTTTTGTCTGCATTTGTTCTCATTGTTTAACACCACAGAGAGGGTGTCAACATTGTTTGAGATCATTGCATTTTTTAGTCTTGCAGCCAAATATTTTAATATTTAGTGCATGTGTGTGACCATCATCGGTCCTCCCTGAAAGCTGAGCAGACATCCTTTATTAGAACTCACTATTATAAGCCAGGGAGGGCAGTGCTACACCTCAGTGATGTGTGGGGGAAACGAAGACTGGACAGGACAGACAGGACAGTAAGATTATCTTTTTAATTGATTTCAGAATATAAACAGCCTCAAAAAAATAAAAAATAAAATTGCGTGTTTTGCCCTTGACTGCAATATTATATATAATGTTGTTACTGTAATAAGGTCTCATGGGACAAATCTGGAAGGTGTGGGACTCTGCCTCTTTATTGGTTATATGTATAATATCAAAAAGCTTTATTAAACAAGTTCTGAAGTTTCTTATTCCCATTAAACTGATGCAATGAAATTGTTCCAGATCACACAAACACTGGGGGAACAAACTTCCCCATGCCCCATTAGACCATATGTCATATAAAATTAAGTAGAAATAGCTGTATTTTTTTCTAATACACACACAGTAACTGCTTTGAAAACACCCGCAGCTAAATGGTTGTTAAGCAGTTACATATTTTGATGCTCGGTGAGGAACAAGTGGAAACCAAAAGAATATGTACAAAAAAAGATAAACATTCACAATGCAAATATGAAAACTCCCATGAGCTTGGATCAAACTATTTAACCACCACGACTAAATGTACTTTGACACTACGGTGAGTTTTTGTATTCATTAGTTTAGACACAGGCAGCCTGAGGACTAAAATCTACATGATGATCTGTTTGCTGGTGGAAAAACTTAACCAAACAAGCCGATAGAAACGCATTAACAGGCTGCTAACATGAGTGCTGTGGTAATGAGCTAACTGTTGTGCATTTTTTAATCTGTGTTTTTTCAGTCCTAATGCACATTGTGGTCCGTTTTGTTCTGTCCTGTTCTACTCTCTCAGCGATTAGGCTTAAAATAAAGGTCCATTTTCCTGGCAGACGATTAAAATGCATGAGCCCGTCTCTCTGTTCTGCTCTGCTCAGCTCTGTGTGTTTGTCTAAGTGGGTTGGTTAAAAGGCGGCATTAAGCCCTTCTCTTCTGATTACAGCAGAAATTAGCATCACTGTGGGGAGAGGAAAACACAAACCCTGCAGAAAAAAAAAACAACAGAGGGAGGGGCATAGGGAGGGATGAGATACAGTGAATGCAAAAGAATAGAGATGATGAAAAACAGCAGAAGAGGAGGAAATTAGTGATAAGCAAAAGAGTCAGTACACTGTAAAAAAACAAAAAAAAAAAAGGGATTTTAGGGGGTTAGTAAATACAAACTATGGAAATGAGTTCCAATTTTAATCAGTAATAACAGTTTCCAGTGAAATCTATTAATGGAATGGGTGGCATGGCCATAAATGTATATACTGGTGGTATACAGTATATATGACGGTATAGTACTTTTTTAGACTACTATACGTATATAAATGACAGCAGAACAATTTGTTAGTGGACATATAGCTCCAAGTGCACTCTTTCATGTTTGTGCAGAATTCATATTTTCATATACTACTTCATATTCATAACACAACACATCTCAACATTCACTGTAGCAGCATTTAGCATGCTAACGTTATCCTGATCACTAATGAAATAGTTTGTAACTGTGAACAGTCATTTTAGTTGCTAACACCAGCCAGATACCATGACTAATAGTAACTCAACTGGATATAGTAACATACAGTTATTAAGGCTGGTGTAGTGTGTTAAATTTACGGCAGTGTTAACATTTAGCACAATTGTTTTTGTCGTCATCATAAACTCTATGACTGTCATGACTTTAGCTGTTAGCTTGTTAGCTCGCTTTTCAGACACCCTGTAAATTAAATTGTAGAGTCATGAATCAAAATGTTGTCATCAAATACCATTATAACAAATAGTATATTACATAAATTAGATATTTTATATTTATAGATTATTTTAAGTATATGTTTCTGCTAACACACCACCTAGAAAGACTGTGATGCTAGCTGCTTCTTAGAGGCAGCTGGCAGAAGTTCAAAACTTTACATTACCTTCATCTACAGGATGGACGGTAGAACGGTATGACAAAAATCTCTACAGTGGACAAAAAAATACCTCATACGGTATGATACCTTACATACCGCCCATTCCTATTTAACTCATTTACTGCCAAGTGAATGAGAAGAGAATATTGATTCAGAATATAGTCAATATTATATATATTATACTATATTATAAGGGATAATGTCTTGCCCACGCGTGACTATCAGAAAAATATTTCCCGACGGGGCCGAACAGCACCCTGATGCTGAAGGTGGAGGGGTATTGTTCTGCCCCAAAAGGAAGTATTTTCGATAGTTACGCATGGGCAATACATTATCCTTCTTATTCTACAAGTTATTACAGCTTCTTACTGCTTATTTTGAGAATAGACAGACAATTGTTTACCAAAATGATTAAGAATATATTCATCTTGACGATGGCTTCTGTTGAGAAAAAGTTGGAACGTTACTGTTGTTCCTAAGCAACACTTCACTGGTGCTGTATAGGCTACTTTGTTGCGCTGCTGTCTAGCCGCTGCTGCCTCTGATCTGCTAGCCCTATATGTTGATGTTAAATTGCATGAATATTTACTTTCAAAGTGGCCGAACTATCTGCAGAGTGATATGGTACCATGAATCTAAAGTGACAAAACCCGCAGAACGGTGGGGACGTCCATTTATAGTGAATGGGAGCTGTCGCAACATTCTAGAATAATAATATATAATATTATGTTATAATAAAAGACTCTAAGACTACATTAGTATGGCACTCATCAAAATAAAGTGTAGACTGTTTATTTGGATTTAAATTGACACCAAACCACGTCAATGGCTGTGAATGAGTTAATATGACATGATGTCATATGACAAACCAATGGTGTATTTGCAAACTTTGTGACCTTTGACCTTAAATCCGACAATAGACTGTGTTTCATATTAGATATCAGGTCAAAAATATGTAATATGGTTGTTACACCATCTTGCATGACATCACAGTGACATCATAAGTAATCGAATATTGAAATTTAATTTCTTTTTGTGTTATAGCTGATAACATTAGATACATTTGACTTAAAATGTGGGGTAAAATCTACTCCAGCAAAATGAGTGAAAATTGTTACCTTAATTTTATTGAGTACATTCTATAGATTGTTTTTACAGTGTATGAAATTGTGTGTAAAGAGTGTGTATGTACAGTACACTTAAGCATGGATTTCAGTGCACATGTGTGTTTTCATATTTACCCATGTGTGCATATGTGTCTTAATACATTCCTCAACATTCAACTCTGTGAGCATGTCTCTTTTTTTTTTCTTTTATTCAAATTTCCCCTCAGATACAAGTTGCTCAGACGTAAAACCCACCAGCCGCTGGCCATCTCCACAGTCCCCACACTGACAACCACATTCCCTCCCCCCTCTGAAGATCTCCATCACTGGCTTCGTGTTTACTCCGGCACCAAATTGTTCTACCAAGATAAAGGCCTAAGCAGGTGAGATTACTGAAATGAGCTCTAGAGCAAACGCCGGCACTGCAGCAAACCGTGTGTGCAGAGCCGATCGGCGAGCTGCCGCTGATGCCGATCTTTTAATACCGCTCAAAGATACATTAAGCAAATATCCCAAAGAATTAAATTGTTTTTCACACAGCGTCCCCTAATCTCAGTTTGGCACTTGGTGGAAGCACATTTTTTTTTCCCTCTATGCTTGCTAAACGGCTCTGGGTGTACTCTTTTCGGGTTTCTGTTTCTACTGTGCTTAATTCGAGCTTTAAACTGACAAACTTTTGAACACGTCAACAATTTTTTTTTTACTTTACTGGATTTGCTTTATGGTTGTCCTACAAACTTTATGAGGAATTAATTAGCATTTGCTTTGACAAAGTAATAGTAACTTTAGATTAAACAAATGGAGAAATGAGGGAATATTCTACTGTTTTTCAGTTGTGGGCATTATTACCATACCTGTATTTTATTGTTTTTATTTTATTGATTGATTGAGTGATTGATTGATTTGTTTATTTTGAGAATTCACATAATACATATATATATACATATATACATACACTGTAAGTTTGAATAAGTTAGGAGAACTCATAGAATTGAAGGCAATCGATCACCTCAATTATTTTAACTTAAAAATACAGTTTTCCAGAACTTAAAATGTAAATGTCATGCAACTGAAACCTTCTGATAACAAGTAAATTAAAAGTATTCATTAACTCAACTCAAATATGTGCAGTTAATTTAAACCATAGTTTCCTATTAAGGCAAATCAATTCTTTTCAGTTCTTAAGACTGAAAAAATTGTTTTCAACCCACTGGAATAAATAAACATTCAGACCATTTACCTGAATAAATGTTAAATGTTCTGCACTTATATTTTTAATCAAATTTTTTTGAAACAATAGAAATAACAGAACAATATCATTCTCTGCATTTAATGACTTTATTCCACTAAGTTTTACCTCACCTATGTTTTTAAGCAGAAGTGGTCAAAGTACTCACATTCTGTACTTAAGGAGAAGTACACTTACTGTTGTGAAAAAATACTCTGGTAAAAGTAGAAGTACTGATTCAACTCATTTAATGATGTAAAAGTAAAAAAGTACAACTTCTCAATTGTAATAAAGCAAAAAGTAAAACTGACTTTTTTTGCTATGCATGAAATAATACTAAGTTAAGCAAAAGAAAAAAAGTAAATAAAATAAATAAATAAAAATAAATAAATAAATAAAAAATAAAGCCTTTAAAAGTGAGTTAGTGTGTAGATTATGTGTTTTATTGGGTCATGGTACTGAGTTTAGTGGGTATGGACAGGACATTTAAGAAAAATTCAAGTCATAAATACCAGCTATTTAAAAATCATAATTATTAGATAAAATAATCTAAATCATGAGACAACAAGTCAAAATTGCGAGATTAAAAAGTCAAAATTATGAGGAATTAAAATGAAATTATGAGATCAGAAATGGTTAATTATTATATATTAAGTCACAATTTCTGATTTACGACTTATTTTTCATCCTGCCACATTTGTCTAGTTTGAAAAAGTAATGAGTCTATTCTGAGAATGTAAAGAGTATAAAGTACAGATATTTATATAAATGTAAAGAGTATAAAGTACAGATATTTATATCAATGTAAAGAGTATAAAGTACAGATATTTATATAAAAATGTAGGGAGTAAAAGTAAAATGTTGCCAGAAAAATAAATACTCAAGTAAAGTACAGATACAGATACAGATAAAATGTACTTAAATACAGTAAAGTAAGTACTTGTAATTAGTTACTTTCACTTCTGAGTTGTAAATATTCAGTCTTCGACCACAAGCCAAATAAACAAAATAAATAAGATAATCAGGCCCAAACTGGTTCAGAATCAACTCATTCAACAGTGTCTAAAACCATGGAGCCAAAAATGTGAATGGAACACAGAAACAAAGCACATTGACACATTCAACAGCTAAACTCACATCAAATAACCACAGACCAAAGGTGGACAAAGTACTCACATCCTTGACTCAAGTAGAAGTACAGCTACTCTGTACATTGTCCCTTAAAGAAAGGTAATAATAATAATAATAATAATAATAATAATAATAATAATAATAATAATAATAATAATAATAATAATAATAATAATAATAATAAAAATAATAATAATAACATTTATTGTTGTTTCCCATCTCTTGACAGGAGAAACTAAGATCACATTTTATTCAGAATCGGTGATAGATGACTATGGCCTAGGAATGGGCAGTATGTAAGGTATCATACTTGATGAGGTATTATTTTGTCCACAGTAGATTTTTGTCATACCGTTCTACTGTTCATCCTGTAGATGGCAGTAATGCAAAGTTTCCAACGTCCACCGGTTACCTCTAAGAAACAGCTAGCACCACAATCTTTCTAGATGTTGTGTTAGCAGAAGCATTTAGTTTAAATAAGCTAAAAATATAAACTATATAGTTTATGTAGTGTACTATTTGTTGTAACGGTGTGTGATGCAAACGTCCTTTGATTCAGGACTCTACAATTTAATTTACACGGTGTCTGAAAAGCGAGCTAACAAGCTAACAGCGAAAGTCATGACAGCCATAGAGTTTATGATGACAACAAAACAATTGTGCTAAATGTTAACACTGCCTTAAATTTAACACACTGCCCCAACCTTAATAACTGTATGTTACTATATCCAGGTGAGTTACTATTAGTCATGGTATCTGGCTGGTGTTAGCAACTAAAATGACTGTTCACAGTTACAAACTATTTCATTAGCGATCACGTCAATGTTAGCATGCTAAGTGCTGCTACTTTGATTGCTACCATTGAGTTGTGTTGTGCTATAATTATGAAGAAAGTCTGCACAAATATGAAAGACTGCACTTGGAGCTATATGACCACTAACAAACTGTTCTGCTGTCATTTATACTTTATTATTTATGTATAGTAGCCTACAAAAGTATTATACTGTGATATATAGCTACCGTATACGGCCAGTGGCTTAAATTATACCAGTATATACATTTTTGGACATACCACCCATTCCTACTATGGCCCTTCAAGGACAGTGTAAAATAGGTAAAATATATTGAATTGTTTTCTACACATGTGTGTTCCCTTTACAGATTCACCTATTACCAGTACCAGTTAGTGGTTCATAATGATGTGGGCTACACCTCAGGAGAGATTGTTACAGCGGCCACCATGGCAGGGATTCCCCACCGGTCTCCGTCTCTGTCTGCTCACGCTATCAATCACACTGCAGTACAGGTCAACTGGACACAGCCCTGTAAGATTACCTTTCCTCTTAAACTCATACTGAAACACACCTAGACCTAGAAATGGTCTGTTATTAAAGCGTTTTCCCACAGTGACAGATGGGTACACTTTCATACATAGACATGCTCTGTGAGGACAGATCTGTTGATCAGCTGATGATTATAAAACACATTTCACATTTACTGCTTTTTTCAGGGTTTTTTTGTTTTTGGTTTTGCTTTTGTTTTCCAGTTTTACAGGACCTGCAAGGAGAAGTGGAATCTTATTTCCTCACAATAGACTCTTCCCGCTCAAATGAAATGGTTACCTTTTCCCCAAATATCACCTCCACTGTGATAACTGACCTTTGGCCCAGCACGACATACAGAGTGTCATTACAGGTCTCTAATGGAGCCCATAATACAACTAAAGCAACAGTTACCATCAACACAGAGGATGGAGGTATGTCCATGTTTGTGCAACTATTGGTATCAACTTGACCAGTGAGAATCAAATGTACATGCGTTTTTGAATCATGACATTTATAAAGTGTGAGCTCCCGAAGCACAGAGGAGTAGTGGTAGTGCGAGGGGAAAAAAGGTGGAGCTAGAATCAAAATTATGAGGAAAAAAAGTCCAAATCATGAGATAAAAAGTCAAAATTATGAGATAAAAAGTCAAAATTGTGAGATAAAAAGTCAAAATGAATAGAAAAAAGTCAAAATTATGAGAAAAACATCAAAAGTATGAGATAAAAATCTATATTATTAGAAAAAAAGGAAAAAATATGAGGAAAAAAAAGTCAAAATCATGACCTAAAAAGTAAAAATTTATGACGCTGTGATGATTGGGCGAGAAACAAGCGTAAACAACCATAGAAAAAGAACAACTGGTGTAGATTTCCTTTTATCAAAGATGAGTGAAGAATGTGAGAAAACGTCAGCAATCTTTAAATTCTTTTTACATAAGTGACAACAGTCATTAAGCTCCATAATCAACAATATTGTTTAGTCATTCCTAACTTTCTCCGGACCCCTCTGTCAACTTTCCGCCACTCTAACTACGCCATCCTAAAGATTACGCTGATTGGTTGTAGTACCATCCTATTGCATACAGAGGATTTGAAAGACAACTTTTTAGCCCCGCCTCCCCTGACTATGAAGCACCACTAGACCCATACATGGAATAGGGACAGCACTGCTAAGGCTACAGAACGTCATCTTTTTTCAGCTTGGGGTGTGTCTGTAAAACATAGATTCATCAAAGAAACAACTGCATTTCAGCTATTTTTAGGATGTAAAATACAAACCTTGGAGAGGGTGTTTAAATAGAAATATTGTACTGGTATTTGACTTTTTATTTTTGGCAGTGTCAGCTTTTATCTCGAGCTATGTAATGCACAGCCCATCCAGCTGCCATCAAAACTTTTCCCTCCATTTCCCCTTCTAATTGTCAGCTCAGTCTTTTAAATCATTTAAGGGTTATCTCTTGAAGCACATGTCAGAGGCCACACGCTTTGTTGTTTCTTTCCTGTTTCCATTGGGTTTTCACTTCTTCTCTCTGACCATCTCGCTCGTCTCACTGTCTCACTCTGTCTCAGTATAATCATATGTCAAAGGCCTCTCACTTTCTCTCTAATCTGAGCAGTATAATAAAAAGTGCATTAAAAACATTAGAAAATCATTAGGTGCTAAAGGCAAAGCACGGCTCGTTTAACTGAGAGGGCTCTGGAGGTAATTTCATTATTTTACAGCCATGAGAGTGCACACACTCACACATACACACACCAAGGCCAAATATATTTAAACTAATGCAGCTCAACCCCTAACATGGCCTGCAATCTATAGGGCAATGCTAACATCAGGACTAATTGGCAAGCAAAATGTGTGTGTGTTGATGTGTGTGTGTGCGTGGAAATGAAAGAGCCTCAGTGTGCAGTATTGCGTTAATAATGACATCCTGCAGTAAATGAAATGTAGAGCAGTAGGTTGGGTTTAGGTAAGTGCATTGGCAGCAAATGAATTGGGTTAACTTCTCTTAGCTGAGTGAGTTTTCACTTATAATAATAGAATCTGTGTGATTACCTATCCTCACACGGTCTTTCCTGTTTCGTTCATCTGTCTTTCACTTCTGTCTGTGAGTGACCCTGCTCTCTATTGTCAACTTGAAGCAAACTTCATTCCATCTCCAGTTCTTTTGAAACATTTTGTTCTTATTTCAGGCATAAGCTTTTATTATCATAAATTACATACTATATATTAAGTACAAAGATTATAAAAGTTGCCATCACAACTTTTGTTCCCATTTTCTATATCACTCAGCTCAGTTTTTCATCATTTAGGTGTCATCTCTAATTCTGTGTTTCACATGTTACCTGCTTCATATTATGTGTTGAAACATTGTTTTTAGTTTGTAGCCCTCTACCCTTTCCCCTAAAGTGACTCAGGGCTCTTGACAGGCCATCATTAGCTGAGTTTCCATTACAGTTTTTCGCAAAACAATAGCGATATTCCTAAAATTTCGACAAAGTATATTTGCACTTTCAATGTGTTTCCATTGACAGTTGTTTTAGGCAGGAGCGTCGTAACTCTGATCAAATATCATCCCTCCAGATTTCACTGCTGTCACTTTCTGAGCTTCAGATTGACCTTCACCCTGATAGTATTAGAGTGAATGAATCTGCTAATTCTGTCATCAATAAAAGTTCCTGGCGAACTCTTTTAAGACACTAACATGTCAAACAAACCAGCTGCCTGACATTATAAGGGTCTGTACATGTGGTCCCTACACTGTCAGGTCGAAATATTAAATGTAAATATGCTCAACACTTAACAACAAAAACAACAGATTAGAAATGTATGAAGGGTTTTTTACACAGTTCTTGTACTTGACACTTTACAGAACAGAGAATATATTTCTTTGTTAAAAAAATATTCAAAATCTAAAAGATAATGAAAGTAAACCTTCACTGTATCTGGTGAAGGAATCACTCTGATTACCACTTCAAGATGGCCTCCGTAGTTCTAGCATCCCAGCAGCCAATGGTTGTTATGGTTACAGCAACTGCAGCTCCGAGAGAAGTGATCATGTGTGGGTCATTGAAAAATATTTTTAATAATATTGGGGTTGCGGTCAGGTCATTTGTTGTTTGAAATAAACATTAAAATAACCTGGTAAATACACTTTATTAAGTGAATTTGCATGAAGGTGCCGTACAGCATGGTCAGTTTAAAGTTGGGAGAGTGGAAGCTCCGGAAACATCCAAACAAAACACGTAAGGTGTAGGACACACTGGCTGATATTTTTAAAACTGATGGGCGGCTCCCAGTGTTTTCATTTCCGTGGAAACTGGGTTCTGTCTTTTTGGGTGTTACAGGTTGTCTAGCCCTGGTTTAGATGTTGTGACAAATGCAGGTATGTCAGTAAGGTCATGTGATGTTCAGGTATGTGAGTAAGGTCATGTGAAAATCATAAAAGCTCATTGACTACTTTTTAAAAATGCGGGTCCAGAAGCGGGTCGGGTCTGTCGTTTTCAAATATATTTATTTTGGTCCCAGTTGTGGGCGGGTTAGTTAAAAACCGGTCAGTTGTAGGTTGTTTATACATCGACCCACACATCACTGTTAAGCCTAATTTATATCCTCCGTTAATTACGGAAACGGACATTTTCATCCGGTTCTGGAGGTAGTTTCAGCCGTCAGTTTGTCTATTGGTCAAGAGTTTAGTGATCTGGTGAGTAGAGAGGCTGAAATGTAAAATTTCTGAATTTCACCCACAAAGAAGGTTGCCGTGAGGACTTTTAAAATGGCGACTGAGGATAGAATTTGTGAGTTGGTCAGGGTATATATCCACCTGTATGATGCAACGGTGCCTGGGCACAGAATCACTGAAAATGTTTCTTTATCCATCTGACTCATAGGTAGAACCACTGAGACCAATTCACCATCAACTATCCTCCTTGTATTAAGTGGACACACACTCCACCGTCTTGTGCGTCTATTTCTGGTCCGTTTTTCATGCCTCCACAGTAAATACATCAAAATCATAGCTTCAATAAACGCCATGTTTCCTGAAACCTCAGCAATGCAACTTGTTAGCGCTTCCTAGAGGATTTCAAACACAACATCCATAATACAGACGGAAGCATAAATACCAGCTCCTGGAACAACGTCAGGAATGGAAAGACAAATTTCGTCTTGTTCCAGAGGTATAAATTATGGTTTACACACAAATGCAAAACAGAGTTTTTTAAAATCTTCACTTTGGCTGGAGTTTTTATAAAGATGTGTTTTCAGAGGAAAAAAAACTCTGCGTCTAAATGACAGGCACAAACGGAGGCAAATGTCTGCCATTTCAAAAATACCTGGGTTTGTGTAAACAGGTCCTGTGCATGTGCAACTAGTTTCTTGGACAGGCAGTATAAAACAAGGCAAATTCACATTTTGTCTACATTATTTATCATAACAAAATTATTAATTTTAGTATATAACAATACATATATTAACAGGAACATTATCACAACAGGAGTATCTTTGCACATAATGTAGATGTGTATGCGTTTTGGCTGATTATAGAGGTTAAAATGTGTTCATGTGAGAGAAGTTAATCCAATTCATCTGCTACCAATGTACCAAAACCCAGTCCACTGTTCCACATCATTTGGTGTTAGATAGCATTATCAATGCAGTTCTGCACACATAAAGACAGGTGGTTTCTTTCTCTCACTAACTAGAAGGAGTCGTAGCTCCATTGCTTTTACTGGCCTGTTTACAAATGGAGCATACACTGAAAAAGTAAAACATTCAATCAACTTAAAAAAAATGTATCTCATAATTTTGGCTTTTTATCGTCACACATGAAAAAATCTAGTTCAGTGAACCAAATTAAATTGCTGAGGGTTATGGTTGTTTTAAGTTAATTTGATTCACTCAACTAGATTTTATTTTTTATGTGCGACCTACTCTATTGAATCACCATTTTAAATGTTTGACTTTTTTTTTAGTGTACAGGAAACGTCACAGCAACAATGTGTTGGTAAAATATAGCCATATTTTTGTGCTTTACAAGTCTGGCCTAATGATGGCTCCTGTGACATTGTTTATTAGGGTGTTTTAAAGTTTTAGAGGTGGTGTTTTTGTGTAAAAATATTTACAAGCAGTCATGACATAAACGCAGGGTGAAGATGCCCTGCCTTTCCAAACTCTGCTTCTACTTTACTGCAATAATAAAGGCTGTGTATATGTAAAAGCCAACATGTCATAGTCGCTGGTTTCACTTTGTCTGATAATAAATGTCTTACCTTTTAACTCTAAAACAGCTTTATTGTGCATTTTGTACACGCTAACCCCCCTTTACCCACCACACATACCAGAGCCTGATGGGATGTCAGCCCCAGAGGTGGTTCCTGTTAACAGCAGCGCAGTACGTGTTCTCTGGTCACCTCCACTCTGGCCCAACGGAGCCATTACTGCCTACAACATCTACATGAATGACCATCTCCAGGACAGTTTGGACAACAGCTCAGGGTCCTACCTGTTGGGAGATCTACTGCCTTTTACTGTCTACAGTGTACAGGTACACTCACAAATAAAAACACGCATAGACTCATAGAAACACAGAGGTTCAGATTCAGATGACTTTATTTATCCTTGAGGGGCAATTCAAGACATCAGTGAGCAGCATAATAATATGTGGGGAAAAAACTAGGCACTCTTACACATCTAAGGTAATAAAAAAATAGTAATCTAATACAGTGGTGCCTCTACTTAAGAAATTAATTTGTTCCAGAAGTGTTTTTCGTACTGTGAATTTTTCATAAATGAAGTAGCTTTTTACATGTAAAAGGTCTGATTCATTCCAAGGCCCCCAATACTACCCCTCAAACCCTTTAAAAATGATAAAAAATTGACTGATTTTGTATGAAATATGTGTGAAAAGAAAATTTGGATTTAGATTTTAGCCCGTCCAGGCTAACACTAGCTGTTGTTAGCGTAGATACAATCACTGCCGGCCGGGTTTTACCTGTGAGAGCATGGATTCTGTCGGATTCTGCCCGTCCAGGCTAATGTCGGTGTTCGGGTCAGAAGAGTTGAGCCACATCTGGTTGAGACTGAGGATGCAGCAGTCTGGTGTATCATGTTTGGTGTTTAAATCCAGCTTCAGGTAGTCCAGTTTGTTTTCCAGTGAGTGTACGTTGGCGAGCAGGACTGATGGAAGCGGCGGTCTGGTTAGCTCTTAGCTTAACTGTCAGCCGCACTTCTGCCTCTTCCTGCACCGTTTGCGGAGACATCCGAGGCGCCGGATGTGGGGGGGGGACTGCACTGTAGGACGCTGGAGAAGACAGAGGTCGCGTCTGCGTCCTCGGTCCACGTCTCCGAGCTTGCGGAGTCCAAGTTTTTAACAATTTTCCTTAAACTGATGATAGTCTGCCAGTCATATACACTGTTTGGCTGAACTTTTGATACTAAAAGCACTGACCTAGGTGGAGAAATTACCCTTAAAGTGTCTTTGTTACTGGGAGACACAGCAGCCGCTCTGTGATGATTGAGGGTCAACGGGTGACGAAAAGCATCATGGGTAACTCCCTCATAGCCAATGGGATGATACGTACAGTACGTACATGACATATTTACGTACATTATATAGTTACGTACAGTAATGACCTGTATTTATGTCTCTGAGGTTTCAGTTTCCTTTCTTAAATAGAATTGTCTTTCATATTCAGAGACGAAAAATTGAGGTAAAGGTTTTTCCTAACTTGGATTTTTCCTTACCTTGGTCTTTGGTAAGTAGAGGTATCACTGTATATATATATATATATATATATATATATATATATATATATATATTTCCTTCACTTCATTATGACTCTTGTCCTGTTTGTTTTTTAATTTTAGGTGGAGGTGTGCACAGTGTATGCATGTGTGAGGAGTGGTGTTACCCAGGCCACTACAGTGGAGGATCTACCTGCTGACTTCACCACACCACGAGCACAAGTCATCAGTCCCAGGTAAAAAATAGATGTCTCATTTTTTTTTTGCTCATAATTTTAGAATAAGTAGTGTAAACATTAAACATATGTGATATGTTTAAAGCTGTGGTGTTAGATAGGTTTAATACATTCCTTTCTGCTGAATTTAATTAAATTCATTGCAGAGCACATGTGCATCTACTTCTTGACACAGATTTTTATAATGGGTGTTTGTCCACAGGTAGCAAGGTTGATATGTTTAATTGAAAACTGTAATTGTAAATTACTGATCAGATTCCATCAGGTTTGACTTAGATGTGATTATTCTCCTTTATTCCCTGTCTTGACACTGGCCTGATTTTTCCATAAGAGAATGACAAACAGTCATATTATCCATATTTATATGTTTGTTCTTTGATTCAGACTGATAGAGAGCTGCAGAGAAAATCAGTATATTTTCAATTTCTACCATCCCCTGTTTTGGCCTGTGTCTTTATGAGGGTAGCTATTGTCATAACAATCAACAGATTTATTTTGTTTCCTTGAGCAGAAGAACAATTAAGCCATTTTTGTGCACAAGGAACTAATGTGCACTACATTAATAAATACAGATAATTCCTGCCCCACTGCCCAAAACCAAGCACTGAACCTGGGGAGGTGGAGCCTATACTGTAGCCCCCCCCCTCCGAGCATCTGTCACTATTCTGACCTCGACACTTTTAAATAATTTTTAAAAACTAATTCATTTGAGACTGTTTTTAATGTTTTGATGAATTTTATTGTTTTCTATTGTTTTTATTATAGTGGACTTTAATTGTGTAGTTAGAATAGCGCTTTACAAAATAATTTATTATTAATATTATTATTATTATCAAGACATCATAGCATTTGCCATGTACACTTTTAATGACAAAATAAGTTCAATATGTATAGGTCAAAAAGGAGTGGGAAGAAGACGTTTATGTTATGAAGACAATAAACATACTGTAACTGCAACATTACTTTCACCCACTGTTAAATGTTTGGATTCATAAAACATAAATGTGAAACTGTGGTGCAAAGATTTTACAGTATCCAAAACAGAATAGAGTTGGACAAATTCTCTTTATTCTCTTTAACTGTTTTTCAGTTGTGGGCATTATTACCATACCTGTATTTTATTGTTTTTATTTTATTGATTGATTGAGTGATTGATTGATTTGTTTATTTTGAGAATTCACATAATATATACGTGTATATATATATATATATATATATATATATATATATATATATATATATATATATATATATATACATACTGGGTGTGATTTGCTGGGGGGGTTCATCCGTCCCTCTGGTTTTGGACAATAGGACCTCTATTGTCTATGAGCTCCAACTTGATTTCCACCAGGTCGATCCCTGGTACCCCCCTCCGAACGTGGCCCTACGTGGGTCTCGTACTCTTTTTTGCGTTCAGATAAAACCAAACGCCTCTCCTGGACACACCCCCATACTGTGCCTTCGCACACTGGCAGAAAAATCAGTGAAAAACTGCCTGTTTTTATTTTCCTCAATTCTCATTCATGACCAACTCAATGGAGCCAGATGACCCCCTCAACAGGGAAGCAGAAAAGGCCACATGAACTGCACCATCAGAGAAAAATGTTGATTGTAAATGTTCATTTCATGATTTGAGCCTCATTTATGTTATTCATCTGGGAATGAGGGTCAGAGGTCACAACATTTTCTGTGAAAAAAAAAAAACACCCCTTCTCTGTTTTTTTGATAAATTGCACTTTATATATATATTCGCATTATGTAATTTCATTCTATTCATATAGCTTTTAATTAACATTAAACTTTAACATTAAAGTAAGATTTGAAGGCTGATATAAAATGTCAGTGTCACTGTAGAAGTGGTGATTTGTGGCTCATTTCCTGTCTGGCACACTGGAAGTTGTAAGTCTGTGTGTTACTACATGGGTCTTTCCCTCGCTAAAGGTGTCAGAGATAAAAAAGAGGAAAATCAATAGTGTGAAGTGTATAAAATACAGAGGCCATGACATTGTACCTCAACTTTGTTGGGTATTAACCATTCATGGATGCATGTGTGTTTAAGTATGTGTGTGCAGTGGTGTGACAGGAGTGTGATTCAGGACATTTTATTACCCTGTTCAGATTTTGAGTGCCTCTATACCCTCATCTTTCACCTTGGCCTCTCGGTCACTGTCTCTCAGGGTGGTGAGGTTGGACTGGTCTCGTCCAGACAGACCCAGTGGGATCATGCTGGGTTACGAGGTCTTAAGACGGACCTTGAGGTCATGTGCCAACAGTTCAGCAGGGGTTACATCGTTTGTGGAGGAGGAGTCAGGAAGTGCAGGGGCTGTAAGGTTCAAATGTTCCTACATGCAGTGTCCTGCCACTCATGCTGTGTGTGGGACATCCTGCTTCCATCCTGACACTCAGGTCAGTATGATCTACTCATGTTTTACTTATTTGTTGTTTTATATATATATATATATATATATATATATATATATATATATATATATATATATATATATATATATATATAATTTCTGCCTTTTTACTTATTTAGTTCTTAGTTATTCATTACCTCCGAGAAGAAGGTTATGTTTTACGGTGCATTTGTTTGTCTGTATGTTTGTTTGTCTGTTTGTTTGTCATCAAGGTAACTCAAAAATGTATAGACAGATTTTGATGAAACTTTCAGAGATGATTGATAATGTATAAAGGAAGAAACCATACAATTTTGAGCTACAAGGGTCATAGGTCAAGGTCACAGTGAAGGTCAACAGTTCAAACACATCAGTGGTGATATCTCAGAATCCATACCAGATAGTATCAGGTGTTTTTTTTTCATTCACTTCAACTGACCTTCTGACATCAGATGAGATAACACCGATAGGCTCCATGGCGTCACGTAAAGATGTCACATGATGTCAAGCTAATGGTATATTTGGTAAATGTATGACCTTTACCTTAAAGCAGGTTATTGACATTTAGTTAAATCAGACAATATCTTGTGCTTCATATTTAACGTTAGATCTAACATGTGAAATTTAGTCAGTGTGCGACCTCACATAAAGTCAGAGTGACGTCATACGTGGTCAAATATTGAAATGGACATATCTGAAAAACAGGACAGAGGATTACTTTGAATTTTTTTAAAACCCTCTAAGGGATTGTTGACCCATAAAATAAATGGTTAGTGAACACAGAACACTGTTTTATGAATACGTTCTGAACGTCCAGATCCAAACCTTGGTAGACTGGTGCTGCTTCACTGAGGTCTGAGCTCTACCACTGATCTAGTTTGTTATGCATTTAGCCCACACTAATGATACATGGGTCGACCCACAACTGACGTTTTTTTTTAAACTAACCTGCCCACAACTCGGACGGCAAGAAATATATTTAAAAAGGATGAACCCGACCTGCTTCTGGACCCACATGACCTTACTCACATACCTGAACATCACATGACCTTTGACCTTACTCACATACCTGCATATATTTCTGTGTTAAAATTCCATGTCATTGTTTGTAAGTTAATATGTTTACAAAATATGTTTGTTCTGCTTCATCATTCAAAAGTTATCAACACTAACGCTGCATCTAAACCAGGGGTCGACCACCTGTAACACCCAAAGAGACATTTGAACCAGGTTTCCACGGAAACTAAAACACTGGGAGCCGCTCATCATCTTTAAAAATCTCAGCCAATGTGTCCCAAACCTTACTTTTTTTGTTTGGATGTTTCCGGAGCTTCCACTCTCCCAACTTTATTTTCTGTCCTGCTCCCTCCATAACGTAGGATACTGACCACGCTGTACGACACCTTCACCAAAATTCACTGAATAAAGTGTATGTATTGATAATAGAAAATTGTAGCTATTATTTAAATTACAATGATTTACCAGGTTATTTTAATGTTTATCTCAAATGACCCGACCGACCACAATACCAATGTCATTACAAATATCTTTGTATGACCCACAACCGCAGGCCGCACATCACTGACCTACACAAACTGAATAAAAATAATATTATATTTACACAGTTTTACTGAAGAAACAAAACCCATTTATATTTGATTGTCCTGGGGGAAAACTGCGTTATTTAACCCCCTCACTTTTCATAAGGGCCGGAGCATTGCTTGAAAAACACTTTTTTTCATCCGACATGTAATGAAATACGATGTGTTGTTAGCAAACCAAATAATTAACTCCTAACAGCAACAGAAGTCCAGTGTCTTTGTTTTGGCTGCCGATCAGAGGAAGAGCATATATTGTTGCTGCGTCGTCCCTCAGGATATTAATCCTCCTCAGACCTTAGAGAGACACACAACACAGAGGAAGCACACAGAAACCCACAGACAAATATAACTCACACTTTTCTGCACCTCTGTGGAGTGCCTTGCATGTCTGTGTGATGCACGGTCATCCTCGGTGATTAATTTCTCTAAACAGATTAACTTGTCATCTGCATTCACTTCCATCCTTGTGTCATTGAAAGCTAGCCAAGTCAGCACAATGAAACCGCCTGCCATACATTTACAACAGAACCCAGTGCCACAAAAATATCAATATTTAGGCTCATATAGACACACACAGCTGCCTAAATATAAGATGTAAACTTACTTAATGTTGCCCACAGAATATGAGATTTCAGCAATCTTATAAGTTTACTCCAAGCCACGTTGTGACATGGTTCTAATTTACTACTTGGGCAGAATCTATATTGGAAAAATTTGGATTTTATGCTGATAATGATGTTAATAGCCAGCATGAAAGATTAAAATGTTCTCATTATCATTCCTTGCTGTTGCACTGGTGAAACAATGATGCAAAGCTAATAATCAGAGTGTTACACGGTGGTATGTATATGTATGTGCATGGAAAAAAGTCAAAAGAGGAAGAAGAATTAGCCCAGAAAAATTAAATGGACATAATTTTTTAGCAGCATCCGTGCTTGATGCTTCATAGAACTACATTGTAACAGCAGCAGAGATGTATAGTAATGAAGTACAACTACTTAAGTACTGTACTTAAGTAGTGAAATGCTGTATCTGTACTTTTTTGGAGTATAATTTTTTTCGCCTACTTCCACTTCTACTGCACTACATTTAAAAAAAAAAATTTATACTTTTACTCCGATACATTTTTTATGTGCCGAATCGTTACTCGTTACTCTTATTAAAATTGTTCAGAAGCATACCAAACCCATAGCATATCAATGCCAGAGCGATAAATGGCTCTGTCACCTTGTTTGTCTCATCATTGGACGAGTAAGTGATCAAACACTACATAATAAGACTGCACGCTCTAATCAGCCTTTTGGTTAAGAGACAAACCCCAGTAAGTTAACCTGGAGGCAGTGGTCAACCTGCAGATGGAAGAGCCCTTTGGCATTGTGAGAAGGATGCTTCATGCTGTTCTATTGTAAGGTTGACCATTAGGCTTGACTTGCCCAGGTTTGTCTCTTGGCCATATTTTTGGAATACTCATGAACACTTGTAAGTGAACTGGTATGTCCTTGTACTACTGCTGCCTCAGCTGAAGTTGTGCCTTTCATAATAAATATAGAAATGTGTTAAAACTTGTGACTGCTTTCATTTAATATAGGCCTACACAGTACTTTTAAATTTTACTTTTACTTTCAGTAGTTAAGTAGTATTTTTTTCATTACTTCTACTTGTAATTTTACTTCCACTTTTACTTTCAGTACTTGAGTAGAATTTTTTTACATACTTCTACTTGCAATACTTAAGTACAATTTTCTTTGGATACTTTAGTACTTTCACTTGAGTATGATGCTTGAAGAACACTTAAACTTTTACTCAAATCAGTTTTTGATGTAGTACTTGTACTTCTACTCCATTCCTCTAGTCCACTACTTTATACATCTCTGAACAGCAGTTGTATGAAGAGATGCTCTTCCTAATTTTAGCCACAGTATCATGACTGCAGCCATCTTAAAGATCAGAGGATCATTTTGAAACCATGTAATATCATCGTGAAAAAAGCGGCTGTGCTCCTTTGCAATTGTTGGACTTTTATTTTGAAAAGTTGCCACTGTTCTGTCTTCCACATTCATGAAAGGTTTGATTTGAATGTTGAGTCATGTCTAATGAAACAGTTATGAATGTTTTATGTGCACAGTCTGCTATGACTGTGTTATGGAACTGACCCGTCAACTAAAGTGTTACCGATTTCATCAACCGAGGGCTTTATTTGTGTTTGTTAGGATTCTTTTTTTAAATTCTTTTTATTTTCCATTTCCACAAACATTTCCATTAACAACTGGCAAGACATCAAAAACTTTTTATTTCCCCGAATTA
Organism: Siphamia tubifer; assembly: GCA_020466265.1. Classification (NCBI taxonomy): domain Eukaryota; kingdom Metazoa; phylum Chordata; class Actinopteri; order Kurtiformes; family Apogonidae; genus Siphamia; species Siphamia tubifer. Next base: position 31,908,082 of record CM035785.1, read on the forward strand.
TACATTCAGTGTAGGCACAAAACTGGAATTGGTCGTCCATTGCTTTCTCTGAAGAAGATGGCAAGAGGTGTCGACTTTTCAACAAAGGCAGAAACATTGTTAAAGTCTGTTATCACTGCCCATTCACTGTTTGAACTGTTGCCCTCAAGAAAGCGCTACAGGTGTCTAAAAACCAGAAGAAGCAGATTTAGGAAGAGCTTTTTTCCAGAAGCTATAGCTGCCATCAACATACATAAATAACTGGATAATTAATTCATTTTAATCAAGCCACTGCATTTTGTATTTTAGTATTTTTAGTTGTATCTTTTTAACATTATTATTGTATTTATTATATTTATTACATTACTAGGTGTGTGTGTGATGCATGCTTACTGGAGGAGCTTTCAATTTCATTGGATTTTATATGTTATGACAATGAAGGCATTCAGTTCAATTGCCTTACAAAACCACTTATATAATCACATTGTTCCTGCACTTATGGCCTATCTAGTTAACAGAAGTCAATAATGTCATCAATATAATCAACATTATAGAATACAAAATTATAATAATATTAATAATGTAAAAAATAAACTAAACCTTACAACTTCTGTAGCTATAGAACATGAACTGCGGATCTTGTAGATGTACATCTTCTCTAAATAATTGGTTTTACAAAATCGAACCAATTTTTCCAAATTCTTTTGAATTTATTCATCTCCAGCCTCATAGAGTAAGTTAAGTTTTCCATCCCATATATATTATGCATAACCTCAACCCTAACCCTTTCTTTAGCCACTTTCTAGTAATGGTTTTTTTCAGATGTTATTAAATCTATATCCACTATCCCCAAGTATAAACTCTCACATTTGTGTCGAAGCTTTACCTTCAGAACCTTCTCCGTACTCTTCCTAAGATCTTGCCAGTAGGTACCAATAGGACAGTTCCAGAATATATGGCAGTGATCAGCCTTCTCTGCTCCAACACTTTGGATCTCCATACTTTGATTGTGCTACTATTCTAAAAAAATCTAATAACATTCTTCCACCCATGTTTTCTCCAAATGGGGAGTGTGTTGTTCTCCATTTTTGTTAATTTATATCTTCCTCTTGTTTTTTTTGTTTTTTGTTTTTTGTTTTTTTTTTACATTTTTTAAAAAATATCTCTTTATCAGTAGTTGAACTTGTGTTTCTACATAAATCAGGTTTGCTGCAGTGGTCATTCGTACACTAAGAAGCCACAACATCATTGCTGTGAAGAGAATTACCTGAGTTGGAACAGCTCCTCTAACCCAGTCTGCTGTGAAGGCCTTCTGCTCCCAGCTCTCCCAGATCACCAGTGCTGTGGAAGACACTATGTCCCTGTAAAAACCAGTGAGTGTCACATTTCTATGGCTACCCGCCCCCACCTTTACACTGACTGATTTGTATTGACTAGAAATGAAAAGTGTTTGTGTCATATGTCTTTGTCTTCTAGATGAATACTGCTGTCCCGACCGCTCCCAGGGACGGGTCTCAGTGGGCCTCGGTGACAGCTGCTGTGGGGGGGTTCCTTACTCCATGAAAGGAGGCCAGCTCTGTTGTAGTGGGAGCCTCCATGATGGCTATGGGGTCCAGTGCTGTGGGGGCCAGGTTGTAGATCATTCACTGGTCTGCTGTGGTGCTGAGGAGAAGGGGGAAGTGCATACATACACTCCAGGTAAGTGAAAGAAGAAACACACAGAGAAAACATTAGTCTATGGTTTTGTTGAAAGACCGACAATGACTAGGAATTAAGAGAGCCACGAATCACACACTGTTACTGAGGAAGGCTAATTTATTCTGATTTATTTATTCCAGCTTCAAAAATAATTATATGTCAAACATTATTGTGTATTAAATTACTACATTACATTTTACTGAGATAAAATATGTTTACTCAGTTGCTTCTGGAACTGCAAAAATTGACGAATTAACATTAGGCTAATATAAAAATATACTGAAATAAACTGACCCTTTAACCCCTGGTGTATCAGCAGTGACACGTTCTAAATTCATGATTTATTTGAAATATTCACCAAAAAAATTTTTGCTCAACACTTTCGCTTCCAGTGTAGAATAGACCTTGTTCTTTCTATAGACAGTTTTTCCTTCTGACTTTAGTTCTGAATTTAAAGTCAGAAATCTGCCTTTTTCAGAATTCTGACTCTTTCCTTCAAATTAAACTCAGTATAATGATTTTTTTCTCAGAATTCCAACTATCTTTCCTCAGAATTATGACTTTTTCTACATATTTATTTTTTTCCCCCTCAGAATTGTTTTTTTTTCCTCAGAATTTACCCCCCCCCCCCCCCCCCAGAATGTCACCCAATTTCTTCAGAATTCTGATGTCAATGTCAGAATTCTAACTCTTTCTCATGAAAAAAAATCATAATTAGGTTTTTCTCATAATAACTATTAAAAAAAACAACAACACCTATTTGACTATCGCCTGTTAAGTCCTAAACTATTTTCAGACACTATGAAACAATAACTGTATAGGCCCCACATTTGGGGCCTCTAGGGCTCAAAGGGTTAACAGTGTTTCCTAACCTTTTATGACTAATGTTGTTTTTGCTTATTTTGTCATTAGAGAACCAAAGTGGGTGTAATTATTTTACAGAACTTAAAATGTCTGTTCAGTGGTTACGCGTCAATGTGTGTGTCTTTTTTTTTTTTTAATTTATTTATCTTATATTTTTTTACACTTTGTTTTGCACTGGTATCATGATGCAATAACAGCCTTATAAAATCCAAGTCAAATAAACATCATATTTCTTCACAAGTGAAGGCATTTTGTGGCTGGGCCATCTTTTGCACCGATCAAAAATAAACTGAAAGCAACGACATTTATTTCAGTTGTTGAAGGATAACCTCTGTCCCACATCCTCCATCCTTCATTTACTTTTTGGACAGGTCGCTGGTGTGACCTGCCAAAAATCACATGGCCAATGCAGCGCTTCGACTGGGATCTAGAATATAAATACTGTTTTGGAGTTTATTTTCCTTTACACCTGTCATTATTGAGAAAGTAATCATTACCTGAAACTGGCCACTATGGCTTATGGATATAAATACTATATTTTTGTCGAGGGAGAAATGACTTACTGCCAAAAAAACCCCTGTTAAATAACAAAGGACTCTCAGTGAAAATGACACCGAATGGAGTTGAAGGCTGTTGAGTTCGTCACTGTTTTATCTTAACATTTAAAGGGACACAAAAAGAAGAAAGTGAGGCGAAAGATAGGACACAAGAGGGAAGAGTAAAGCAAAGAGGGGCTGAGGTAGACACATGGCGCAGGAACGTGGGGTCGTTTCCCTTTCCTTCTCTCCCGCAGTGTCCCAAAGCACCCGGATACCACGGCACAGATGGGACTGTGGGTGTGTGTATGTGTCCATGTGAGTGTATGTGTGTGCCATTAGACATCTTTGTCATGGCAGATGATGATAAAACACACTCGGGATGGCACCGTTGAGGGCACTGCCAAGCACACAGCAGGACAAATACACACTCATTCCCTCTCCTTCACACACATACAGACATATTCCATTCACCCACACAAACACACACAGAGTCAACAGGGTGCCCTCGGCAGGGTTCAGTTAGTGTTGAGTGCCAGAGACAGACACGTGGACTCTATTCATCACACATAAACAATGGCCCCATATGGGCGAGCCTATAGTACTCCATTAGCGTCTGCGAACCCATAGACACATATTCACACACAATCATCCCCTCTAACACAAAAGAAGTGGTTAACAAAAAAGTCAGTGTAAGGCATGGCAGCTAAAAAAAAAAAGGACTTTTTAAAACTTGTAATCTTTTTAAAACACAAAAACAGACAGAAATGTCAAAAATTAAGATATTATATTTATCTCAAAGCTTATTAAAAATGCTTTCCAATGATGTATAGATTCTACAAATCTGACAATTTTCTTGTCCTTCCTAAAAGGCATGATTTGAAGCACTTACGATAGGAATTTCACAAAAACTGTCCAGGAGACATTTTACTGGGATTTTATAAATAAACTTCAAATTCTATCATTTTAACCCATATCACGTATTTGAGGCTAAACCTAGAAATACTGTTGTGAGACTGAACCACTGGTTTAGTGATGGAGGGACACATTTATTTACATGTTAAAACCTTATTATTCTTTCGTCCATTTCCAACTGTGTAGTTTGAATACATTATATAAGTTTCCCAGTATTGTTCAAGTACTATTTGGTTGTTTGCTGGTTTTTGAACATTTTGAATTCATTAGTATTTTTTGTCACACCATGTTGGTGTCATCTGTTCCTTCATTTCCTTCACTTGTTCCCCCTTGCATCTCCTAGCAAGCAGCCTATATGGTCATTCTTCATTTTAGGAGCCCTCCCAAGGAGGACATATGCTCCCCACCTCCTCTTCCTTGTAACATTCTTTTATTTGTCTTGTCTTCTTTTCCTTCTGTTTTCTCAACATTTTCTCTGTATTTATGAATTTATCCTCAGCTTGCTTACCCGGCTCTTCTGCTTCTTGGCCTTTTTCTCCTCCTACTACCTTTTCTTCCTGTCTTTCCCATCCACCCCCCCCTCCCTCCCTTTATACGCCCCCTTTCCATCCACTCATCAGTCATTAGCGTTAGCTTCCCCATTGAGAACATATGGTATGATGGATCGTAGGGCTAGCGGCGCTAGCAAGGCTAAGGGCCATTTGCCGGGTGCACTGCGCTGTCGGGGAGCCCTGGGGCCGGCTATGCAACCTCGACCCCACACGTCTGTTTCAAGACACTCACACACATGTGCACACAGCAATACCTATTATAGGATAGGCTACTTAACCTTGGCACCAGTCACTCTCATTGCGCTCACTCACCATGACCAGGGTTTTGTATTTTTAATGATATGGTGAGGAACAAACTTAGGAGAGAGAAAGAAAGAAAGAAAGAAAGAAAGAAAGAAAGAAAGAAAGAAAGAAAGAAAGGCACTTTTACTGACATAAGTTATATGGTAAATATGAGCATTACATTTGAGAAAATGCAGAGTACATTTTCTCAAATAAAAAACGCAAAGTGAATATAACATTAAAATATGAAAAAAGATATGACAGTGTAGTTTGTAATAGATCAATGAAAATTGGAAGGAAACATTGAAAGAGAGTGAGAGAAAGCAGGAGGGAACAGAGAAGTGTTGAAGAACTAGATGGAGCAGATTAAAGGAGGAGTGAAGGGTATCCCATTGTGCCCAGCTGATAGACTAGGTTAGGCTGATGTGATTATGGGGTCCCTGAAGTGCGATCTATCACACATTACCGTCCACACTGTCAACAACCATACACACACACTGCAGGGGAACAGCAATGCCAGGAGACAGCCGTCTGGCAACAGATACCGGTACCGGCTTGTGCGCACACGTGCACACATAGAAGTACACACAAGCAACCACTCACAAGCGCAAAAACATTCATACAGAATGACAGAACTGCATGTACATTCACACACAGATAAGCAACAACACATACTTATACACATGTGTGTAAACCAGGACTATTAGATTTGAAAGTAGAAAAGCATCCAGCGAAAGATAATCTGACCCAAACTGACACAAGCCAACAGAAGGCTGAGCCAGTGGACGGGGTTTTCTTAAATCTGAACATCTAACTTCATAAGAACATCTGGAGTAGAATAATAAAACTACTGTTCTCTGTCAAAGTCAAATGTTATTACTTTGTTTAAAAATAAATATATGTATATAAATGTAAATGTTGGGATTACACTGATTATTATGTCTTTGTGGTCTCTTACTTTTTAATCTCACCCAATATTGGTCAGGAGAGATTATTTTAATCACCGTGTGTGTTTGTGTATTCCTATCTTTATAGGGTCATTGATATATTTACACAGTTACACCATGGGGACCTCTGACACTATGGGGACCAAAATTCAGGTCCCCACGAGGGTTAAATACAAATGAAGGCCCCATTAGTAAAATAGAAATTATGTGGCCCTAAAAATACATGAAGTCCCCATAAAGCATGATGGAAACAGGTGCAAAGCAAAGCATATTTTTCAAAGGGTTGAATATATGTTTACTTTTTGAAAAAACATTTTTTATATATTTATATTTATTTTATAAATGCTTTTATTTATTTCGAATTAAAAAGAAGTATTTATTTTGTTTTTATGGCCATAATTATTTATAATTTTATTAATTAATTTTTATTTATTTTTTTAATGTAATAATATTTATTATTATTTTTATTTTTATTTTGATAAAATTTTTAAGTGTTTACACTCACTCACAGTGTAAGTGTACTGCTTGATTACAAACTTGGTTCTCATAAGACATATAAATGAGTTTGTGTGTGTGTGTGTGTGTGTGTCCGCAGAGACATATCATGCTGTAACTCAATGAAATTACACCATGAAATTACATGGCTATATACATATATCTAATGTGCATCAGATGCATTTGAGTAAAGGTCAAAGGTCAAGGTCACAATGAACTAAAATGTCAAAATCACATTATCGATTGGAACTAAAGAATTTCAGATTGGTACCAAACGATGCAGAATGAAGATTTATACATGTCTCGTTATTGGTCTTATCACCTACGGCCAATAGTTTTTGAGATCTGGAGGTCAAAGGTGACATGTGGCCAAATTAACTTGTGTAACACTGTTTGTGTGTGTCAGACATAGACATATCATGTTATAACTTAATCAATATATTATAATAATATTACACGCACTGACACACATATATATATATATATATACATATAACCAAATTATCAATATTGCAAAAGGTCAAAGGTCAAGGTCACATTTAGCAGAAAGGTCAAAATCACATTATTGGCTCTAATTCAAGAACAGGTTGTCATAGAAACAGGAGATTGGCACTAAATAGGAGCGAGATTAGGCATTCTCTGAATACTAGTTTTTGTTGTGACTGAGTCATTTTTAGTTAAACTATTCACCTATTACCATTTGTTTAGTTAATTTGTAAGTGACTGTGTTGAGATTTTTGTTGGACTTGGAACTTTCTCCAGCTTAATGCGGATAAGACAGAAATGATTGTTTTCGGTCAAAGGTCAGTGCTCACCTTGAATCCATGGCTGTGGTCGAAATCACTCCCTAACCCCTTTATAGTTCACTATATAGACCCTCTCTAGTTCACTATATAGTCCCTCTATAGTTCACTATATAGTCAATCTATAGTTCACTATATAGAGCCTCTATAGTTCACTATATAGAGCCTCTATAGTTTACTGTATATGGACCAGGTCGTTTTGTAGAGGTGTCTGAATCTTTAGTGAACTATTTATAATCACTATATTGTCACTCAATGTTTCCCACAAAATGTAGTGGACATCGATGGTCACTAACCAAAGCAATATATCGCATCATGCATTGCACAAATCAAAAAATGGCCAAAGGATGAAGAGATTTATGATTAAAAGAAACACAGAAAGATTAAGATTGGACGACATACTGACACAACTACAGCTGTTCAGTAACGATAAATGTTAGTAAGAGTTATTTAGAGTTAATAATAGTAAAACAGTAGTGAGCCAATTAGATGTTTTTTAATTGCACAGAGTAAAAAATTTAAGAGCCTTTTAACACTGTTAAGTTTTGTTTGACTGTGATGATGCGATTAAACAGCACCGTAGTAGTAGTAGTAGTGAATTCGGACACACCCTATGCCACTGAGCTCTACAAACTAAGCCAGAAATCTAGGTGTAATTATTGACTCAGACCTGGAAGTTAACAACCATTTAAAAACTGTTACCCAGTCTGTCTATTATCACCTGAAGAACATTCACTAGAATCAAAGGTTTTCTGTCCAAACTAAACACAGAAAAGTTCATTCATTCATTTTCAATAAATTAGATTATTGTAATGGTGTCTTCACTGGTCTAAACTAATAATCCATCAGGCAGCTACAGCTGATCCAAAACGCTGCTGCCAGAGTCCTGACCAGTACCAGGAAACTGGACCACATCACACCCCAGTACCAGGAAACTGGACCACATCACACCACTCTTCTAATCCTTACATTTTCTTCCTGTGAGTTAAAAGATAGAATTCTAAATCTTCCTCCTGGTCTATAAAGCACTAAAGAGCCTTGGACACCAATAGATCTTAGACCTGCTGGTTCCCTATGAAACATCCAGAGCCCTGAGTCATAGGTCATCAGAAACAGGTTTACTGTGTTCCCAAAATCAGAACCAAACAATGTGAAGTATCATTCAGTTGTGGAACAAACTACCTGAATATCTGAGGCCTGAAAAAGACTGCTAACTACTGTTAACTACTGCTAACACCTGCTAATTACTGCTAACACCTGCTAACTACTGCTAACACCTGCTAACTACTGCTGACACCTGGTAATTACTGCTAACACCTGCTAACTACTGCTAACACCTGATGTCGGGGGAAAAAACTTAAACCAGATCTGAAAGCATTATGTAGTCCCTCCAGGATTTTTTGGGCCTCTTTTCAGATTGTTTTGTCCTAAAATGTCTGATGTTACATGAGTTTTTCTGAAAAATTACTGTGAAAGTTGCGGTGCATTTTAGGCTTTTGTTACAGGAGGAAGTGAAAGTTGTGATAAATAGTTATGATTTTCCATTTTTGTAGTCAAAATTAAGTAATATTTTAAATATTTAGTTACTGGAAAATTAATTCAAAGTCATTGTGACATGGTCCTTAAAACTACCTTTTACTGAGATGGAAAATAAATGATTATGAGGATTACAAAAATACAACAACATATATATATATATATATATATATATATATATATATATATATATATATATATATATATATATATATATATATATATATATATATATATACATTTTTCCAAATGCACCTGTTGGTACTAGTGCATCATGGGTAATGGTACTGTAAGGTAAACAGGGAAAGGCAGAAGGAGCAGCTCAAGACGTAGCATATGATTGGTCACATTTTGTGAGAAATTGGCGGTGATTATTAAAAATAGAACATCGCACTGAATTCACAGGGATTGGCTAAATTTGTGTTGAAGTTGGAAATCGTGACATTGCGAAATCCTGGAGGATCTGATTACTGTTGACTGGAGCTTTGACTGAAATGATTAACTGTCTTTTAAATTTTTTTTTATGTCTCACTGAAAAAAGTAAAACATTGAATGAACTTAAACATTCATCTTCAATAGGTCACACATAAAAAAAAACTAGTTGAGTGAATCAAATTAAATTTAAGTAATCCTAACCCTATGCAATGTAATTTGGTTCACTCAACTAGATGTTTTATGTGTGAGAGATAAAAAGTGAAAATTGAAAGAGACTTTTTAAGTTGATTCAATGTTTTACTTCTTTCAGTGCTTATTTTAATTGTCTAATAATGTTTTTTTTTATTTTAATTGTCTTAAATCTTTATGTAAAACACCTTGTGCACAAAGTATGTTCTACAAATACATTAGTCTTAGAAGTTGCTCATATCAAACACAGTGTTTGACAGTATCCATCCATCTCAAGCACATATGATCTGTATTATTGTATACAGCCATTTACTGACCTGTTTGGGGTTTTTTAGACTTAAAGCATATTTTTTCTTGTGATATACAAGTGTAACTCCATTATTATTAATTGTATATTGGTTTGTGAGCACAGCAGTACTGTGGCTGAACAGATCTGATGTGACACTGACGAGGAACTGCAGCTGCTGCTGCTGTGCTGCTGACGGGCTGCTTTCGCTATGTGGCCGTTGTACACGTGAAGGACCTGTGCATCATTCGTTCATTCATTTTTCAAAATAAAACCAAAATAAGACAACGAAACAACAAATTGTTTCTTCATTATTTGTTTCTAAAACCAACATGAAAAAAAAGATAACGATGAGGGTTTTTTTTCAGTTTTCCTTTTTGTATTTAAATGAATAATAATAAAAAAAACCAGATAACAGCCACTTTCAGTTTTATCTCATTTTGACCTGAAGCATGTTGAGTATTCAGGAAATGACCTTTGACCCACAGTGACAAAGATATAATCCTACGTCCTATTTGTGTAAACTAACAGGGTCACCCTAAGACCTGAAGATATGACCACAGAGAAAATGTTCCAGGTATGTTCTTTTGTTGTTTAGAAAAAAGTGATAGACTGGATGTGAGGGGTGTGACGAGACACTCAGCTCACAAGTCGAGATGAGACACGAGATTGGGTTCACAAGATCAAGACGAGATTTTCCGAAAACTAAATTACAAATTATATAAATGAACAACCGACTTTTATTTATCAACATGTATTTTGTAACTCTGTAAGCATTAACTTTTAATGAACTCTCTCTCTCCTCTACAAATTAAAACTAAAATAAAATGTTGTAAAAGTTAAATCAAATAAAATGATATATTTCTCCTTTTTTCAAGTGCAGACAATATGTGAATATGTCAATATGTTCTTCTCTGTCAATAAAGACTGAAAATAGTTCAACAGACTCTGACCAAGTATGTCACTGACATGTCACTTCATCCTCTACAAATTAAAACTAAAATAAAAATGTTATAATAAATAAAATATATATACTGATTGTGGAAGTTGAGGTCTAAATGTGTTGAGGTCTGAATGAGGAAATGCTCCCCCGCCAGGTGCATTTCCTCCAGCAGCTCACCGTGCATCCAGCTCCAGGCTTTACAGAACCCTCCGCCCGGACTTTGCCACTTCCTGAACTCGCTGTGCTTTCTCTGCCGCTGCATCAACTGCATCGCCAGGGCAGGGAACAGGTGTCGTCAACCCACCTGACCCATCTGGAAACGTAGGAGTCTGAGTTGTACTTTTTTTTTTTTCTTTTTTACCTGTATTTACTTCAGGTCAAAATGTACAAAAAAATTAAATGGCTGTTATCCTTTTTTTTTCTATTATTCATTTAAACACAAAAAGGAAAACTGAAAGAATGCATTGTTATCCATTTTTTCATTTCGGTTTTGGAAACAAATAATGAAGAAACAATTATTTTTTTCGTCGTCTTATTTTTGGTTTTATTTTGAAAAACGAATGATACTTGGATTCAAGTTGATAAATGTTAATTTATGGTGAACTTCTTTCATAAATGTTGTGGACAGTGGCAACGTGTTCACGACATGACAGAGGAAGTACATTTATTCCTGCAGATTGTACCAAGGTTTGTGATATAATATGAACAAATGAAACTTTAAAAATCATAGGATTTATTTACAGAAAAACTGACCAGATAGATGGATAGATATTTTTTAGATTGTTAGCCTATTGGCCTACATTTGTGAAACACATCATTATCTGTTTTTTCATTTTGGAAACAAATAATGAAGAAACAAGTTGTTTTTTCATTGTCTTATTTTTGGTTTTATTTTGAAAAATGAATGATACACAGATTGTGAAGGAAGTCTGAACATGTTTCCACCTACAACGCCAGCGTGTCGCTCTTAACGGCGGGCCTCACCACTGCTCTAGCCACTTTAAACCTTTGTGGAATAATTGAGATGGTTTGTAATCCTCTCTTCAGGATCCTCAGTTCTACAATAACAATACGTCTCCATCATAAATCCCTCCCCTCCAAATCTGCCAGTTTGTTTAAACAGCTTTCATTTCACTTTCAAGTAGATTAAATGATGTTTGTTTTTGGACACGAGCACCTCAGTTTTCTTTCAGCATTTCCTCCTGTGTTGCAGGTTGAAGTCCAACTTTTAAGCTCTTCGTTTGCTCCTCTTTTCTGTTCCTCTCTCAGTTTGTGTGTCAGATGTTTAGCTTCGACTTTAGGTGAGATTAGAGGATGTTTAGAGGAATGTGTGCGCTGCTGTCTTTGGCCTCCCGTTGCTCCCTGACTCTAAGTCCCTGTGCTCGCTCCACTCATCATTTCCCCTTCACACTTTTTTACTTTATACAGCTTTAACTCTTCTATCTGCTCCCCCATGTTTCACTGTGTGCTACTGTATAAACCCTCCCCATCTCACATTGTTTTTGCCTTAAAGTGAATTTTAACCCTTAGGAGTCCAACTGTAATTTAAATATTTTTAATTTTGCTTTCATATCTCTCTTTAAATTAGTGTTTATCTTGACTTATTTGTCATCATATTTTTTTTCCAGCCTCACCTGTGTGACTGTAGTTTTATTTTATTTTTTTTTTTGTTTTGTTTTTTACTTTAAAAAAAGTAAAAACAAAACCTGAAATCCCAGTCGGGAATTTTTTATTTTATTTGTATTGCTTTTCACCAAAAACATGTCAAACAAACCATTTTCCGAACTTAGAATGAACAGAAAAGTTCAGAACAATACAGTACATTTAAATGTAACAATTAACAAAGTTATATACTAATATTTAAATGAAATGCAGGCAATATGTTAAGTGTTTTTTTGGGGGAAAAAAATGATATTCATTTATTATAAAAACAATCTGGTGTCACAATGTGATGGAACAAACATGTTCAATAAACCATGTTTAAAACTCAGAAAACTATACACATACATGACAAAAATCTAGTCCCATGATTTATCTCTAAATATGCTGTTTTATCTCATTTTTTAGAATTTTATTTTTCATAAAAATATCGTCCACCGGAGGAAAATGTTAACACTTGGAAATGATACTTATGGATCCTATGAACTTTTTTAGGTATGTTAATTAAGCTAACTTTAACAAATTACCTTGGTAACAGACAATTTTGAGGTGAAAAATATATTCTTTGTTAGTAAAACATAAAAAAAAGAATGTATCTCACAAACTGATACAAATATTAAAAAAAAAAAAAATTCATCATTCTTGTCCTAAAACCATCAGTAAATTTTTTGTCATCATGAAGCGGCAGAGATAGTTTCATAATATGGACATTTTAGGGTAAAATGACCATTATTACATTTGAAATTGCAGATTTTCTGCTGAAATGAATGTTTTGCTGAATTAAAAGTTATTGAAAATGAAAAAATAGTTTAAATATCTGTGTAGTTTTCAAACTTTTACTAACAACAAAGGCATTTTTCACCCCAAAATGTCTGTTACCATAGTAATTTGTTAATGTTAGTTCAATTAACATACCTAAAAAAGTTCATAGGATCCATAGGTATCATTTCTAAGTGTTAAAATTTTTTCTCCAGTGGCCAATATATTTACTAAAAATCAAATTATATTTTTTATTTTAAGATAAAACCACATGACTAGATTTTTTGTCAACCCTTCTGAAATTCTGCAGTATGTCCTAAAGTTCATCTCTACTAATTTTGGTGCTTTAATCATTTCTGTAACGATTCTTCAAAAATATTTGTATTAAGTTACCCCAGTATAATGGACTGTTAAGGGTTAAAATAGTGTTTTTTATTTTAACTCCTTCCTTTACTCACTCCTTAGCTCTGCTCCAGCTCAACAGGCCCCATCCAAACGTTCAAGGACAAATCTGAATATCCCTTTTCACCGTTTAAGTGTTAAAAGCCTGGCGGTGCCGGGGTGTTATCTTAACGCGCCTTGCCGTGCCATCATCAGAGCGCGTGATGAAAATGGCTGTGATGATGCTAAAAGAAAAAAAGAGGAGGGGGAGAAAAAGTAATAATCAAATATGTTTTTCAAGGGCACAGTGACCATTTGCTGGAGGGAAATTATCCCAGTAGTTAAGCTAGCTCACTCTGAGCCTGGTGGAGTTGTGAGAGTGGATGTATTTGTGTGTGTGTGTGTGTGTGTGTGTGTGTGTGTGTGTGTATGTGTGTGCGTGTGTGTGTATGTGTGTGTATGTGTGTGTGTGTGTGTGTGTGTGTGTGTGGAAGTCCAAATGTATGGAAGTGGGTAGGATTTATAAACTTCAGTTTGATCAATGTGTACTTTATACTTCATACTACATACAGTACTTCATACTACATACAGTACTTCATACTTTATACTTCATACTACATACAGTACTTCATACTACATACAGTACTTCATACTTTATACTTCATACTACATACAGTACTTCATACTACATACAGTACTTCATACTTTATACTTCATACTACATACAGTACTTCATACTTTATACTTCATACTACATACAGTACTACATACTTTATACTTCATACTACATACAGTACGTCATACTACATACAGTACTTCATACTTTATACTTCATACTACATACAGTACGTCATACTACATACAGTACTTCATACTTTATACTTCATACTACATACAGTACTACATACTACATACTTTATACTTCATACTACATACTAGATATTTCATACTTCATACTTCATACTTGTCCTGTCACACTACACACACACAAAATTGTAATTTTTTTATTGATTTACTTTTATTTTATTTCTTTTCTATAAAAAATAAAAATAAAAAAGATGTGTGTGTGTGTGTAGGTACTTGTATTTCTATCTTTATGGGGACATTGATATGTTTACACAGTCACGACATGGGGACCAAATTTCAGGTCCCCATGAGGCTTATATAAAAATATTGTTGAAATCTGTGTAAAGATTGTTTTCTTTTTTATATTTTTACAATTTTTTTTTTTGTACAAAATTTGTATTTCTGTATTTACAAAAAATATGTTGACTTATTTAATTTTTATTCAAATTGTATTTAAAATTTCATTTCATTATTTTTTATATATTTTAAATAATTTTTAATTGTAAAATTTTTTATTTATTTACACTTACTACCTCAAAACCTATTTTTACCTACAATTAACAATTACAAATGTAGTCCTCATGAGGCATGGAAACGAGTGTGTGTGTGTGTGTGCGTGTGTGTGTGTGTGTGTGTGTGTGTGTGTGTGTGTGTGTGTGTGTGTATTGTTGCCAATAGCCCCTCATCAGTGTTGGTAGTAAATGTCCAACAGTAGTTGATTCCAAACAGCAGCGTCTGGCTCCTTTAGAAGACAGAGTAGTTTGTGAACACAGGAAGACATTTCTGTGTCTGTTAATGTATTTATGATGATGGCTTTTCTATTAGGTTTATTTTAATGACTGGCAAGAATCAAAGCAGAGGCTGGAGCAGAGTCGATGCCAGTGTGCTGTGTGTTTGTATATGAACACACACTATGTCTGTATGACCTGTATACTGGGGTAACTTAATATAAATATTTGGAAGAATCGTTACAGAAATGATTAAAGCACCAAAACTAGTAGAGGTGAACTTTAGGATATACTGCATCATTTCAGAAGGGCTGACAAAAAATCCAGTCATGTGGTTTTTATCTCAAAAGATAGTTTTTTTTGGGTAAAATCTCATTTTTTAGAATTTTATTTTTAGAAAATTTGTCATCCACTGGAGAAAGATTTTACCTATGTTTATCTCATAATTTTGACTTTTTAATCTTATAATTTAGAAAATCTATTTTAAAATTATGCACTTTTATCTCATATTTATAACTTTGCTCTTTTTATCTCAATAATTTCCCCCCCATTTTTCTTAAGTTTCCTGTCCATACCTTCAAAACTGAGTAACTGTGACTCGATCAAACACATTTTCTACAGAGTAACTCACTTTTAAAGGCTTTATTTTAGATACTTTTGAAACTTTTCTGATTTTATTTTCTGAAGTATTATTGTGCCCATGACAAAACTTTTTAATTTGGACTTTATTACAATTGATAGGTTGTACTTTTTTACTTTTACTTAAGTAGACGAGTTGAATCAGTACTTCTACTTCTTCTACTTTTTCACACCAATAGCTGTACTTCTACTTAAGTACAGAATGTATGTACTTTGACCACCTCTGACCAATATTTAATAAAAATATAATACTCTGTTTTTCCTTTTCTACAGAATTGACATTCATTTTGCCATATATATTACATTCAGTTGTATTTGCATTTATATTATCATTATATTGTGTCATTGAGTTGTAAGTTTAAGGTTGATTATCCTTCTGTAAATGTTCTGTACATAAAGCCAAATCCAAAAGTAATGTGAGGTGTGTGTACTGTGTGTACATGTGGCAGGAATAAGGATGGTGGATCCCACAAAGCTTTAGCGTGCTGCTTTGTTTCTAATCAAGCCTTAATGACTAGATTAGTCCAATACCAGCAGACAGAATAACAGACAGACAGACATCTGGAAGGACAAGTGTCAACATGTTATGAACAAAGAGCTCTTTTTAAGTTTATTTATTTTTGTCACATTTTGACGCTAAGGTGTTTTTTACTCTCTGAATGTAACTATACACTTTACATAAAAATGGAAAAAAAATATTTTAACTTTAACCAACAAAAAACAGAGAACGTTCAACAGCAGAACAATTGACCAATTTTACAATTGAAAAAATAATGTCAGACAGATGTGAATGGAAATGAATATTGTTCCTCAAACTTGTCATGATATAAAAATAAAACTAATGAAACATTTAACTGATCCTAATGAGCAATTATGATACGACACTGAAACATGGAGTCACAGACAGGTAGAGACAATACATACTACATACAGTATGTACATACTACATACAGTATATACATACTACATACAGTATATACATACTACATACAGTATATACATACTACATACAGTATATACATACTACATACAGTATGTACATACTACATACAGTATATACATACTACATACAGTATATACATACTACATACAGTATGTACATACTACATACAGTACGTACATACTACATACAGTACATACATACTACATAGAGTACATACATACTACATACAGTATATACATACTACATACAGTACATACGTACTACATACAGTATATACAACTATATACAGTACATACGTACTACATACAGTACATACGTACTACATACAGTATATACAACTACATACAGTACATACGTACTACATACAGTACATACGTACTACATACAGTATATACGTACTACATACAGTATATACGTACATACTACATACAGTACATACATACTACATACAGTATATACGTACATACTACCTACAGTACATACATACTACATACAGTATATACAGCTACATACAGTACATACGTACTACATACAGTACATACATACTACATACAGTATATACGTACATACTACATACAGTATATACATACTACATACAGTATATACGTACATACTACATACAGTACATACGTACTACATACAGTATATACATACTACATACAGTATATACGTACATACTACATACAGTACATACATACTACATACAGTATATACGTACATACTACATACAGTATATACATACTACATACAGTATATACGTACATACTACATACAGTACATACATACTACATACAGTATATACGTACATACTACATACAGTACATACATACTACATACAGTATATACAACTACATACAGTACATACATACTACATACAGTACATACATACTACATGCAGTACATACGTACTACATACAGTACATATGTACTACATCCAGTACATGCGTACTACATACATTACATGCGTACTACATAAAGTACTGTACATACGTACTACATACAGTACATACATACTAAACACAGTACATGAATACTAATACAGTACATACATACTACATACAGTAGATACGTACTACATACAGTAGATACATACTACATACAGTACATGCGCACTTCATATGGTACAAGCATACTACATACAGTCCATGCGTACTTCATACGTTACATGCGTACTACATACAGTACATGCTTACTACATATAGTAGATGCGTACTACATACATTACATAGGTATTACATATAGTAGATGCGTACTACATACATTACATAGGTATTACATATAGTGGTCATACAGTGGTTTATAAATTGTCCAGTTAATGGAGTTAGTTCATCATTTCTCTATCATATGCTTTTTCTTCTTTTTTCTAACCTGTGTTTTATTTATTCGTGTCATTCTGAAAAACTTTAGACACAAAGAACAGCTGCTGTTTCTCATTCTTTAGTGAATCCCTGTAGAGTGGTGAAAATATAACTGCTACCAAAGCATTTACTAAAACACACAATCAGGTTCCATGAATGCAAAGATGTCTGTAAACACACACACACACACACACACACACACACACACACACACACACACACACACACACACACCGACAATGTCAAACACATGCCCAACTGGTAATGCTGCTGAGATTTATAAAAAAAAAAAAAAAAAAAAAAAAGATAAATAAAAGACAAGAGGACGAGCGGTCATTTGGGAAAAGAGTAGGTGTGTATTTGTGTGTCTTTGATTATTCATGCTTTCTGCTCTAACATCCACATGTGTGTCCACAGGGAAACACCCTGAACTGTGTCACAAAGACAATACACACTCATTTCATCTCTTAGTCTGACACACACACACACACACACACACACACACACACACACACACACCCTCCAGTCCAGGCAGTGTTTTTGTTTAATTTATTAGAACACTTAGAATGTTTAATACCTTTTCTTAACAGGATACAGGCACACAGAAATGCATGGCAAAAATAGTCTAAACATACTAACTTCAATGAAATTCAATTACATTGTATTTATAGAGCCCCTAATCACAACAATGTCATCTCACAGGGCTTTACAAAAAAAAAAGTGGAAGTGATTAGGACTTGTCTTTTTCTCTATTTTTAGACTAACTCTTGTAAAGTTTAGAACAACATCACACTTTTGTGGTAGTAAGTAGAGGGTCCCTAAAGACAAACCCAAATGTCATGTCCTCAGATAGTGTGTCCACAGTTACTGATCTACAGACATGAACCTCTGAATTCATAAGACGTCTGAGGAGGAAGACCCAAATAGTCCACTGTCCAGTGAAGAGTGAGACGCTTTGGAAATTCCTGACTTCATTGCATTATTTTTAAAAAAACATAGTCCAGTATTTTATTATAAATTGAAACAGAGCTGTATGAAACAGCAAAGATTAGGGACATGAAGACCTCAGGACACTTATTTTTGTCTTTAGGGACCCTCTACTTAGTATCACATAAGTGTGATGTTCTTAAACTTTAGAAGAGTTGGTCTAAAAATAAAGTAAAAGACATGCCCTAATCAATTCCACCTTTTTTGTAAAGCCCTGTGAGATGACATTGTTGTGATTTGGGGCTCTATGAATAAAATATAATTGAATTTCATTGAAGTTAGTATGTTCAGACTAAAATTTTGAAATTTCGAACTTTATCAATGTTCATCTATATGGTGTGATTTTAATGAAATAAATTCAAATTATAAATCTTTCCAAAAATACATTTTCACTTTTTTTGGACAACGTTATTTTAAAAATAATAATGACACCTTTTTGCTTCACAGTGAGTGTGTGGTTTTGTCCATACTCTTATGTCTGCACATAAATTGTCTGTGTGTGTGTGTGTGTGTGTGTGTGTGTGCACTTGCTAAACATGATGTGCCAAACCCTTTGTAATATATTCAGGTATTTAAAAAGTGATTGGTTTGTTTAAAGTAGTGGAAGGGTTTTGGTCTCCTGGAGAGCTCGGATAACCCTAATCCACAATACACATTTTTATCAGTAGTTCATTGGCAGGGCTAAATATTGACTTATCATTAAGTGGAATGACTGAAACCCTAATAATAATTCACGTTGTCTAAGTACCTTGTGTTGACGCGGAGCTCCCGACACTATTAACGAATGTATGCAAATCCAACGTAAATCTGAAGATTAGGGGCTGAAGCATTTTGTGATGCAAGAGAGAAAACAAGAGGTGTGCGATAAAATGCTGTCAACACTTCCACAGACACACACAAATGCACAGCTTATAAAGAGGATGAGAATATGGAAGCGCTGCATTTTTCTAATAGTTAGCACAAATGAACAAGCATGTCAGACTCGCACACACAGATAAAGCTTACAAAGACAAGGATTGGATTTCTGCTGAACCTATGATAATAATATAAACAAGAAAGTATGATGCAGAGCAGTAAATAAACAACACAGAGCTATGACTGGGGTTGGGTGGATGTAGAGACACTACAGGGACGAATAACAGAAGGATGGAGTCAAGGCTGGTTCTGGTCAATGTGGTGCCTTGGCCAACACTAGACAAACACTAGACGAACACTAGGCCAACACTAGACGAACACCAGACCAACACTAGGCCAACAGGAGACCAACACTTAGGCCAACACTAGACCAACACCAGACCAACACTAGGCCAACACTAGACCAACACCAGACCAACACTAGACCAACACCAGACCAACACTAGACCAACACTAGACCAACACCAGACCAACACTAGGCCAACACTAGACCAACTCTAGACCAACACTAGGCCAACACTAGACCAACACTAGGCCAACACTAGGCCAACACTAGACCAACACCCCTCTTTCCTTTTAGTGGAATTATAAATGATCATCTGTAAACATAGTGTCCTACATCTGATGTCCATGAATAAACACTGTCAATGTTAAGTTTAATGATTTATTTACAATATTTTCCACACTATAAGGTGAACTGTCAATGAATGGTTTATTTTTTTTTAAATGTTTTTACATATATAAGGCACTTAAAGTAAAGCTAAACAGTTACAATAACTGGCAAAGTGGCTGAGTCGTAACACAAACCAAAACACACTCTTATTCTGCTAAATCAAACTTTAAAATAGTCCAAATTCTGAGATAAAAAGTAAAAATTCTGAGAAAATTTCAAAATTATGAGATAAAAAGTCAGTTATGTGATAAAAAACAATATATGCAACATGTTCAAAAAGGAGTGAGAAGTGGATAACTGATCTAACCCCACATCTTCTCCTGTACTAGTTTCTATATATTCACTTCCCCAAAGTTTCTACCAGTACTGCTACAAAACACTTTAATCCCTGTATCAGTTGTTCATTCATTTTTAAAAATAAAACCAAATGTTTCTTTCTTATTTGTTTCCAAAACCAGAATGAAAAAAACAGTAACGATACAGTTTTTCAGTTTTGTTTGAATATGTGTTTTTAGTCGTTGTGTTTTATGTGAATTAAATGTAAATGAAACTATGTGTTGCTGCCTTTCTGAGATCATTGATCTCTAAAATAAATAAAAATTGTGTTGAGGTCTGGGGAAAATTCATATACAAGTAATATTGAAGTACTATGTAAAATATAAAACAAAGCAGTTAGAATTGTCAATTTAATCTGATATTATGAACTAACACTTAGTTTGTTCAAACTAAAAACTTGAAGCTTAGCGATGTTGTAAAATTCAAAATATATATATAAAAAAAAAAAATGCTTCCAGGAAATATTCAAACAGTGGTCTGCACTAGAGAAGGAAAGTGTGATTTGAGAAAGAGAATTTATTTTTATTTTTTTTTCATGTATTCTGCATTTACCGCAATGTAAAATTTCAAAGTGATCCAGAATCTCTTCCAGATCACCACCAAAATGTAATAATCCGTTCAGAACTTTTCACGTAATCCTCCTGACAGACAGACAAACAGACTCAAATTGAATCCCTAGTCTGTCTTGGCGGAGGTTTGTGCTCTCAGAGTGCTTTTCATTATTATTATTATTATTATTATTATTATTATTATTATTATAAACCATCTTAATTAAAGTAGTAAGGTCACAATTTTCTGAAGTAGCAAATAAACATAAAACATGTTGTCTACAGAACAGATGAACGGTGAATAGATGGATAGAAGAATGTTAGATGATACTGATGGAGTTAGAGTAGACTGAAATTCATCATGGAGGGACTAGTGTCAGGACAGAGGGGAGGAGTAGAGGTGAGGATGCCGAGAGGACGACGGATGGGTGGAGAGAAGCTATTTTGGAAAAGTGTTGAGCTGTTTATTTGTGCGTCATTGAAGCTGAAGTAAAGCGCTGGGGGAATTGGCCACCAAGCCCCCACTCTGCAACAGCTGCCGCCGCTAAGTAAGTTACTAGCCGTCAGACTGCCTTTATGTCACACAATCATACGCACATACACATGCATTTTCCTGTCATATGGTGCGTGTGATGGATGCAGTGAGGATATAATGCAGACCAACAGCTCAGGAGAAAATATGTGCCGTTACACTTTTATCCTTTAAGTGAAATAATGACTTCTATAGTGTATATGGAAAATTATGAGAGTTCAATTTCTCAATTGTAATGAAGTAAAACTGTTTGTTTTTTTTTTTTACCATGAACACAATAATACTTATTTAACCAGGAAAAATCTGAAAAGTTTGAAAACCATCCAAAAATAAATCCTTTAAAAGTGAATTATTGTGTAGATAATGTGTTTGAATGAGTCACAGTTACTCAGTTTTGTGGATATGGACAGGAAGTTCAGGAAAAATGGGGGGGGGGGAGTCACAATTGAGATTTTGAAAACAGTTACAAGATTAAAAAAAAAAAAAAAATGCAGAATTTTAAGAGAAAAGTCAAAATTGTAAAATAAAGACAAAATTGTGAGATAAACTAAGTAAGTTACTATTCGTCAGACTGCCTTTACGTCACACAATCACACGCACATACACATACATTTTCCTGTCATATGGTGCGTGTGATGGATGCAGTGAGGATATATGTGCCGTTCTACACTTTTATCCTTTAAGTGAAATGATGGCTTCGATCAACAGTGTTTCTTTCACGTGCGAAAAGACTAAATGCTGATTAGGGTGTTAAACAATTAGTTATTTATCACCCCCACAACTAGCTGCAGCCCCATTAAAGGCTGAGGCCGTGATACAAAGCAATGAGTTAGTATTTAATGTCTGCTGTCAGATGAAATGGGCACCACAGCTGGAGGTAGATAGTGCCACAGATCAGCATGTCATCAACTGTTAGGATAAAATTGATAAAGACCTCATGAAAGTTGCATTATTTAAACTCTAATCTAAATAATCACAAAAGAGTCTGGGTTCTTAGAATGTTTCAGTCACTGATTCAAAATGAGAAGCTTTTAGTGGTCATATCATTTGTCTTTAAATCCAACCAAATATAATATATTATTCAAGCCTCGCAGTACCATGTCAGTCTCATTTGTATTTCCAATGCATCCTCACAGCTGGGGGTTACTCTGCTGACTCAGACTTATAGCAGGACAATAATATAGCCCTAATCCACTGAAAGGCCAGAACGTGACCCCCCCCCCCCCCCCCCCCCCCAGTGAAGCTGCGTTGACGTCAAATGAACCAAAATGGTTTAACTTTGTGATTTTAATTGCAATTAGAAGATACCATGTTTACTAGCTGTTATTACCTTTTAATATTTTTGTAGTTTTAATGTAACTCTGGTGTCTTTATGTCAGTAATTCATATTTGTATTAATTATACATGTGGTCATTTGAAACCACATGTTCTTGTAGGTGCTTATTTTAGTCTAGTGACGGTCTTCTTTTACCAAACTCTTAAGAATCATGTGTTTGTCTGGAATTGAGAAGGAAGGGAATTGCTACACATGTGCATTTGTAATCTATGTGTTTGCCCTTTGGTGGATTTGTAGACTTTTGTGTAGGTGGGATGTAAAAGCAAGAAATAGTACCATCCAGTATGAATAAAGTACTGCATATATTGACTTGAAAGTTATGTTGTTCTACACTGCATTTGTATGGACAAGTTATTAAGTGCAAAAAATAAGGATCAGCTGAAATATTGACTGTTTTAAAAAAAACTTAGATTTAAATGAACTTAAATATTATACAATCATAACGGTATCATTTTAACCTATGGAGTAGAAACATGACCACCTGATCATGGGTTTGGAGCCTCTTTTCCTTTGTCAGTTGACACCAGCGCTGGAAAGTTGTAGTGATTCTCACCCTTGTCCTGGTCCGTTCTTCGCTCCTCTTCCTCATGATCGTAGTTTTGTCAAACACACTTTTTACTTTGGTTTTGCTGCTGGTTGTAATTTTTTCCACCATAGCTGTGTATGTGAATGAACAGAAGGAGGAGGGAGGGGTGGGGTTATCAGTAAATCAATCATTGTAAAAATGATCAGTACAATGATTGGCCAGAGTTTTCCTCTGGTTCCACCCTCTAGATTGGACTAAAACATTCCATTTTTTTTTTGTTTTGTTTTTTTACATTCTATTTCAGTGTGTGATATGGGATTGTGAAGAGGTTTTCAAGCAATATGGTAAAAAAAAAAAAAAAAAAAAGTTCCAAAAAAGATTTCCCACCCCACCCTTAATAAACTGGAGGGGGTGGGGTGTGAAGTGTCTCGTTTGCATTTAAAGGGCCAGCGCTCAAATCGACCGTTCTGTCGTCATTACTCACAATTAATGAAGAATTCAGGTATTCAAGTATTATGTAGCCAATGCGGAAATCTTTGAAAATGTATGATTGAATTTTTGAAAAAAAGCAAAATATCACTCCTTTAAGAGAAGAAAGATCTGTCATTACATCCTACGATGTTGTCCATGAATGTCAATGTAAGCCACATTTATTCCACTAAGTATAGTTTTTCGCCCTTCAAACCCACAGGCAATAAAGTTTACATTTAATTTGTCAATCATTCAAAGCGGCTTAGGTTATTAGAATTTAAAATATGAAGCACCGGAGAATGTGGAAAAAAAAAAAGTATTCCTCAATTTTGATATGTACCTTTACAGGGAAATGGGATGATGGCATGTATTTTAAATGTCACCTTGCTGCTGAAGGTGAAGTAGTGGCAGGCAGATATCACCTATCACTGTCAGATTTGGCAGCTCTCAGAAAAACAGAGTTCTTCTCCTCGTGTACCTCTCCAACAGCAGAACCAGCTGAATATTACTGCCTTCCAAAGGGATGAATAAATGGAGACAAAACAGGCATGCAAAGTAGAAAAAAAGGAGCCAAGTAAGGAGGAGATGAGGACGTAAATGAAAGATGATAAGAGAAGATGCACGCTGACATTCAGAACAGCCTTAATACTGTTGATGTGCAGACTGGGAAATACTGATGGAGAAGAAGGTTTGGAAAATGACAAGGAGAGAAAACGCAACCCAGCATTGAGTGGCTATTGTTGTAATATTGACAAAAGGACGGAAAAACTGAAGATTTGAAGAAAGTGGACAATGTGGACAGTAAAGCGGAGAAAGTTAAAAAAGAGGAGATTAATCAAAATATATGTGTGAAAGAAAGAAAAAAATATGCTTGCATGTGTCTGAGCTAATCTGGCAAAAAAAAAAAATTATGAACAATATCGATGAAGTTTGTCCTTCACAGTTGCAGTTGCACCAGATGAGGTTCTGTCACTGACATTATAATGTGTTCCACATGCTAGTGTTCAACATGCTAGTGTTCCACATGCTAGTGTTCCACATGCTAGTGTTCAACATGCTAGTGTTCCACATGCTAGTGTTCCACATGCTAGTGTTCAACATGCTAGTGTTCCACATGCTAGTGTTCCACATGCTAGTGTTCAACATGCTAGTGTTCCACATGCTAGTGTTCAACATGCTAGTGTTCCACATGCTAGTGTTCCACATGCTAGTGTTCAACATGCTAGTGTTCCACATGCTAGTGTTCTACATGCTAGTGTTCCACATGCTGGTGTTCAACATGCTAGTGTTCCACATGCTAGTGTTCCACATGCTAGTGTTCCACATGCTAGTGTTCCACATGCTAGTGTTCTACATGCTAGTGTTCCACTGTAAAACACTGACCAGTATTTATGATGTCCATGGTAGCTGCAGGAACATGTTTTAATTTGTAAACTTCTGTGTCTAATATTTAATAGCATCTAGTGATGAATAGAATAGAATAATTCAATTCAATTATATTTATAGAGCCCCAAATCACTAACCTGACTCACGTCATCTGGCTGTGTTTCGCCAAACTATATGCTAGGCTCACACAACCATCTGAATATGGTGTAGTTCAGGCTTTCTGAAAAACGAAGGAGCCAATCAGTGTGGGTGGGTGGGACTTCCCATGACTGGACGACATTGGTGTTGGGCACTGGGTTCCTCTTCATCTTTTTGTCATTCCCTTCTAGTGTTCATAGTACTCTTGTGTCTCCCTACCAAGTGAAGGCATTTCACACATATGCCAGAGGATTTTTCTGGAACATCTGACACATTAAGACCAAGTTCTGCAAGCTGCTGGTCTACCAGTTTTCCATAGGGAAGTTGAAGGAATACCTGCACATACGACAATGGTCATTTACTGACAATGTTTTGACTTTTTATCTCATGATTTAGATTTTCAACTCCTAATTCTATTATGTCAAGTTCCTCATGAGAGCTTAGTCTGGGATTAAATGTGATTTTTTTTTCTTTCTTCCTTCTCCTTTTCAAGAAGACTAATTTCATTTATTGGGCGTGCTTGTGTTCTGTTGAGAGTCTTTATATTATCAGATACTGTTGTATTAAGTTATTGTGTTGTTAGCTCACTTGCTCAAAAGAAATGAAAAGTGAAATGAATGAAAAATATGTTTCATTCATGGTCCTAGAAATGGAATATAACAATATAAACATTTCTATTTGATGTTTAGGGTTTATCTGCTGTGGTCAGGAGTATATAAATTCTTCAACCTCACTTTGCTGTGTGGGAAATGACGGTTATCCCAGAATGCACCCTGCTGGGAATGCTACGGTGACACTCCAGTGCTGTGGGTCAAAGGTCATACATCAGGGAGAGGAATGCTGCAATGGGATTGGCTATGACCCTCAACGACATGTGTGTGCTGACCGACCAACACCTGGACTGTTCATACAGGTGAGTTAGATAGATAGATAGATAGATAGATAGATAGATAGATAGATAGATAGATAGATAGATAGATAGATAGATAGATAGATAGATAGATAGATAGATAGATAGATAGATAGATAGATAGATAGTCATCCCAAGTTGGGAAATGTAGTTGTTGCATCAAGCTAGCCTCGCCGTGCTAGAGTCCTCGTGGCAGCACATGTAATGTGCTACAGTAGTAATCAGAATTCCATTTTTTAAAACCCTTTAACTTCTGACCCATCATTGGTAAGTATTCTATATGTATGAATTATTCTAAATATTCATAATTCTGAACATAGAATGGAGCAAAACAAAGCAGTGAGTGAAATTAAAAATAAACGCTTTGGGATATGTTTTTTTACAATGGTTTACACCTTTGTTGTGATTTTCCTCCACAGCAGCTTTTAGGACAAATTCACAGCCGAAAATTTACCTGAAATAATGTCTGAGCAGTTAAAGAGTTAAAGTAGTTCAGTTAAAGGGTTAAAGTAGACTGAAGTGTTTTCAGTTGTGTTTGTTCATCTGTACACAGACACACGCACCTGGATGCTACAATTGTAGCCTAGTAATTACCACACTGAGGCTACATGCTAACAGATGCTAGTACTGACCAGTGAGGCTACATACTAACAGATGCTAGTACTCATCAGTGAGGCTACATGCTAACAGGTGCTAGTACTGACCAGTGAGGCTACATGCTAACAGATGCTAGTACACACCAATTAGCAAAACATCTAAGCTCTGAGTCGACGAGGTGCCATTGAAGTGTGGTGTGGATGCGTTCTGTTCAGGTGTTGTAGTAAATAAGGCTGTGCTAGGCTAATGCTAATGCTATTTAGCCGTGGGTACACTGTTGTCTGCCTTACGCAGCATAAATGCTCCCAAACTTCTACTATTAATTAACTAAGTGTACAGGAACAGTGCAGACCAGATGAACCTGTTCTATAGTCATTTACCTTACGTGATCAGCTTTTTGATCAGCATATTTTTCCAATCACTGATCGGGGCTATTTTTAGGCAATATCGTCTGATTATGATCGGCAGCCAATCGACGGTGTAACACTAATCTTGAGATTATCTTTAGACACTAGAGAGAAAGTGACAGAAATGTCTACATTTCCAGACATTATAAATAATGACCTAAATGTGCTGTTAAAGATTTTATTTTTTTTTATTATAATCTTTGTAGATATAAGAATACACCCACTGCTTAAAGATTATAACAGGGTGTGGCTTTTAACTCACTTGTCTAGCGGTCACTGGCTCAAATGGCAACATCTAGCTTTTTTTTTCTCTCCATTCCTTTCTGTCTCTCAAACTCACACACATTGTCACATCAGGAGACGGGGACTGGGCCATCTTCCATTTATCAACTGGGGTCATGTGGTGTTTGTGTGTTCCTGTGTCAGCATGAGACATTCACACAGTTGCACAAATACACACAGGCAAACGCACACATACAGGGACAAAGGGTAGGAACTCTCATTAGCTCTAATGATGTCATTAACGACCATGCATACCACACACATAACACACAAACATGCTACATAATCACTATATTGTGTACAAGAATATGTGTGTTAATGAACTCCAGCCATTTAATGAATTAATGACTTATAAGTAGCCATACTAAACACATATAGAAGGAGAAGTATTCTCTACTTGTGACTTTTTCTGTTTGTAGACGCCAACTAATGCCCTATTCACACAGGATCAGTATTATCTGTGGACCACTGGTAATTCACAGTTACCCCTGTACCTCTATGTTATTGTGTGGCACATTCAGACAGGATAAACAAAAGTCTGTAATTCATTCAAATTACAGACGTTATGAACGAATATGTCATAAATTCACAACATCCTATTTGGTCTCAATACATTAATAAGAAAACAAAGTATGCATAAGAATAAAGGGGGGAAATGTCATTGATAGGGATGAAGTCTCCTAAATTTGCTCCATGCCTACAAAATAAGAGCGGGGTCAGTGCGTAAATTTTTAAGCTTTCCAAATTTTTAAACATTTAGATCTGTTTGTTTTATATTCAAAACCCTTCATGATCTGACACCACTGCCATTGAAAGAATGTTTTACTAGTAGAACTGAGTGGAATGAACACTGGGGCGTGTGATAGAGACGACTGTCAGATAGAACATAGAAGAACCTCCTTTGGGATGAATGTGTTGTCTGTTGTGGATGGGAACATCTGGAACAACCTTCCCTCTACAATAAGAGCGTGCCCCTCATATTCCTCTTTTAAGGGTAACCTAAAAAAAATGGCTCAAAACAACACAAACTTGTGAGCATTAACTGTTTTATTTTTATTGTATTTTATTGAGGTTTTATTTGTATTTTACCTGGAATATATTCTGTATTTTAACTGTATATTTGTAATGTATTCCATCTGGCTTTTTTTTCCTTCTCTCTCCTATACTGGTACTCCTGGTCCTGTGTTAATGTTAATGTTGTTAAGTGTTTGTTCGTCCATTAATCCTTGTTTGTAATTTTTTGTTTATTTTTATCACAGGAGGACTGACAATGCTAATTAGCCTTTTGGCTACAATTGGGTGCATTTACAGAAATGTTCATTAATGTACATTGTCCCTCTATACCAAATAAAATACAATGAAATGAATGAATGCAGATGAAAACAGTCTCCAGATTACAATGGAAGTGAATAGACAGTTCTTAAGGGCCATTCACACTGAAAGCAACAAAATCACCTGTGGTCACTCAGTTCACTCAGTGGACATCACCTGTGGCAGTTCTACATGAGTGACAAGGGGGCGGGGCTTCAAACTGCGGTGCAGATGTTGTCAGCCCAGGCGGACACATCATGACAGTAGTCATTGTTTTCACAACCTACTGTAATAATTTATCTAAACTATATAATTAATGACTAAATGAGTGAATATGATAAATGAACAACCACTCATAAACACAACCATATGATCATTAGAAGTCATAAGATCGTCATATTTAAGCATTATGTATTTACCTATTTGGTATGTTCTGACAAATAAGCAGTTTATTTTGGAGGGACAAAAGTGTAGTCTGTACATGGGTGCTATATGTATGATTTGGTTTCCTCCTTCACCATGAATCTCATTGTGGGAAGCCTTTGTTGTGTTACTTCAGCATATGTGCTGCATAAACGTAGAGCCCAGGGTTAGGGTTAGGGTCGATAATGTCCTGAAAACACGACATCTCCATGGGGAATTTCATTGGCTGGTTCAGGAGTTCCGCTTTGATTATGTTTGGTGCCAGTGTTACTTCAGACTGGATAAAAGTCAGTCTGATGACCTCCTCAACAAACTACAGACCACAATTATCATTTTCTCCTCCATGATCGCCTCTCTTCTCCTCCCGTATTTTTTTTCCGCCTTGAGAATCCAGATCGGCAATTGGCTGTCACTGTGATCTCACCACTCCTCATTTGCACACATTAGACATTTCTCAACGTTTCCTCATCGCTCACTTCGCGTCACCTACCGTCACCTGAATCGCTCCTCACTGCCCATCATTGCCATTGACGATGAATGGCAGCTCATCGCTCAGATCGCTCCTGTCGCTTTTGGTGTGAATGGATCTTTAGGCTTTCCCTCTGGGAAATGACCGACTGAATCTTTAGAGACAACAAGGGTGGTTGTGGCTCAGTTGGTAGAGTGGGTCGTCCAATGATCGAGGGGTTGATGGGACAGGTCCATAAATCAGACAGGTGAGGGTGAGAGAGGAGGTCTGGGGTCACAGGTTAGCACAGGACACAAGTGAGTCACTGCAGATCCTGTTGGTTATGGCTCCTTATACAGATACTGCTGAGAGAGTTGGGAAATGGGACACCAGGTGACTATCCATGAACAGACTTGGTATGTAGATTAGGTTTAAGAAATTACAAATATAGACATGAGAGAGAGAGAATTATTATTATTACTGAGCAAATCACGGACATGGTGCATTTGCACGGGACTAAGTACTCAGACATTCTCCTTAATTATTCCAAACTACCAGTGGTCCATAGGTAAATACTTATCCCATGTGAATAGGGCATCACATGCTCATTGTTTCTTTTCTTCTCCATTTTTACTTGTTTTTTTCTTCTTCTTCTTGCAGCCTCAGTGTTTGCAGGGCTCAGTGTGTCCTGTAGCTGCAGCGTCTACATCTTACTGTGGCTCCTGTGAACTCGACCCATCTGTGACGGCCTGCACATGGGTTCTGTCTGCACACCCGCTCTCATACACACACTCCACAACATATTCACCTTCCATTAACACCACACATGAAACTTTCCCAGCAAATAAAAGTGCTAACACATACAAAGTCGTGGAAATCTCCAGCCGCTCACACTTGGAGAAGCTGCAGTTTGAGGGAAGCTTGTGTCCATCTCATGAGGAGGTCGTCTACAGCGGAGATGCCAACACCTTCACTTCTACGGGTAAAGTGGGATCTTGTGTTTTGCTCAGATGGTCTGACCAACTGAATATGTTTGACTTCACTGCACTCTTTAAGTGTAGAATGAAACTGATATATTTTTTTTTAAAACACTTCTGTAATGAATCTAAAGTCACTGTGTTGATTAATTTACACTGTGAAAATAGGCATTATGGGCCCGTTTACACAAACCCAGGTATTCTTAAAATGCATATTTTTAAAGCTACGTTTTCAAAAGAAAAACTTTGTACACACAGCAATGTTTTTTATTTATGTTTATATTGATCCACATGAATATGCTGTCAAGAGTTGTTAAACCACGCCAAGCCTGTTGGTGACAGTGTTAAGACGAATGACAAATCCACACCAGCCAATCAGAAGCCTCATCAAGAATAATCGATACTCCTACTTCCTGTTCGATTCCACAGAAGAAAGCCAAGCATGGTGAAGTAGTTTCTTTGGACTGACAACAAAGTTTAGCTATTTCTGAAAGTAGCTCCAGACTACAAGACCAGAAATGAAACCCAGAATATTGACTGGGAGACCATCAAAATGAAATACGCTGACATATTGATGTTGTATTTGGAGAAGTATCCAACGGAGGCTAATGACGCTTTCCCACATGCTAAGGGGCACATATCCCAAACAACCCCAATATAATTGTTAATAAAATAAATGCTGCTGTTAAAAGTGTATCTATGGTTACCAGATGTATGATGCTGCTCTCTGTGGCACCAAATTCACCTAAAACTCTGTTTTGGTCTCTTTATACACAAACGCAAAAACAGAGTTTTAAAAAATCATTTCCACCACTCCCATCTACCCATTCACCCATTCATGAACTTATATATTAAATACAAAATATAAAAGAATGACTTCATGTGCCTGACCTACAACATGTATACCCTGAATTTGGTGTCAATGCGTCCATCCAGTCAAAAGTTATGGGCCAGACAAAATTCGTCCATCTTGAAAGTCAGCCATCTTGAAAGTTTTGACCTCCAAAATCTAACCAGTTTATGTACCTATCCTAGAGCATTGGCACACCAAATTGGGGACAAATCTGTCCAGCTGTTCAAACGTTCTTGCGTTAATATGAAAGACCTTATGCAGCGGATATAATAAAACCTATTCAGCAAACAAATCTACATGACAAATCTCCCATGACATTTAAAATGTGATGATTGATTAAATGTCTTAGAATTTGGAAGATAAGTTGTCTCAGGTACACAGCTGTACTGAACTCATTCCAGCACCCAGAGGTCAAAGTCACTGTCACCACATGAATGTCCATTATTTTCAACATGATATTTCAACATGATATTGGCTGATAGAATTTCTTCAAGTTTGGTTCAGACATGTTTGTAAGGATGACCTGAGGACATTTTGGTCATAAAAGTGTCTCAGTCACTGTCATTGTGTCTGTTTTCATATCATATCTTAGGAACCTGTTCCCTTGTTTGACAAAAACAGTCATTTGGACGATATGATTAGTTTTTGATGAAGGTCGTTCCACTTGCAAGTAATAGAGAGAAGTTCAATACTGGATGTTTCTGGTTTAAATTATTCGTCTTCCCATCTGCTCTACATTTATCATTGACATAGATGGAAGCCCTTGTCTTGGACATGCAAGTTCAGCCTTATTATCCAGCTCAATATATATAATAGGTATCAAGTGCATGTTGAATAGAAATGGCTTCATATGATTCCACTGGCACATAAACAGAGTTAATTCGTCTTACTCACAGGAAGTAAATGTATTGGAATGGCCTGCTGTTGGCTAACTATGTCAGCATTCTCCTGATGAAGTGGGGGTGTTTTAGCATGGGAGGGGTGCAGATGCAGCCTCGCAGTCTAAAACACACCAAGGCTTTTTTTACATTCTAATTTTAAAGTCAATCTTTTCAAATATTTATTGTGTCATATTGTATTGGAAAAAATATAATATTAATTATATTTATGGCTCGAGTCTTTGTGGTGTAATTTTGATGTTGAAAATATAGTTTACAAATTAAGTCACAGGTCAGTCTGAATCCGAATCTCATTTCACCCCTATCCCTTACTCCTTCAATAAGGGGTAGGACTTGAATTGGGACACCCCTTCAACACTCACCTACATCATCAGTTCACTCCAGCAGTTGTTACGTAACCAAAAACCACAGCTTTAACCAAAACTAAACTAACATGTATGTTGCTGTAGTTGTGGTGTTCCCCTGGATATGACGATATTTTTACTAACATCTGCGTCCAATCAGAGAAGTGATATGCATCCACTCATTACAACACGTTTATGGAAATAGTGATTTTTTTTTTCTCCTGTGCGTGCATTTTTTGCAGAAAATTGCAACAATGTCAAACTTTATACAACACTTATTACAACTAAAAACCTGTTAATTGAAATTACTACATTTGTGTACTTCCTTCGTAGTCGCCACCATTTAAAAAAAAAGATTCACATTGTATTCTGGGACATTGCTTGTACCCCTCTGTTTGGAGTTTGCCTCTGGAAAATCTGCGAAACCCCCCCCCACCCCTCTGCCTTAACTTGAATCGACACACCCCTACACCTTCACCTGGATGCGCAGAACAGAGGTGAAGGGGTAAGGGGTGGAATGAGATTCAGTCTAAGTCTTGAGTAACATGATGCTACTGAAACTGCTCTCTTCAGTCACACATTAAAACTGTTAGAATTCTACGTCACAAGGAGAGACAGGAAACTGAGACAGAATGCTCCAGATATTGTCTCCTGCCGTTTCCTGTTAGGTGTTAAAAAGGTCATGTAAGCAGAAACACAAATGCTACGTGGGCAAACACTGGCTTAGAACAAAACTTAAGAAATACAGAGTAAATTATGGCTACATTTATATGCAGACGATGAAAACAGGAGACGCAAAAGTAGTGTCTCGTCTTCAATTTTTCATCCGCGTTTAGATGAGCGTATTCAACAGTAAATCCTTATTTATATGAAGACACAACAATAGGAGAAATACGATTGGATAGTCATGCCAGGTTGGCTATGTCCTTTTCTGTTTTTGATGCATGTAATTGTCCACTCGTCTCTGTTTAGCTAGGGTCTGTTTGTAATGTCTGTACAATAATTGAAACAACTCATGTACATTTAGTACTAGTGGAAGATCTGTGGGATCCAGGTTGTCCCACATGTTTGTTGCTTTACCTGCACAGTGTATGAATGTAAGGTGAAAGTGTATGTGACGTGAACATATGTGATCTAAAGACACAATGTGAACGTGTGCGTTTGTCGCCGTGTAGACGGAGACGCAACCCAGCGCATCTTCAATACGTCCTACTGTGGAAGGAGTCTGAAGATTTGTTCGTATTCACACCCTGGCGACATCGACTTCGTGTAAATGCCACAGTGGTCCTTTTGTAAATGAACCCTAAAATACAGTTTAACAGTTAACAGTACACAGTATGACAGTCTAGACAATAATTTTCCATCACAATTGACATATATCCTGAAGTTACAATGACAGAAGCAAGACACTCTTGCAGTTGTTATTGGTTTAAAAAAACGTACTAGCAAATCAATGAAGCAGCCAGTTCAGTCTTCTATGAAGCCAGATTGATAAAAAGTGCGCATATGTTGTGAAAAGTGATTTGGATGATGAT
The DNA here is from genome assembly GCA_020466265.1 of Siphamia tubifer. Taxonomy (NCBI): domain Eukaryota; kingdom Metazoa; phylum Chordata; class Actinopteri; order Kurtiformes; family Apogonidae; genus Siphamia; species Siphamia tubifer. The sequence continues at coordinate 31,942,688 of CM035785.1, forward strand.
CTTAACTCTGGCATCATCGTGCTCCACCATGTTGGCTGTCTAATGTATTGACTTTCTCTCCCTCCGACCGGTGGTTTTGCTGGAAATTAGGACTCTCCCTTCCGTCCTGTGAGCCACTGTGAAGAATCACTAATACAGAATATAACCATCTGTGAAACACCACACCGCTCGTAGAAATCGCTAACCTGCAGAAACCAATGCTGCATATACTCGCAGTGTGACAGCTTCTGCAATCAACGGGCTTTAGAGACAGATGCCCTTCCACACACTCACGCACACAAACCAAGACAGCTGTTGCAGTGTACCTTAATAGCTGTAACGTGGTAACTCTCTCTATGCTGCACACTGGTGTGTCATTAAAACTTAGAGATGGGCGTTTAAATGCCATTTCAACATTCTTTACTATTTATCAGCCCGAAGGGAGTATGAATACCTGTACGTGTGGGCGTTTGTGGCTGTGTGTGTGTGTATGTGTTAGGATTTTCAGTTTGTCCACATGTTATTTATCTGGGTTGTTACATCTGTTTAGTCAACACCAAACGTGGATGTAGGTGTTCTGTCGTTCTACGTAGCAGTAGCGTATGTTAGCGTGTGTTATAGTTCCTATTAGTTCTTATTTAAGTGTGTCTGTGCACAGAAAGCCATTTTTGTTATGGGGATTTTCTATTACTTGATGTCCGTGTGTGTGTGTTTAGCGTGGGGTGGTTAGGATAAGAGTTTCTAGGCGATGCTGTGACACCATCTGGGCAGAGGAACATAAAGCTGTCGCCACCCACCATACACCAGATGTTTCTCATGCACACACATGCATACACATTCACACACACAGAGTATCATGCAATACTTCTCTGGGAAAAAGGCCGAGCAGATTACAAAGATCCATGTGTGCAATAAGTGCAGTAAATATACATTGCTCAGAGCCATTCTTAATTTATACTTATTGGAGTTCGTTGTTAATCAAACCAAGATGTGTAGTGTTAAGACATGAAGACTGATCAAATGTTTCATTTATTACTTGCTACATGCTGTGTGTTTTGCTGCCTCAGTTATCACAATAGTAGAGACAAGAGTCCCAAACTGGTGGTTAAAACATGGTTTCATTTACAGCACCAGTCCCTCAGCACTCTTAAAAGTAATGTGTGCGTGCATGTGTGTGTGTGTGTGTGTGTGTGTGTGTGTGTGCGTACGTGCGTGCGTATGCCTGCAGCAGTTCATTTGTATGTGTAAATGCTCCTGTACACATCACAAAGACTGTAACAACTTAAAGCTTCAGTCATTGGCTTAAGTTTACAACTATGCACCAGTGCATATATTTGTTGTATGTTTAAATTATGTCTGCTTTCATTGGCGGTACAAATCCCAGTATGCACATTTCTCAAAGATGGAACTATTTCTGCTAAGTCATTATGGATAAACACTCATGCTACCATATGTTTTTCACCATTTAGACACAAATCTATCAGAATTATGCTGCCAAATGCCATCTGTTTTAATACATAATATGACACTAAAAATTTATCCAAGTGAGGTTTTTTTCTGCTGTGTAAATACCGCTAAGGGATTGCTTGACTTAAATGTTAAATGGAACATTTATCCTTACTATCCTAGAGCTGTGTCATATATTTAATTTAATAGCTCCGGATTTTTTCCCCAGACACTAGTGTCAGGGAATGAAGCAACATGATATTTGTTATTAGTTTGAAAATGTAATACAGTGGCACCTCTACTTCCGAAATGAATTTGTTCCAGAAGTGTTTTTGTACCGTTAATGTTTCGTAAATAGTTGCATTTTACATGTAAAAGGCCTGATTGGTTCCAAGGCCCAAATACTACCCCTTAAACCCTTTAACAATGATAAAAAATGTACCAATTTTGTATGAAATATGTTTGTTCAGTTTTATAAAATGTATATTTTAGATGTAATTTATTGGTCTCAGTGGGTAAATGTATCTTGACTGACTGAACGTTAAACATTAAAACATTTAAATGAACCAGACATGTGGGTCATTTTCATACCATTGTGTTTGTTTTGTCACTTTCACCTTCAGTGGTGTTTGTGATCTTCCTGGTGTGCAAACGGGCGTGTCCGTCGTCGGGGCGATGGCACGACTCGTGGACATTTTTTCTGGGTGTTGTTTTCCATGGGTTCAGGGGGTTTCGTCAGCATGTCTTTTGTTGGCACTGGTGGAGTGATGGCTGCCTCCTCCTGTTTTTATCATCTCCTGTTTCACTTCTGTTGATAACGCAGCCGCTTCTTCTTTTCGTTCACACCAGGAATCACTTTCTTTGGGCTGGTGGTGGGTGCGTGTTGTGGTGGGGTTTCTGTGGGTGCACTCAGGGGGGAGTCGCAGGGCAGCTGTGGCTCTGTCCTTTACATGTGTATGGTTAGAATTCTGTGATGAATGAGGGTCAAAGGTCACCAAAAGCATCATGGATACGTACAGTATGTACATAACGTTTTTATGTACATTACGTAGTTGCGTACAGTATGTACAGTAATGTACATAGTATTTTTGTCTAGGGGATTTCAGTTTCCTTTCATGCATAGAATTTTCTTTCGTATTCAGAGACGAAAAATTGAGGTAATGGTTTTTCATTACTTGGATTATTCGTTAGCTGGATCTTTCATGGTACTTGGTTATTATTATTATTAGTTCACAATAAATGTTCTCTTTAGTCCCTTTAATCCTTGTACTATTTTAATGCATACCACAATTACAGCCAATGCCATATGTGCATTTAATGTATAAATTCACATGCATTCCTTATTTACTGGTAAACAAATTTACAAATGAACTGATGGTTTTTCTTCACCCTCCTCTTCTTTCTCTCACTTCTCATCCTTTCATTCTCTGTAAAAGACTCTGACTTGGAGCCCTTCACCACCTATGAGTACAGAGTGCTGGGCTGGAACAGCTTTGGGCGAGGCTCCAGTAATATTACAACAGTGACCACCCATGAAGACAAACCATGGGGAGTGGCACCGCCCCGGTGGAGTCGTATAGGTGACAGAGATGACATCATCCAGCTGCAGTGGCAAGCACCTGCAAGACCCAATGGTGTGAAACTCTACTGTCTGTTACTGTTTAACGTTATACTGAAAACACTGCATCATCATGGATGTTATTTAACAGTAGCGTGGTCTGTGATTAATTTCATAAATGCAAAATGTTTGTCTTTAAACGCTGACGTAATCATCTTTCAAAATGACTTGTTTCATTTTAACAGGGGTCATCACTGACTATGTTATATTACGGGATGGACAGGAGCGTTACCGTGGTGATGAAACTACTTTCACTGACGTGGGTGGAATCAGGCCTTTTCAAGAATACAGCTACCAGCTACGGAGTTGTAATCAGGCCGGCTGCACTGACAGTGAACAGGTAGGGTTTTATGTGTGTTTGTATTGAATGATGTTTCATTTGAGTATTTTAAATTTAGCTTGAACACAGGGCTGGACTGGGCCAGTTTTTCAGGCTGGGAATTTTTTACTTAGATAAAGCCACCAACTGTTTTTATTTTATTTATGTATTTATGGAACATGGAGCCCCTACTTGACCAAATCGAGATTTGGTCAAGTAGGGGCTCCATGTTCCAGCACTGCTGTGAAAAAACCGAACCATTGCAGTAAACGCAGATGTCGCCACTCTCTCTTTCCAGTGCCATAATTGTCCTGCCCTCACCTCATTGGTCCAGCACACATCACTCATGACCAATGGGCCGGGCTTCCAGTCTGTGCACGAATAGGAGGCTTTATATACCGCTACCTGCCTGTAGCCATATGTTAAATTATTAATATTATATTTCACGTCATTAAAACAAAACCAAACTCAGGCCAGTGGGCAAATGCCTTAGTATAAAACCAGCGGTGCTTGAACATCAGTTCAGGAGCTACAAGCACTTACCTCCAAGTAACTAAACTCCTAAACTAAATTCCATTTTTAGGACATGAGATGTGAGGTGACATTTGCATGTAGTCAGTTGCATCATGATTAAAAAAATACAAGTAGACAACGGCTGCTAAATGACACAAATGAGATTAAAGCTTCAGTGTTTAGTTTTTTCAGTAAAAATAATTTTGCAGTTGTACAAATGTAAATGGCCTATGAGGACACTGCACACTTTAGTTTTCCATAAAAATACATGACTAACAGCTGGAATTAGAAATCACTCTTTAACTTCCATCAGACACAATATGGACATGGTTCTACTGAATGACATTTTCTTTTTCATTTTCTTTATCTTCAACATACAAACAATATCAACAAAACAAAATAAATATATATTATATATGCCTGTGTATATATGTATAGTTTATACACACACACACACACACACACACACATATATATATATATATATATACAATTTTCAGATGGAGGGCAGGAAGTGTAGCCCAGTGAGTTTTCCATTGGGAAAATGTCTGTTTTGTGTAGTTTACGGCTGCAACAAGCATTCTAACCCAGAGAAGTAAAAGTTGTTTTTTTTAGAGTACCAAAAATTGTCATTCACAAAAGTGAGAAATTGAAAAAACTCACACTATATTGAAACCTTTACCCTTTCAATGTAAAGCAATACCTAAAATGTCAGATTTTACACTTGGTACATAATGGCCACTTTTCCACAAGCACATGTCTGATTCATTTTGATTTTCATTTATCCTTTATTTGACAAAGTCTGAAAAGTCTGATATTAACCTTAAGCCATAGCTTGTGGAGATGTTCTTGTGTGATATTTGGGAACCCTGGGACAATATGCCATCACCAATTTTACATTTTGTACACTTCCCACTGACTATAATAAGTAGTTTCTCTGCTCACCTTCACAGTTAAAATGGTCAGATTCTTAGGATGAGAGGGTCACACAGTTCAAATTTCAGCCTTCTTGCCGACAGCTCTGTGGAGACACTGACCTTGACATTTGGGCAACTCTACATTCAATACAAAGTCATACCCAGTGGTGATATTTCAGAGATTGTACAGCATAAAAACTGACCACAATTCATTTTGAATCTCTTTAAATCTTAGGTTGAGAAAGTTTCACTATTCATTTCAGCCTTGTAGCCCATAGCATTCTAGAGACATGGATCATTCAAGACTTTTTCCTTTATTCTACCTACAGTTAATGCCTAGGTCACAGATACCCTTACAAACAGCTATGAACACTGTGTGAACAGTTTTCCTATGACTTTCATATAAGAAAGGAAAGTTTATAGACCGTTCCTAAGTTCGTATCTGGGTTGATGATAGCCTAGCCTAGCCTAGCAGTGTTATCCCTATTCGTTCCATGTATGGGTCTAGTGGTGCTTCGTAGTCAGGGGAGGCGGGGCTAAAAGGTTGTCTTTAAAATCCTCTGTATGCAATAGGACAGTACTACAACCAATCAGCGTAATCTTTAGGATGATGTTGTTAGAGCACCAGAAAGTTGACAGAGGAGTCTGGAGAAAGTTAGTAACGACTAAACAAAATGGTGGATTATGGAGTTTAAAGACTGTTGTCGCTTCTGTAAAAATAATTAAAAGATTGATGAGGTTTTCACACATTCTTCACTCATTTTTGATAAAAGGAAATATACACCAATTGTTGTTCTTCTTCTATGGTCCTTTATGCTGGTTTCTCTTCCAATCGTCGCAGTGTCACTTTGTTACGCCTGACTCTATACCTCACCGTGACTGGTCGGCGAATTTCATGGCAATCAAGAAAAAGTTATATTGAGTGAAACTAGACTACTACGGTAGAACATTAGATGTGCTTCCACTAGGAATTATTTATTTTAATGTGTAATAATGTATTATTGAAGTTACTTTGCACAAAAACAAAGTAAGATATAGTGCTGATTCCACCTGAAGTTGGAACAACAATGTAATTAATGTTCATTCTCACACCGGTATCTATTTTTTGTCTTTCATACAGAGTTCTTACTTTTTCTACTTCACACACACATGCACACCCTCCCACACACACACACACACACACACACACACAGACACACACACACACACATTTTCCAAATCTCCTGTAGCACTTCAGCAGTCACTTCATCAAGCCATTATTCCTCTGTATAATTATCTAATGGCCTCTCAGAATCACTAAAGTGCCACTTCACTGTTCATTCCTTTAATTTAGCTTAAATTGTAAAATAAAAAGGAGGTATTAAAAAAAGCATTGTTCAGTTTATACATACACACAGTCACAAATTGCTTGATTTAAGCACCTCTGTGTTAGCCTGGCAAGCTCAACTATGATATAAATTCATAGTTTGGAGACGATCCATAGACTGAGCTTAAGCATATTTTTTACCAGTCCTGGCTGAGGCTCTATGGAGCGTCATTAGACAAAAAATTCAGGCAAAAATATTTTTTGCCACTAGATGTGGGCTAGTTTACGAGGCTAGTTTACTAGGCTAAAACTTACACTGAAATGCACTAAAATTATACTAAATTGCACAAAAGTACACTAAAATGCATCAAAAATTATGCTAAATTGCACAAAAATACACTAAAATGTACTAAAAATTATAATAAAATTCATAAAAATACCCTAAAATGCACAAAAGTTACGCTAAAATGCACTAATAATACACAAAAATGCACTTAAAAACTACACAAAAATGCACTACAAACTACACTATAATGCACTAAAATCTACAATAAAATTCACAAAAGTACACAAAAATGCATTAAAAACTACACTAAAATGTACAAAAGTGCTAGCCTGTCAAGCCCGACTATGACATGAATTCATAGTCTGGAGACAACCTATAGACTGACTTAGCATCTATCTGGTTGTTTTAACATCCTATAGGCTAGGCTAATTAACCTTAATACAATGCTAACCATCTATCTGTTTTTTTTTAACATCCTATAGGCTAGGCTAATTAACGTTAATACAATGCTAACAGTGGAGGAAACATATTCAAGCGGCTGTTTATCCAACCATAGACTGTATATGGAGCATTGTGATTGGATCGATACATTTTAACGGGCTTTGCTGAGGCTCTATGGAGCGTCACTAGACCAACGATTCAGCTAAAAATAATTTTTGCCGCCATATACGGGCTAGTTTACTAGGCTAGTTTACGAGGCTCATTTACTAGGCTACCACTGTGTGATTAATCTCACCCAACATTGGTTGGGAGAGATAATTGTAACCACTGTCTGTCTACAGAGACATATTATGCTATAACTCAATGAATACTTGAGATATCACCATTAAATTACATGGGCATATACATATAGCTAATGCACATCAGATGCAATGATCCATTTGAGTAAAGGTCAAAGGTCAAGGTCCCAATTAACTATAAGTTAAAAATTACATTATGGGTTATAACTCAAGAACGGAGGGTCACAGAAGTTTTAGATTGGTTCCAAATGATGGAGAATGAAGATTTCTACAATTCTAATGATTGGTGTTATCACCTACAACCAATAGTTTTTGAGATCTCTGGAGGTAAAAGATGAAATTAAGTAACACAGTTTGCGTTTATCATGTGATTTTGACTTTTTATCACATTATTTTGTCTTTTTATTGCATGATTTTGTCATTTTACCACATTAGTTTTACATTTTATCACATTATTTTGACTTTATCACCAGGGCTCTACACTAACTTTTTTTTCCAGGAGCACACGTGCCCCTAAGTTAAAAAATTTAGGAGCACACAAAAAAATAGGGGCACAAGTAGGTTTTAGTTTTAAATGTTTTGTTTATTTACAGTGCAGTACTTGCGCACAGATACCAACAATCTTGAATGACTGCTGTCATTTGTGTTAATTTAGAGCAGACCATAACATAACTTTGTATTATGGGATGCTTTGTCCTTTGATACATTTTAGAACGTTGTATTGGCTGCCTTGTTATTAGATACATTTTAGAGCACCAGTGCGCGTACCAGAACGCGTCCTGTAACGCGTGATATAATAAAGACAACGCTTGGCTATGTGAACACTTTGGCTTGCCATAATTAGCTCCTCAGGTCTGTGTGTGTGCCTTATTGTGTGCTGCAAGAAGCACTCGCACATGTGCGACTGTTTTGTTTTCCTCGTTCGCATGATGAAATATTTGCTCGCATATGCGAGTGAAATGGGCGCACTGTAGAGCCCTGTTTATCACACAATTTTGTTTTTTTGGTCCCACACCGGCAACTGCAAGCTCACTGCTGATCAGCAAAGACTTGCAGCTGTACGGTGCGGGCCAGGTGAAGCTGGTGAGAAGCTGGGGGAAGGTTGTGACAACATGTGTCCAAATTAACTTGTGTAACATTGTTTGTGTGTCAAACATAGACATATCACGCGAGAACTTAATCAATACTGGATATATTATCATAATATTACACACACTGACGCATATATACATATAACCAAATGATCAGTATTGCAAAAGGTCGCATTTAGCAGAAAGGTCTAAATCACATTATTGGCTCTAATTCAAGAACAGGTTGCCATAGAAACTGGGCATTGGCACAAAATAGGGGCGAGGTTAGGCATTCTCTGAATTCTAGTTTTTGTGTGTGTTTGAATGAGATACTATGTATATGGTGTCGTCAGAGTCAGTGTCAGTGTCAGATACCATTCATATAGAAGCCTGATAGATACTGTTCACATTGTATTTAAAACACTCAGTTGTCGTACCAACTGTATTAAGTCAAATTTATTGCCTGGCTTTTGTAAATTCAGTACGTTATGCTATACAATGTCTCTGTGTTTTGTGAACTCTGTACTGTTCCCATGTCAGAACAAGTTGTTATTTAGCCTTGTTTCCACCCCCAACCCCCAGATTTGCTGAGCCTACCTGATGTTTGTGATAGCGACCATAATAGCTTCACACAGAACTCCTTACTATCTCCCTGGCTGGAGCCTAGCTGATATCACCACAACAATTAATTTCCCCTGCTTAGAGGTGATGAAAGTTCCGTTGAAAACTGTCTTTCTGGCTTCTTTTTTTTTTTTTAAGTAATTTAACATTTGATTATTGTGTTGAGCACCTTCTTACATAAGGATGAAGTCACAGGATGGATGGATGAAAGAGGTGGAGATTGAGAAAGGTTTTTTAATGATTAGTAAATGGGTGGTGGAAGGATTATTGTATATGGTAATGAATGTTGTGGAGCAATTTGACACCAGTGAGGGACAAATGTAAAATAAAATGGGTAAATCATGGGTGAGAAGAACACATAAGCAATGTCATAATTAGGGCTGTAAAAGTCGAGTAGTCACTGACTATTGAAACGATTAGTTGGATAATTATTCAATTTTTCTTAAATTTAGAATGAAGTTTTGTGGCAAATGATAATAAACACAAGAAAGATGTCTCTCGTCTCGTCACCTGAACCCACTTTATCCTCATTAGGGTCACTGGGGGTCTGTGGGGGCCTAATCCAGCTTCAGCAGGTGAAGGCGGGGTACACGCTGTATGAGTCTCCAGTTCATCTCAGGGCTGAACATATATAGACAAACAATCACTCTCACATTCACACCTATGGGTGATTTAGATTAACCAGTTAACCTATCAGCGCATTTGTGTTTGGATGGTGGGAGGAAACTGGGGTATCTGGAGAAAACCCACGCAGACACGATGAGAACATGTAAAGTCCACACAGAAAGGTCTGGTGTGGGAATGGAACCAACAACCTTCTGTCTGTGAGGCACGAGTGTTAACCACTGCACCACCGTACCGCCCTAGAAGAAAGATGAGCACAATGAAAAATACATGTTTTATTGAACACACTGCAGATTTATATAGAAAAAATGGAAATAAAAGTGTCCCTTATATAAGAGCATTTGGACACAGTTGTGGGTATGTACATCTGCAGGAAAGGCTCCATTACTGAGCATGAAATGGACCTTAAATCCTAGACCCCAACTGACCCGGGTCTGACAGAACTCCACCCCAGTCCAGTCCGGATCTGATTCAAATGATAAAAATGATGGTTGAACCCTCTGGGTCCAGTGGGGTTGGGTCAAATATTCCAGGTCTAGTCCATGGTGCCTCTCTTCTTCACACATACATTTAATTTAAAATACATTTGTCACACACAGTCTGACATAACAGAACATTTAAAGATGAAGTATGTCGACCAGTTGAACCAAACGCAGTCTGACTCACCTTGCTATGATTCCAGTAGCATTCAAGCTAATATGGTTTTTATCACATACATTGTACATTTTAACAGCATATTTTCACTATAAAAGAGTTTGAGCAGTGTTTTTATTCACCATATCCAGGATAAAATGATCCTAAACTTTACCAGGTTTGGTTCTAGTACCTGATGCTGACCAAGTCATTTCTGTATGTTACCGCTCACAGACGCAGGCACTCTGTTGGAAAAAACACATCTGGCGATAATAGTTGACAATAGAATTCATAGTCGACTATTTCTATTATTGATTTTTGTCGACTAATCATTCCAGTCCTAGTCATAATTAAGAGTGTTTGTTGGCAAAAATCTGGCATTATGATACAAAACAAAATACTACAGTCATGATATGATATATAAATGATACTGTTTCTTGGAAGAATTTAATTAAATCAGAAATATGCACAAATACTGAACACATTTTTATTCCATTAGAACAGGATCTAATACTTCACCACAAAAAATGTTTTTTTTTTAAATTTCGTTTATATTTTCCATTTTAACAAACATTTACATCAACAACTGGCATTCAAATCAAAGGCACAATAAACAATAGACATATACACATTTACATCATTCCACATGTATATTATTTATTTATTTATACAGATTAAAAATGAACCATATCTGCATGTGATTAATTACCTAAAGAAATATTCAGACATTACTTTTTTTTAATATCAATAGAATATCATTAAATAAAATATTGCAGAGCCAATATTTTCCTCTGTTCATAATGTTTTTTAACAGGATAATTGTATTTATATTATATCCACATACTCTGCTAAAGACATACACACTAGAAACTCAGTGTGTTTCTTCCACGTTCTCCTTCTGTGCACTTCCTGTTCCACACAGCGTCCATACTGTGTACCCTGCTGAGTGTAGAACAGGAGTGAGTTGAATTAGTTTGTACACCACTGAAAATTGGCCAAACAGTCCCAATTATGGGATAACTTGTGCTAACCTAATACACCACTCCAATTACCTGGCATCACCCCCCCACACACACACACACACATACAAGTACCAACAGACAAACACACACACACCTGCTGTGACAACAGAAGGTACTGATCTAATACGGTTGGTCACTTAGAGAGGAAGGAAGAGCGATTGGTCCACCACCTCTGTCTTTGAATGTGTTTGTCCTGTTCTCTCTGCTGTTTGTCTCCTGTCATTCTGTTGCTCTTAACTCCACATGCTCCACTTTCTCTCTCCTCATCTCCCTCTGTCATTCCCTTCTCATCCTCCTTACTTCCCACTGGCCAAACAACACTTTCTCTCCTGTCATCTGCTGCCCTGCTCGTCTCTCACACTTCTATTTTCCTCTGTTCCTGCCACTTTTCATTCCTTTATTGACAGAACGATCGTGGATACCTATGGTGTTTAATTCAAGTAAGCAATAAGTTCAAGGAGGATTTTTAAAAGTGCAAGAGAAAAATATCAATTCAAAAAAATGATTCAAATGGAAAAATATCAGACTGTGCAGGTGGTGTAAAATATTTGCCTTTGCGTCTATCTCAGTTTTGTTTTTTGTATTTTTCCTTTATAATGACTTTGGCCTTAATTCGTTTGCACTCCCTGAGTTTTTGATTGTGGTTTTGACAAAAACGCGAATGGTGGGGGCAGGACGTCCTTTAGTGGATTACTATTGGTTTATTTATGTTTGACGGACACGGACAGCTAAGTAAGCTTATGAAGCGGCTCTGGCTGCAGCTGCTACTCTGCTTCTGATTGGCTTTGCTTACTTAGCTGTCTGTTAGGGGTGTGACGACATCTCATATGATGTAATTTGGCGAGATTTCTCGTCACGTTATCCAGCAAGCAGCCAGAATCATAGACATAGTATTAGTATAGTATAGTATAGTATAGTATAGTATAGTATAGTATAGTATAGTACTATGTCTATGGCCAGAATGACATACGTAAATACTGGTATTACCTGGGTACGATTTGCTTTAGACTCCCCCTCTCTGGTTTTGGACATTGGGTTCATTAGGATCCACTGATTTTTCTGCGTCTGGGCCCCATGAGGCTGGGATCCCACCTTAGCCGGCGCGCGCCAGCCACGGTGGGGTTTCTGGGAGACCCTCTGACTTGCGTGTGCATTAGACTCCTGTGTTTTCAAGATGGGTCATGTGGGTTGCCACCATAGCAGCTGACCCATGGCATCTGTTATATGTGGGCCGGTTCCTCCCCTGGCGATGCGGTTGACGCGCCGGGGGAGAAGGCGAAGCAAGTCTAGGAAGGGGCAAAGTCCGGGAGGAGGGTTCTGTAAAGCCGGTTGTACTGGAGAGGAAATGCACCTGGCAGGGGTAAAGTTCCTCATTCTGTGCCAGATTTAATTTTGGAAAAAAGGAGAAATATATAATTTTATTTAATTTATTTAAACTTTTATAACATTGTACTTTAATTTCAATTTGTAGAGTAAGAATCTCATTAAGAAGTTAATTAAAAGGAAGAAGTTCATTAAAAGAAGGTCATTAAAAGTTAATGCTTGCAGAGTTATAAAATCCATGTTCAACTCAGTTAAATAAAAGTCTATTGTCCATTCATACCATTTGTAATTTAGTTTATTTTATTACAAGAAAAGATGTTTAGAAACTTAATTTTTTAAAATTGTTATTTTTTATTTATTTATATGAAATGTTAACTTTTTTTTAAATTGTATTCATTACTTTTTTGATTTTCTTTTTTAAATTGGTTTACACTCACTACCCAATGGGTGCGTGAGCACAAACTTGGTCCTCATAAGACATGTAAACGTGTGTGTGTGTGTGTGTGTGTGTGTGTGTGTGTGTGCGTGCACATGTGCGTGTGTCTTCTTAGTTGTAGTAGCAGTGTTCTAATTGCATAGCAGTGTGTGGGACAGGTGGGGGAAGTGTTAGTGACAGTCTATTAAGGCAGGATATCCCTGTTGCCATTAGCAGCAGATTGCTCTGTGATTCTGTGGTCTCCACATTCACCCAGCGTTCACAGGCGCCCACACATACTATGCTACGAATTTACAATAAGATGTTCACTTTCACCACTGTACAAGTATAAATACCGTATTTTCTGGACTATAAGCCACTACGTTTTTCATATGTTTTGAACCATGAGGCTAATCTGTGGATTTTTCTTCCACCACTAGGGGCGCTCTAACCAGAATTAGAATCAAAACTACTAAGAATAATCAATACAAAAAAGAAAACCTACTTTTTCTTTAGCAGATAGAACACAGATAACAAATTAGCAACTGTTAATTATTTTTTCAAAACTGGAGACAGATGTGACGAAGCACTTCTGAGGTTGTTCAACTGTGACTCAGAATAATACGACTTCATGGGTTTGAGTGAAGATAATTAAAGTGATTTGTGATTTAAAACATCGGAGAAATGAAAATTAATACTGTAAATACTGGTTATTTTTCTCTTGGTTCTGTTCCGTTTTAATCAGTAAAATTCCTGCCGTGTTAAAAGTCACTGTTAGTAAAAAATATGTTCAGGTACAATCATGTAACTACATTTACAGTTGAATCCTTCTGTACATGCAGTAAATATATGATTTTTAAACATGGATATCTGCGGCTTATAACCCGGTGCGGCTTGTACAGTATATTCTTTTTTTATTATATTTTTTAAAAATACAGCAGATGAGGCTTATATACAGGCTTATAGTCCAGAAAATACTGTATTTTGCTTAAGAAGAGTCCGTTTTCATAGTTTTTTTGTTTTAACTGGTAGTAGTTAATGCCTAAATGTCAATTGCAGTTCTGTTACTAAATTTATTAGCTGTTTCCTATTCAAATAAAAGTTGTTCAGTTATAGTTGGATGTCTGGTAGTTGTAGTTACGCTACTAAAGTGGAGAAAAAAAACCTTTAGTACTCTAACTTTGATAATTATTTATGCAAAACTGCAATAAATATCAGCATTCAATGAGTCAAATTTTACTTTTAATTCCAACATTTACATAGTAATTACACATTTAAAGGTGCTGTAGGAGATGTTTTCCTGGAGCATTTTTTAACTCGCTGATTGAAATCATTTAATTAAATGCTCTGACAGAAAAAAAGAATAAAAATAGCCACCTGTGGAACGAACAGGACTGAAAAAGCATTATCCAATCATTTTAACCGGCTCATCAAAATGATTGAATGGTGATACGTCTACCAAACTCAACTGCCAATTTGTCCCCGCTCTCTGAGAGCACCCCACTTCAGGCATGAATCACACATTCTTAGAGGTGTGGAGAACTGGTACAGAAAATGAAGCCAGAGATTGGCTAGTTATATTAGCTATAATTTTAATAATAATAATGGATTACATTTCTATAGCGCTTTTTTGGTCACTCAAAGCGCTTCACATTAGTGACCCATTATTCATTCACTCTCACATGCTCCCTCTGGTGGTGGTAAACTACATATGTATCCACAGTTGTCCTGGGGCAGACTGACAGAAGAATGGCAGCCACTGACCAGCACCAAACATTTATACACCAGTGTGAGTGACACTGGAGGCAGGTGTCTTTGCCCAAGGACACAATGGACTGACTACGACAGAGCAGGATTTGACCCTTCAACCCTGCAGTTACTGGATGACCCACTCTACCAACTGAGCCATGGCCGCCCCAATTATATTAGGAAATAAAGTTCACAAACTTTAAACCTTTTTTTTTATTCTGTTTTTAAATTGAACACAGCAATAAATTTACAGAGACAAGACTTAATACACACTTGATAAAGAAAGCAACTATTAAGACTATATTACGGAATGTAAAAAAATAAATAAATGACTGGTTACCTGAACAAAGCAACTGTTACACAATATTCAACTTTTCTAAGTATTACTGTGCATATACATGAATATAAAAATGACAGAAACTATTTTTGACATAGTATGTAGCCTTTACATTTTCTATGAGGACTCTTGTGTTTCCTGCTGTTTTTCTGGGATGGCCAAGGTTCCAATGTTCTGACCCTGCCCGTCCATTTTGTATCATGAAGATATGATGCATTTCAATTCCATGTTTTTTTCTGAATGTCCACCCTCATAGATTAACAAATGTCTTCCTCTGCATTCAACAAGACATTTACAACCTTCGACAAAGAAGCCTTGAATTTCAATGCAGTTTTTACTAGGTTGTGATCATGGTAATTACATCCATAAATGATCACTGCAGAAATCCATCTGTTTTATGTAGCTTTTATATTCTGGTAAATATCAGAAATATGTTATATTTTATGTTTTTTGTGTTTTCAGGTGGTGGCAGTGACAGTCTTAGGGGTCCCAGAGGGGGTCACATCTCCAGTGGTCACAGCCTTGAGTTCCTCCTCCCTCCATGTTAACTGGTCTGAACCAGATCAACCCAATGGAGTTGTGCAGCGATACTACCTGAATCAGACTGGTGTTGGAACCATTTTTACAGCCACTGGTGAAGCCAGAAATTATACTGTGACTGGTAAGATTCATTATTATCTGTTTAATTAGTACTTTTTCTCTGACTACTCTCAACATCCTCCACTTTCTTTTTGTTTTCCTCTATTTTTTACCCTTTTCTTTGCTCATCTGGACAAAGCGTGATGAGCTATTGCCGTCGCACTTCGTCCGTCCATCTGTTATTGGCGTCAGTCATCGTCCACAATTTACTTAAATCTCTTCTCCTCCCTCAGTTCTCAACGGATTCAAATCCTGATTGATTCATTAGATAGATTGCACTGAGCACAAAAATCCTAATCTCGCCCCTATTTTGTGCCAATCTCCAGTTTCTATGACAACCTGTTCTTGAATTAGAGCCAATAATGTGATTTTGACCTTTCTGCTAAATGTGACCTTGACCTTTGACCTTTTGCAATATTCATTAAAAAATATGTATATATGCGTCAGTGTGTGTAATATTATGATAATATATCCAGTATTAATTAAGTTATAGTGTGATATGTCTATGTTTGACACACACAAAGAGTGTTACACAAGTTAATTTGGACACATGTCACCTTTGACCTCCAGAAAAAGTCAAAATCATGATTTAAAAAGTGATAACACCAATGATAAGAATTGTATACATCTTCATTCCGCACCATTTGGTACCAATCTGAAAGTTCTGTGACCCTCCGTTCTTGATCTTGAACAGAAAATGTCCGTTATCCGTTTTTTATATTATTCATTTAAACACAAAAAGGAAAACTGAATAAACACATCACATCATTATGCATTTTTCATTTTGGTTTTGGAAACAAATAATGAAGAAAGAAGTTGTTGTTTCTTCTTGTCTTATTTTTGGTTTTACTTTGAAAAACGAATGAAGGAATGATATATGGATTCAACAGAACCAGGATTGATGTGTTTGATGAAATGGTGAGAAAATACTCTGTGAAAGCACCAATCACACTTAATCATTATAGGTTTCATTTAGTGAAAGTGTTTTTCTTATTCCACCAATGTATTCTTAAATCTTTTGTAATGATGATCCAAATGATATACAAATATCTGAGCAGTCAAAATGACTTCTATGTTCATTCTGTTAGTTGTAGAATTCTGGTAGAGCGAGTGTTAAACTTCAACACAGCACAGAAGCGTGTACCGTAAATTCCGGACTATAAGCCGCTACTTTTTTCCCAAACTTTCAACCTTGTGGCTTTTTCAGTGATGCGGCCAATTTATGTAATTTTCCTAACGGCTGCCAGAGGCGCTCGAGTAGAAAAGGTAAGATCTAGACCGGTGGAATATATGCGTCGAGGAAGACTGAATGAAAAAGGAGGGGCGGAACAAACGCGGGGTGACGGGTTTAAGTGGGGAACGGTAAAGTTGACGGACAGGTGTACAAGGGGTAAAAAGTTGCTTAAAGAAAAACCCGCGGCGGTGTGTGAGAGAAGACAGAGGCTCGACCAGACCCTGTGGATTATTTTTGCACGTTGGCACGGAGGAGTTTGACCTGAACTCTCTGCGAAAGAGAAAGTTATCGCTGACTCTGCGATAGATGAGGCGAGGCGGCGACCAGCCACCTGTTTGTGGATGCGGCGGACATTTTTCCCTCCCTTACCTTTGGAAATATACACTTTTTTTTTCCTTGGATTACTTTCAACGGGACCCAGACTCTGCAGGTCTGCATCAAACCTTAAGTATCATTTTCCGTTCATTTTGCCGGCTGTGATTTTTGGACTGTGGACTTTAACCCTTGTGTGGTCCTTCGGGTCAAAGAGACCTGGTGGCTCACAAATGTACCTTTTTATACGTACTGTAGGATGCCATTGCTTACTACTGAAAACAGTAATATATCCTTGGGGGGTGGGGTGATGAGTCTATGGAACTGAACTTTGGAATCTGGGTTTTTAAGACCCGATAGTAGGACACAGCCAGTGTGCCTTTTACGAAGGACCGCACAAGGGTTAATGAAGGACATTTAGTTTCATTCGCGGGACTTGAAGTCGGGTTTGGGTTAATTTTGTGTTTGTGTTACATGTTTTAATGTGGGCACATGCGGCTTATATACATGTGCGGCTTGTGTATGTACAAAATCGGTTTTCCTCTTAGAATGAGGTGGGTGCGGCTAATAATCAGGTGCGCTCTATAGTCCGGAAATTACGGTACACATACCTGTGGAGGTTATTCTTTTGATCTTGACAGAAATTATTAAAGCACCAAAATTAGTAGAGGTCAACTTTAGGACATACTGCATAATTTCAAAAAGGGTGACAAAAAATGGGACCCTCCGGTCAAGTGGTTTTACCTCAAAATATGCTTTTTTGGGTAAAATCTCATTTTTTTTTTTACAATTTTACTTTGTAGTAAATATATCGGCTACTGGAGAAAAATGTAACACTTGGAAATTAGATGTATGGATCCCATGAACTTTTTTAGGTATGTTAATTGAGCTAACAAATTAACAAATCACCATGGTAACTGCCTTTGAAATTGCAGATTTTCTGCTGAAATAAATGTTTTGCTGAATTAAAAGTTATTGATCTAAAATTGTTTAAATATCTGTATTGGTTTGCGAGAAACTTTTTTTTAAGTTTTACTAACAAAAAAGGCATTTTCACACCAAAATATCTGTTGCCATGGTAATTTGTCAAAGTTAGTGCCATTAACATATCTAAAAAAAGTTAATAGGATCCATAGGTATAATTTCCAAGTGTTAACGTTTTTCTCCAGTGGATGATATAATTTCTAAAAATAAAATTCTAAAAAACAAGATTTTACCCAAAAAAGTATATTTTGAGATAAAACCACATGACTGAATTTTTTTGTCAGCCCTTCTAAAATGATGCAGTATGTCCTAAAGTTCATCTCTACTAATTGTGGTGCTTTAATCATTTCTGTAACAATTCTACCAAATATTTGGATTAAGCTGCCACACTAACAGTATCAGACCAGCTAATGTGTGTAAGAAAGCTAAAAACTACACAAACAACCCAAGACGAGCCGTGTGTGCTCTGACACCATGCTCTAAAGTGCAGCTTGTTTGTACACAGACTTGTCTAGTTATTGTGGATCCACACACAATCGTGATGGTGTCAAGACTGGGTGATTTGTGGGTCTTGTTTTATCTACCCTGAGGAGGAGCAGTGTTGCTGGCCTGCTGCCATCCCTCACAACACACACACACACACACACACATACATACACACTTACATATGCAGACACAAACACCTGCATGAAGCATTGTAAAACAAACATTAGTTGTCTGTAAAAACACAGAGCATATTAAAGAAACAAGAGAGATATACCAGTAGACTCTTGTTCAACACATGCCTATTTCTGACAAACAGCAGCAATAAAACACACATTTACAAGGTGTTTGTATGACTTAATGAGACTGAAATGAATACAACATAAGTTGAATGAAACAATTACAGTACAGATATATTAACAACCAACAGTGTTGTGCATGTACTGTCAAAAACAATAGTTTTTGACAGCTGCGGTTCAGTTGGTCAAGCGGGTCGTCAAATGATCGAAGGGTTGGTGGTTCGCGTCCCGCCTCTGGCTGTCCACATGTCGAAGTGTCCTTGGGCAAGACACTGAACCCTAAGTTACTCCCGTCTACTGGTGTATGAGTGTGTGTGTGAATGGGTGAATATGAGGAATTGTAAAGCGCTTTGGGCACCAACTGGTGTATAACATGCACTATATAAGTACAGTCCATTTATCAATAAGAGAAGACAATTAATTGTTGAGCTATATGTCATTTGTCCTGTGGACATAAGTGAGATGTTGTTCTAAACTTTAGAAGAGGTAGTAGACAAAAGACATGTCCTAATCACTTCCATGTTAACACAGTTTGGATCAAAACGACAAAATGGAAATTTCTCAATGTTCATCCAAATACTGGGATTTTAATGTCAACTATATGTATGTACTCCCAATCATCTAAAAATGAACTAAACTGATTTTTACTCTGGATAATCCCTTTAAGGACAGTTCTAGGTTTCCATAGGACAAATGACATATAGCTCAACAATGAATTGTCTTCTCTTATTGCTAAATGGACTGTACTGCATTTTATACACCAGTTGGTGCCCAGAATTTGTCAGTGTTCATCCAAAATGGTGTAATTTTGATGTCGTCAACTATATGTATGTACTCCCAATCATCTAAAAAATGAACTAAACTGATTTTTACTCTGGATAATCCCTTTAATGGCAGCGACAAGATGTGGCCTTTGACCAAAAGATATTGGTTCAGTCGCACTTCAGCATATTTATATTCCAATAGTTATAATGTGATATACATCTGCAGTGCTGTATAATCATAGCTACTTAGAATGATTATTCTTTAGGTTACATACATATACAGGCGATATAAATAAAGCATTGTAAAGTGGTTAGTGAACCTGGCTTTTCTAGACTCAATCACTCCACTAACTTTTACATTTAAAAACAAACTTAAATCTCCTTCAGCTTTTTATTTATGAGAATCAAACGATTCCATCTTCTAAAACTGGAATTCAGTAGCAGTGTTTTCTCTCCTCAGCCCTCCTCTCCCCTCTGCCTTGGACTCAGACCAGGCATCAGCTTTGCCAGTAGCCAATAGACTATTCCCACGGTGCCTGTGGTTGGCTTGTATGGTCAGGAGGTGTGTGCACACAAGCATGTGTGTTTGTATGTGTAGGCATGAGGAAAAGCAAACAATGCCAAATCGAGATGGTAATGTGCTGTAATACTGTACCAGCCCCATGTGCCAGTGTAAGCAACCAGCATGCATGTGTAAAATTCCCCTGTCACCCAGTGAGACCCTGGAAAACCTTGTATATTCAGACAAAACCACTACTGCAGCGGTCGCTCACCCCTTATCTGTGTTCTCCCCCCACCCTCTATCTCATTTTGCCATGTTACCTCTTTGTTACGACACATTCATGCATTAGGGATATGTTTCAGTGTTGTATTTTGATGTGTCACACTGGGTTTTTTTTTTACAGCAGACAAACTGAAAAACAATAAAAGGTCAAAAATGGATCTGTTTTCTTAGGAGCAATACAGATGAAGACACATTAAGGCCACATTGTGACGGTTTGAGTGATTTATTTATTGATTTAAATGTATGTTATACTATAATTTTATGTAACCTTTCTTTAACCAGGAAATGCTTCCATTGAGTTCCAATAACTCTTCCGTCAGTTAGTCCTGGTCAAGACTACGTCCTAAAAAGTTTAATTACAATACAACACAAACGAAAAGACAAGCCACAACAATACCACATCTAAACACACATCAATTATGTCAGCCTATGTATACACAGACAACTAAAATGCAGACAGAAAAACAACAAATGGAATTAAAAACAAAAAAACAATCATATATATTTTTAATAATTGCAGTGCTCAGTCACTGCTGCTCTTAAAATACCTTTAAAATAATTTATATGAATTATATGAGTTCTAAGGGGTGCTAGCCAGGTCTCTCCTGACATTTAAGATTTAGATTTCTATATTTGCATGGTCACTTAATAATATACACAAAGGATGTATTTACCATAAACAAACCCTACACATTAAATGACAGTAAAAATAAAATAAATCACACTAAAAACAGGTAGATATTCAAATAATGTAAAGAGAATCACACACATTCAACATTCCCCTGCAGTACAAACGACAAATGAAGCCATAAAAAAGACAAAATCAATTGAAAATGTCCACTTTGGTTTTTGTTTGTTATATACTCATTAAAAAATAAATAAATAAAATGTTGAGTTCATTCCCGATAAAAATTCCGCTGTTTTTTTTTTCCTTTTAGCAGTTGACAGCTAAAGATTAAAAAAAAACAAACAAAACATCAGTTCATCATTAAAAAAACAAAACAGCACAGTTTGATTCTGCAGTCCAGAGAAAAAAAATAATTTTGTTCACTTGTTTCTTCCATCAGTCAGTCAGTCAGGAGTCTGCTTCAGGATGGGGTCTGCTGGAGTTGTGGTTGGAGTATGACAGTATCTTAGATAAAGATGAGATGACAAAAGCCAACCAACCAGATGAAGGATGGAACAGAGATGAGGAGGATCTGGGAGCGATACTGTGCGATATTTGGACGTAGGTGTCGGGTTTCACTGCCGTACATTATGAACTGTCTCTGACCTGTGGCTCCATCGCTGCTGGTATTCTGTTTTGCTTTCTCGGACTGCAGAGGTGTGTCTGATTGATAAACGATATACGTGTCAGTTCAGTGGGGTGGGGGGGTTACCAATGTGTTCATATACCACAGGAATTTTTTATGTTGCGATAACATGTTGCCGATCCTTTTGCAAATCTGCTCCAACAATAAATAAATACAAAAAATGTGCATGTATTTGCACTCATATTTCATATTAATTGTATGTAATGTAACTGTTTTGGAAGAAATACAAAATTAATCATATTTTATGACACAAGCAACTCGGTGATACGTAACCCAAAACTCTAGAGTTCTCTGTTTGTCTTTGTTGGACATTGTATTATTTAAACTGCAGTTTTAATATAAGTCAAAAGTCAAGTCTGAATAAGCAAAAGAAAAGAAACACAAACATAAATGAGATAGAAAATGAATGTGTTTCTCATGAGGAGATCAAAGCAGAGGACAGATCAGTTAGACTGCTCGCCTTAAGCCTTATTTATACCCTCTGTTAATTATGGAAATGAACGTTTTCATCTGGTTCCAGAGGTAGTTTCACCCGTTAGTTTGTCTGTTGGTCAACAGTTTAGCAATCCAGTGAGCTGCGGGTGAAACGGAGCAATTCCACAGGAAAGTGTGGGGGCAGTAGAGAGGCCCAAGTGTAAAATTGTGGAATTCCACCCACGAAGAAGGTTCCCGCTAGGACTTTAAAGTATAAAACATTAGGTTTAACCTGGGCAAGGAGACGGTGGAAGGTATCAACAGTCATCCTGAAATAGTGAAAATGCTTCTCCTCATCCATCTGACTCATAGGTAGCACCAATGACACCAATTCACCATCAACTATCCTCCTTGTATTCAGTGGACACACACTCCACCATCTTGTGTGTCTATTTCTGGTCAGTTTTTCGTGCCTTCACAGTAAATATATCAAAATCACTGCTTCAATAGACGCCATGTTTCTTGAACCCTCGACAATGCGACTCATTAGCGCCCCCTAGAGGATTTCAAACACAACATCCATAATACGGACGGAAGCATAAATATCATCTCCTGGAGCAATGTCAGGAACGGAGAGACGAATTTTGTCCGGTTCCAGAGTTATAAATTAGGCTTTACTCTGGATCTGCCTTTACCTTGTTCCTCCTTTACTGAAAAAGGGACGTCCTGATTCACATGGTTCCAGTCGGTCTACGATTTCACAAATACAATGGTTAGTTAAAGATTTTCTCAAATAACAGTGACGTCTTCCAAATACCAAGGTCTCAAAGAACAGAGGACAGTATTTAAAACAAAGCACATAGAAAACTTAACACAATTTAAGAGTTAATAATTCCTCAAAGGTATAAAAAAAAGACAGTGGGTCAATAAAAGTTCTATTACTCTTAGTCTCTGTAAGCAAAACTGGAATGTCTATTGCAGGGTCATTGACTTTCAGCTGCTGTCCTTGAACACTTATCCATCTGCAGCGCTGTCAAACACTCGCAGAACTAAGACTAATACATTGAAATGATAACATTAATTTAATGTATCAATCATATGGTAATTTTCCCACTCTATAACCTAAACACATTGTGTTTTAATCCATCATTTATTGTCATGTGCTATGATCCTCTTGTATTTTCCTCTTTACACGTCACATGTCCTGTGCAGGTACAGACTCAGGCCTCTGTCATATCTTGTCAACTTTGTCTAACAAGTGGCTGCTGTAAATAATAAAGAAATCTAATAAATGACTTTGACCTACAGCATAAAAAGCGTTAAGATGTGAAACAAGGAGAAAAGCAGGGATCCACTCCAACGCCAAAGTGAAATATACGAGCGGACAAAAATATACATACTGAAGAAATAAAAGGATCACAAAATGTCATATTTGAGAAGAGAGTGAAGGAGAAAAGGAGGAAGGAGCAGGACAGATGAAAAGATGGATGGATGTATCTAAGTGTTTTCAATGAAATATGAACAGAAATAATTGCTGCGCTACTCCTTCATCCTTAATGTTTAATATGCCATTTTTCATCCTCTCTGCATCTCTCTGTCGGTTCTTACCGCCGTGGAGACAGACGCTCAAAGAGCAACACACTCACTCACTCAAACCACAGAAACTGGATGGGCTTTTTTTAGCTGCAAAAATGTCGATTATAGATTGAATCATTCTCCCACTGTTGTAACTCATTTGATCCATGACGTGTCTGTGACGGTAAAAGATACTTCCTGATGGAGTAATTAGGTTTATTTTTTTGTTAAAACTACTTTGGTATGCAAGGTGTAAAGTCACGGTTGAGGTCAAATCATTGGCCTTCCAGTATTTATATTAAATATACACATTTATTCATGTCTCACAAGAATCTCAACACATTCGTAACCACCATGAATGAAGAACTTGTCAAAGTAAATGAGTGGTTCAAAACGAATAGAATGTCTCTGAATGTTAAAAAAAAAAATAACTAATTTGATCATTGTTGGAAATAAGAATAAATAATACCAGAAGAAAAACATTCAGATTTTCATAAACAACAACCTTATTTCTTCTAGGTGTTTTCAAGGTGTTTTAATAGATGAAAAATTTGAATTTAGGTATTATACAGAAAATCTGAAATCTTTTATCCCCTAATACACTTGTTAGTCTATACTAGAATCTTGTCTATTCTTATTTATCTTATTGTTATATAGTTTGGGTCAGTACATACTCTACATTCACTCAAATCAGTCGTGTTTCAGAAACAGTTTATCACAACACATCTTTCCCTGGTGCACTATTGTTTAAAAAGTTAAAAATACTGACTATATATGACATAAACAGACTATAAATGAGTATTTGGATGAATAAGATAAACTACTAATTGTTCCTGTCTTCGACCATAACACCTTAAACTCAGATTTCCACAACCACCACACACGTCAAAGTCATTATTTAAAGACAATTAATGTAAAATCTAACCAACGACATTTTTCTATCATGTCCAGGAGCCACAATGTTTGGAATAACTGGAATAAATCACTGAAATCATCTTCCTCCTTTACTACTTTCAAAGGTCAAAGGTCAAACTAAACCTGTTTATTTAAATAACCCCACATTTCCCTAAGTTTTTTGTTTATTTTTATTATTTGTCCTTAGTCTTATTTAACATTCTAATGATGGGTATTTCTTTTGTATTTGTGTTTTATTATATTGTTTAATTTACTTTTTTAAGTGACTTTTCACATTTGATTCAATTTGAGTGTCAATTAAATTGATGAAGGGAGGATCTATAGAAGCAGATTAAGGCTTTGGTCTTTTTTAAATATTTTTTTTTACTGCTTATGTATTTATCTTTTATAGTGTGCATAATAAACTAAACTAAATACACGGCTTATGTACAGTACAGTGCATGTATTTAACTCTTAAGATGAAACATCAGACAGGACAGACAGCACTAGATTTAGGATATTGTAGGCCATTGTTTTGCTTGAAGGGGTTATCATGGCAGTAGCACACACTGCTGTTACGTATCTGTGTTTTATGGCACTAAATCAAACAAGGCAGGCAGTGGTTTCCATGATAACAGACTAAAAATATAAAACAAATGTTTTCTTCTTTTCACTATTTACTGTTCATCAATGATGTGCCTTAGGAAAAGCAACAAATAGACTCTTATTAATGGCATTTTTAACAGTTCTGAGAAGTGGCACTTCATAGAAAGAATTAAGCACTACTGTAGAGACACCCCATGTGAATCGATATTAAGTATTGCTATCATTAGCTCACAATGAATTATTGCCTGCAATTATATAGATTATGGCATTAATCATGTGTTTAATTGGTCTTTTGTAGGCTCATTATTAATTCAGAACAGCAGGGAATAGAGTATGTTCTTTTATTTATTAATGCGTTTCCTACCACGTCCATGCTCTAAATGTTCCGTGCTATAGGAGGGTAACATGTGGACATGAGGTGCAGGTGCAGAGCTCCTGTCATGTCTGGCCTGGAAAGTGTTCTTCAGTCAATGCGTCAGAGTTTCATCTACTTATCACTTTCTTTAGGCACAAACCTTTTTTTGCTGAAGGAGCTGCACTGGAGTCATTAATAATTTCCTGTTTTACGATTTCTGGAATTAAACTAAAGTTAATATAATAGCTTAAGCTACTGATGTCTAAAGTGGTGTTAAATATGTGTGTTATCTGTGTGTGTGTGTTTGTCTGTGTGTGTGTGTGTGTGTGTGTGTGTGTGTGTGTGTGTGTGTGTGTTTGTATTTGTGTGTGTGTGTGTGTTTGTATTTGTGTGTGTGTGTATGTCCACTGTTTTTCAAATGCATGCACCATAATTTATCACAAATATGGGTTTAGTTGCTTAGTTAATGTGCTTGTATGCGTGTGCGTGTGAGTGTGTGAACCTGATCTCATTGTTCCATCCCAGACGGTCTCTGCATTAGGGAGCCACAGACAGGAAGTCAAACTCTTAATTATTTAGGAGAGGTGTTATCAAAGCTCTCTCTCTCTCTCTCTCTCGCTCTCTCTCTCTCGCTCTCTCTCTCTCCCTCTGTCTCTCTCTCTCTCTCTCGCTTTTCCATTTTCACACTTGATCTTGATATATCTTCTATTTTTTTCCTTCTTTTGCCAATAGATCAAACTTGACTTATGTTTCTCTTACCTCGTGTGTTTTTGTTTTATTTTGCTTTTTACTTTTACTGTCCTTTACTGCAGTGTTCTGCTGTTCTTGTTCTATTTCAGCCTCTTCCATGTCTTTCTCAGTTGTCCTAAAGTTTCTCTCTCCTCCTATTCCACTGCCCGGCTTTCCCACTTTCTATCCATTTTCTCTTTGACTTCATCCTCTCTCTCTCTCTCTCTCTCTCTC
This sequence comes from Siphamia tubifer, assembly GCA_020466265.1. NCBI lineage: Eukaryota > Metazoa > Chordata > Actinopteri > Kurtiformes > Apogonidae > Siphamia > Siphamia tubifer. The sequence continues at coordinate 31,969,225 of CM035785.1, forward strand.
ACTCTCTCTCTCTCTCACTCTCTCTCTCTCTCTCTCTCTCTCTCTCTCTCTCCCTCTCTCTCTCTCTCTCTCTCTCTCTGTGGTGTATCAGGTGACTGTCATGGTATTGTGGCCTACACTCATCATCCTATCATATTCTCTAATGCAAACAGGGAACGGCAACCTGTCAATAAAATGCCATTTTAAATCAGTTATTTTTCACACACACACACACACGAACTTAAGGAAAAGAAAACTCACCATTTGCTCTCCACCTTTTGCGCGTCTTCACTTCCTCAGCTTAACTCACTGTTTCATTAACTTTTTTTTTGTTATGTTGGTACAGAATAATTAAATAAATTCAGTTGTGAATACTCGACGTTTCAGTAATAGTACTACTAACTCAAATGTATTAAGTTGCTGTAACATGTTCTTCTTTTTAAGAACTTCCAACTAATATATTTTTATGAAGTGAAACTATTGTGGATATAAGTGAACATAACTGAAAAACATTAAATGATGAGAATGATATTGTTCTGTTATTTCTATTGTTTCAAATAAGGATGATTGAAAATATAAGTGCAGAACATTTACCATTTATTCAGGTAAATGATGTAAATGTTTATTTATTCCAGTGGTTTGAAAACTGTCATTTTTATTAATTCTTAAGAACTGAAAATAATTGATTTTCCTTAATATGAAACTATGAGTTAAATGAACTGCACATATTTGAGTTGAGCTAAATTCACCTGTTATCAGAAGGTTTCAGTTGCATGACATCTCCATTTTAAGTTCTGGAAAATTGTATTGTTTAAGTTCATCAACTTCAAATAATTGAGGCGATCCATTGCCTTAAATTGTAACTTCTTCAGGTTTACAGTCTGTACGTGACGACTCTTTCCTCCATCTTTCTTTCCTTCGTCTTTTTCTTTTTTACTGTCTTATCATTATCCACTGCATCCACGTCTGCGAGGACACTTTCAGCCTGGTCTCACTTTCTGTTAGAGACCCCGGCTTCACAACACCTTCCACCCCCCACCCCTCACCCCCTCCTTTGCCTCTGGCGTCTGGGTGATCACTGTGAAAATGATTGAAGCTTCCTCTTTCTTGTCTTAATCAAGCACATAAACACACATGCATATGACGGTTGTGTACATACAGGTACGCACACTGCTGCTGCGCAAACACAAACTCACACTCACCGTAGAGGATCGTCTCATTTCTCCAACAGAGCAACACTGCCCTCTTCAGACGGACTCAAACACAGCAGGAAACATCAGCGCTGCTTCTTTGTGTGCGTCTCCACATGTGCACTGTGAACGTATTCTGCTTTATGATCATGAGGCAGATTGTTTATGGAAACTAAACACTGTTTGTTGTTTAGTGTCTGAGTCTCTGCTCATTTTATTAAGGGTTTGAGTTCTGATGAATGAACTTTTACACAGCATGATCTGTCCTACAAAACACAGAACAGTATAATATACATGACACCAACATGGGAATGTGCAATAAGTACTGTTAAAACCAACAACTGTCATTACAATAATAATCTGTAACTGTTTGTCATGTGTTTACCTTTTATATTTATCTTTTAAACTCTATTTTAGTTTAGTTTAATCTTTATTTGACAGGGACAGTGCACAACATACAATTGAACCAGATTACAGCCACAAGGTTAATTTTCATCTGTCGTCCCTGGACAGGAAATGATGGTAGGTTAAAAAAACAAAAACATTAGAGTTAATAACAAGTGAAAATGACAACAAACATGTTGTGGGTTAGGATTATGTGCAGATAAATACCCAGTTCTTGTTGCAGTGCCAAGTACATAATTTAAAAACATGATAACACAAAAACACATGATCAATGACTGTAAATGTCCACAGTGATGCCTTGGCTTTTATTTTATGGTTTTATACTTTTATATTGAAAATGCTAGATTTTTAGCTCAAATGTTTGTTTACACACTATTTAAAATTTTGTATTTTAGGACTTTACACAAATTCCGTTGTGAAATAAATTTGCAAAGACGATAAAGGCGATTCTGATTCTGATCAATATGTTGATTCTTTTATTTTTTCTTTATACACAATCAAAGTCAAAGTATTTTTATTTGTCTCCATAGGGAGAATTTAGTCTTGGACAGAGGGTTCTGCTGCAGACAGGACATTCCACTCACCCTCCCACTCGTTACATTCATACCCACAATAAATACATGAATTATTTGAATATTTTGTTCATTTTTTTGTTCATGTAATGTATTATAAAATACATTAATAAAAACATATACAATTAACAATGCATATACAATAAAAACCTAAAAAAAATAATATAATAAAATACAAAAAATCATCATAACAATAATTCAACAGCCACATAAAACATAACACATGTGGTCATGTGTTAACAATGTCATCCCTGAATTTAATTATCTCTACTACCATCGCCTCATGTACTTGGATCAATCAGGTTTGTGTTAGAAATCTTTTCCTTTGTATTTTTTTTTGTTCTATTCTGACTCTGTGTCCCTCTTTAGTAAAAATGCAGTGAAGGTCTACTGCTTTATTCAGTGTTGTAACAAATGACATGACTTGTGGTGTGTCATTTCTTATGCTAGAGCGCACACACACACACACACACCCATGCATATACACATGCATATACACATGCTTAGTTGCACAGTTAAATGGTGGAACACAACCTTACACTTCAACCCTAGTCCTTCAGTATGGCTGGCAGATTTCCTTTATTTAGCCCAAATACGGGGCAACATCGTGAGGCCATTCACACACACACACACACACACACACATGCATGTACACACTTCCACACACATGTACACACATTGATCAGAGGCTGGGGTAAGCGTGGCGGGCTGCAAGGCGTGTTAAGAAGGCTAAGCAGTAGAAAGAGATGCGTGGAAGCCGTGCATTAGGGTGTGTGTGTGTGTGTGTGTGTGTGTGTGTGTGATGTGCATGTTCTCCACCAAATCAAGTCGACACTGGGTGGGAACCGACACACAGCTGAGAAACACAATAGCTTCTGCTGTTCTGTGTTTTACCTTCAAAATATATCGTTATAATATTTTCACTGAATATTTTATGGGGTGGATAACATTTACTTATTATTTGCAACTTTAAATAAATGTTTTTTTTGTTGTTTTTTTGCTCATTCACAGCTGAAATACTGTATTTATTTCACAACTCGTTACTTACAGTTACTTGAACATTTGGCAGGTATGATAATCAACAAACTAAAGGAAGCAGCTGTGTTTATTTAGTCTTTTTTTTGCTGTGCTGTATTATCTTTTTAGATTAAACATTATATTGTAATTATATATGAAATGAAAAAAATAAAGATGTAAGCATTATTAATGAACTGCCTAATTCTGAATATTAAAAGGTATAGGTACCTTTACTGGGGATTATTCATGTATAAAATATTTATTGTTTGACTTTAAACAGTGCAGATGTAAAACAGAAATACAGCATAAAACACATTATGAAATGTGCCAAAGCCTGTTGTTACTGTCATTTGATATAAAGCCATTTTGTTTTTTTCATTTTCCCCTGGATGTGATTTGTAAGCTGTTGTACGCTGTCAGATAAGTGAATGACCATTAAATATCCAGTCATCCCCCGTGACAGCATTAAACATTTGCATCCATCTTTCATTCTGATCTATTCACTTTACATCTGAACCGAGGCAGGAAATAAAGAAAAAAAGATTTAAGATAACCAAATAGTTTATGGTCAAACTTTAGGACAAGTCCCTTTAGTTAAATGTTCATATTTTTAGTAACTTCCAGTGGTTATATTTAAATCTCACCACAAAAATGATTTCCTGTGGTTGCAGTTAAAGAGCCACTCAGTCGCTATGAGATTTCTTTAAACTGTATAGCAGGTGCCTATAAATAAATCATGTCTGGACGCTGTAGCCTAAACGCATACCGAGGTATCATAATTATCATAGATCAAAAGCTGATGACATTACAGCGTTGGACCAGTCCTATCCCATGTCAGTTCCGCGGCTGCCCATCTTTACGTTGTTTCATTATTGAGTTATGGCATGCATAATTTAACACAGACAGATATGGATCCATCCATAGAGAGAGTGTGGAAAGAACAGAGGAGGGAGAGTGAAACAGAGAGAGAGAGAGAGAGAGAGAGAGACTGGGCAAAAGGACATCTGACTTTGTCTTTTACTTTTTACCTACAGTTCTTTTTTTCTGTTCTTTTATCTTTTATCTGTTTGTAAATTTTAAATAATAATAAAGGTGGAAAAAACACCATCTGGTTTAATGATGGATAAAATTAAGCATGTTTTTGGAAACGTTTGCTGTATGTTTTACACTATTATTGTATGTGTATGTGTGTGTGTGTGTTACAGCTCTACAGCCGTACACAGACTACAGTTTTGTGTTGGTGGTCTGTACAGCCGTAGGATGTGGATCCAGTTCTGCTTCTACAGGACGAACCCTGCAAGCTGCCCCTGCTGGTACACGCACGCACACACACACACGAACACATGCACGCACACACACCCACACACACACTCACTCGTTTCCATGTCTCATGAAGACCAAGTTAGTAATCAAGTAGACATTGGGTAGTGAATGTAAACACATCTTTTAGAAATAAAATAATTAAATAATAATGATGAAAATGTAATAAAAAAAATATAAATGAATGAATTAATACAAAATAATAATCATGTAAAAAAAATGTAAATAAATAATAATAATAATGATATTATATATATATATATATATATATATATATATATATATATATATATATATATATATATATATATATATATGTGTGTGTGTGTGTGTATGAAATCTTTTTTAAAATAATAAAAAATAAACCTTTAAAACCTTTTAAAAAATACACGTTTCACTTTACACTCGTTTCCCTCATGCTTTATGGGGACATCCGTAAAAATACAAACCAGTATCTATAGGGCCACATCATTTCTATTTTACTAGTGGGGACTTTTATTTATGTTTAACCCTCCTGGGGACTTGAATTTTGGTCCCCATAGTGTGACAGTGTGAACATATCAATGTCCCCATAAAGATAGGAATACACACACACACATTGTTATTTCTATTTTAAACACTGTTTCTCAGAATTGATGCCAAAAACACGTTCACAATATGTTGCTGAATTAGTTTCAATATAATATAGATTATGTCATTTGTAAATTCAGTTTATTATTACATCAGCTCAGTTTGACTCTTTAACTGAGGCTTAGCAATTCCATGGTAAAAAATAAAAGATAAAATATGCAACAAAAACTGTCAGAGTGATCAGTAAAATGAACACAAATGAATATTAAATGAACGAAATAATATCTAACATGAACAAAGTAAGACACGAACAGAACACAACTGAAGAAAAATAATTTAAAAAACATAGAAAAAAGAAACAAAAATAAGCAACAACAGAAACTAATAAATATTCACAAAATAACAAATAACATGAAAAAATGCAAAAGAACAAAAACAAAATGAAGTTTTAAAAAAAAGGAATAAATAATTATTGTTGTAATTTATTTCCAGTAGTTTTAGTTTGGGTATTTTTATTTTTCTAACACTGGTACATCAGTTCCATCAACAAAGTTCTCAGTAAAATAACAGTAAAAAAAAAACTAAACACTTTAATTTGTCTGAATATTTAAACTACACCATCCATTCAGAACACATCAGGGGTTAAAGGTTAATTCATTAATTAGCCCAAAAACAGTCAAACTCATTTTACATATTAGATGTTTTTGGGATAATGCAGTAATTACGGGGCGGAACAATACTGTTCAGCCCTGTTGGGAAATATTTTTCGATAGTCATGCGTGGGCAATACATTATCCCGCTTATTCTATGGGTTATTACAGCTTATTACTGGTTATTTTGAGAAATCACAGACAATTGTTTACCAAAACGATTAATCATTTATTCATATAGACGATGGCTTCTGTCGAGAAAAAGTAGTCCATTTGGAATGTTATTGTTGTTCTTAAGCCACACTCCACTAGATGTATAGGTTACTTTGTTGCACTGCTGCCTCTGATCGGCTAAAAACTCTGTAAACGTAGGCCCTACTACTCTAACAGACTGGCCGTTACAATGTAGCAAATGTTTACTTTCAAAGTGGCCGAACTACCTGCGGAGTGATATGGTACCGTGAATGATACCAGTGACAAAACTCGTTGCCATTGGCAGCGGGCATTAATGGCGCAGTGGGCGGTTATCGAAAAAAAATCTACCTGTAGAATGCTGGGAACGTCCTTTCAAAGTGAACGCGAGCTGTGGCAACATTCTAGAATTTAACTGACATGTTTTTTTTGCAGTTTGTCCTTTTCTCTGTCTTACCTCTGATATTTTCATTGAGTTTTTTTTCCGTCTGTTTTTGCTTCTTTAGTCCCACCCCTCTCCTGTCTTTAACCCCCCCTCTTGTCCTTCTTTGGTTTTATTATACAGCATCTCTTTACCCTTCACCTTCCTCTCTCTCTCCTCTGCCTCACTGACGGCTACAGTCATGAGCTTAAAATTGTGTATGGACACTATGGACGTGTCCTCACCAATAGTTGAATGTTTATAAAATGTCCATACCAATGTTGAATGGGAAATTACACGACATTCGGGAAAGCCATTTGAGCCATTTTAATAACATACAGTTGGTGTTTGATTATATTATAAATGAAAATATTCAGATGAAAACTGGGAGATTGTAGTCAGGTCTTGTTAAATGATGCAAAAGATAAAACATTTGTGGATATTTATTAATGTTTTGATGTGTTTTGGACTACATTTGGACATTTTTTTTTTAGTTTTGGATGTATTGTACTATGACTGTGTTTGTTATAATATGGTTCCTCTGTGGATAATTATGAGACATAAATGGTTCACATCAGCTGTTTGACATTTGTATTAACAAAAAATAAGTGATTGTACCTGCTGTGGATGTTTTATCTGACAGTGGTTTATTATATGTTGTCAAACTACATTAGGTCATGTGACATTTGGGACAGGTTTGGGTGGTTTGATTAACATTTTTGAGTGACTACTTCTGGTCTATATGTGGACCCTCAGAAGTTTAAAGGGTTAACAATGTATAAAATGTAGTAAACTGTAAAAATGCACATTAGAGAGGGCATGACAGCAGTAGAATAAATATAAATATATAAATATTTGACAGGTGAACAGTCATATAAACAGTCAGTACTCTGTTTGCACTCAGGTTAAAGGTGTTAAAAAACCTAGAAGTGTCAGACTTATTAATGGACCAGTGTTTACATACTTTCCAATATTGTAAATTGTTTTCTATCACATAGTGAAGTATTGTTGTTGTTGTTCTTTCCTTTCTTTCCTCCTCCAGGAGTGTGGTCCAGGCCCAGACACCTGATAATAAACACATCAGCTGTAGAGCTGTTCTGGGATCAGCCGTCCCAGCCTAATGGACACATCTACCAGTACAGACTGAACAGAGACGCTCACAACATTTTTACTGGAGGACACCGTGACCAGAATTTTACTGACACTGGACTACTGCCAAACCACAGGTAGAACATACACACACACACACACACACACACACAGGTTTACATGTGTCACGAGGACTAAGTTTGTAATCAAGTAGCCGTTGGATAATTAATGTAAACTTTTATCTTTTTTTTAATATAAAATAAGAATAATAAATATAACAAATTTTTAATTGAATAACATTTTTTTAAAAGTAAAAATGAATACTTACAATAACAATAATTTAAAAATAAAATAATAAATACAAATAAATAAAATTAGAATTATACAAATACAAAAAATATATACAAAGGAATGAATACAAAAACAATAATTTAAAAATAAATTAAATTAATTAATTAAAAATTAAAAATAATTTTTAAAAAAGACAAAAATAAATCTTTTTTTTTTTGTTTAGTTTTTAAAGTAAACTCCTCTTCAAACCTTTCAAAAATACATGGTTCACTTTACACCTGTTTCCCTCATGCTTTATGGGGACTTCCTGAAAAAAAAAGAACATATTTATAGGGCCACACCATTTCTATTTTACTAGTGGGGACCTTTATTTATATTTAGCCCTCGTGGGGACCAGAATTTTGGTCCCCATAGTGTCAGAGGTCCCTATGGTGTGACTGTGTAAACATATCAATGTCCCCATAAAGATAGGAATATAAGCCCATCTCACACACACACATGTATAAACACACTTGACTTGTAGCTTCATAATTAATCATCCCTTTAATTCCTAGTGTTTTTTTTTTTTCATGTGTGTGTTCTCGTGGGGTCACCCTGCTTTTAAAAACTCTCCTATCATCACATCCATGTCTCTCTGTATATATGTCTGTTTGTACCATTTAATGAGCAAATATTTGGCACAAACATTACCCCCACACCAATCAGATCTGTCTTTTGCTTACAGACCGCAGCGGAGCGTACATTTTATTTATCTGTTTATTTTCATTTAACCTTTATTAATCCATGTTGGGCTTTTTTGTGGGGTTTTTTTCTTGTCTTCCATTTTAATTATGGGAGTGTAAAATGATACCCTCTCTCCTCCCCCTTCTTCTCTATGTCCCGTCTCCTTCTCTTCTTCCTCTTGAGACAATTTGTCTTTAGTCCAAATAGAATTGGTGGGATAACACCCTGCAGAAAGGAAGGACTGTATGTGTGTGACGTTTAATTTTCCCTAATTCCAGATAGTCCGCCAGAAGGCAATCCCGTCCCGACCCTTCGCTTCTCATCGCGTCTTGCTTCCTATTCACTCCCCCTCCCTTCCTCCTTTCGTCCCCTCCCCTCCTCCATCCTTTCGCTCTTACCTCATTCCCTTCCTCCTTCTCCTTCTTTTCCCAATTTAGCCCTGCGCCAAGAATTACACCGGGAGCACCGGCCCCATTATCCGGGCCGACTCGTGTGTGTTTTTGCCCGCGTGTAGAGAGTGTGTACCCGCATATGACTTTCTGTGTGTGCACGTGTGTGTGCGTGAGACTGCTCAAAGTGGCCATTGATTATTTATGACAATGTTGATTAGCTGTCACTTTGCTTCGGCAGCCCAGGAAGTGTCTAAGATGACGAGAGAATTAACCTATTCCCTCTGGCTGGCCCCGCAGGACACACACACACGTGCACACACATTCACATGCACAACTAAACAGATGCAAATGCCCCACTCACAGTTTACCTACCACACACACACACACCATTTTACTTTTGATATCCCAAGGCGGTGTTTACATTTAAGTAAATATCTTCCAGTGATGAAGTGTATAAATTCATTCTCCCTCTGAAACCTTATGCCATGATAAAATTCTCCTACTCAATCACACCCAGTCTCTGCCTCGTTCTCTTCTTACCCTCTTGATTTCCGTCTCGACCCCTCTCTTTCTGCCTCTTCTCGACACTATTACAACATATGAGGTGTATTTATTTGTGTGTCTGAAAATAGCATGCGAGTACTTTTTAAATAGCTTTTTTGGACTGTGTTCTAACCTGCTGCAGACGTGCTAATGGCCTCCTGTTTAAAACGCTCGGTGAAGGAACAATAATCCAACACTGGCGCCTATTAATACATGTGTGCCTGACTTTATAGCGAATTAAAGGCTTTTAATGTTAAATGGTAGTCCACTTACACAGATAATGTAGGCTTTAGTACCAGACAGCCACACGCTCTTAAAAGGGGAATCTATCTTATGATGTCATGCAACAAGAGCAATGGAGAGTGCGACAGAAACAGCAGTGAGACGGATAAAAGAAAACGAGAAAGACAATTGGAGTAGTTTGAAGTAATGATCTGTTAGGCCAACCCACTGACACCTATGGGGGGGGGGGGTTCTAATCCAGTGTTTCCCAACCTTTTTGAGCCACAACACATATTTTACATTAGAAACATCACAAGGCACACCACCAAACAAAACTGTCACAAAAAGAAAAAATATTTAGTGAAATATAATGCAAATTTACTCTGGCTGTTCTTATTCAGTGTGAAACCTGGGCCAGTTTTAGTTAAACACAAAAATGATATTCTATCCTTCAGCACATGGGTGTAAAATTGCATATGGATGTTATGGTAAATGGACTGGGCTTATATTGCGCTTTTCCACCTTCATGGTGCTCAAAGCGCTTTACATTAGGCTGACATTCACCCATTCACACACACACCAGTAGGTTTCTAAGGTCTAAGGTCAGTCCTACTGGAGGCCTAAGTCAGGGTTCAGTGTCTTGCCCACTTCGACATGTGGACAGCCAGAGCTGGGACGCGAACTGCCAATTGGGCGACCCACTCTACCAACTGAGCCACAGCCGCCCAGTTATGGACGTGTCCATACCAATATTTGGATAGGAATTTACATGACATGACACATTTCCAGACTATAAGGTGACACTTAAAAGACTTTAATTTCCTCCAAAAGCCACAGTGCAACTTATATATGCGACTTGTCGACTAATGCCCTAGTACAAACTGATTTTAAGATGGAAACCAGAATGTGCTTGATGAACACTGTGTGTGTGTGTGTGTGTGTGTGTGTGTGTGTGTGTGTGTGTGTGTGTGTGTGTGTGTGTGTGTGTGTGTGTGTGTGTGTGGGTGGGTGGATGGATGGATGGATGGATGGATGGATGGATGGATGGATGGATGGATGGAGGGAGGGAGGGAGGGATGGATGGATGGATGGATGGATGGATGGATGGATGGATGGATGGATGGATGGATGGATGGATGGATGGATGGATGGGTAGGTAGGTAGGTAGGTAGGTAGGTAGGTAGGTAGGTAGGTGGTTGGATAGGCAAAATAACGAAATAAAAAGGCCAAATTAGAGATTTGAGAGAGATAAAAGCTAAAAGTATGCAGCAAAAAATCTAAATTATGAGGCCATATTATCCGATAAAAAGTCAAAATTATTGGAGAAAAAGTCAAAATTCTGCAACAAATGTGATAAATACCACATTCCGAGATAAAAAATCTAAATTATGTGATAAAAAGTCTACATTTCCAGTCACTAAGCACAACCAGAATTAATCCATATATTAGTCTCACTGTGAGAAAATTAAAGTCGTTTCAGTTCAGCTTATAGTCCAGCAAATGCAGTATCTTAATATTGTAATTCTGTGGGACTTGGTGCCACCAAGACATCTGGTGCCCTAGGCGACCGCCTAGTCTGACTCACACTGACCCTGCTGTCCAATTAATGGTTTTGGTCGCAGTAATTCTGGGTGTTTTTCTCTACAGTTTTTGTCTGTTTCCTTCCTCAGCCTTACATTTCTTCATGTGTTTCTTTGTCTCCTCTTTTCCATTCTTCCTCATCTCACCATTTCTTCAGGTATGTGTACGAGCTGGAAGCCACTTCAGAGGGCGGGACTAGTTTGAGTGACAAATTTGTTATACAAACACCAGTTTCCTGCCCCACTGGGATCCCGCCTCCCCACAATGTGACAGTGTCGGGCCCCCACTCCATCTCTCTTGCTTGGACCGCGCCTGGTGAGTAGCGATCTAAATAGATGGATGATTGCACCTGAAACCATTTTCAGCAGTGTCTTTTAGTCTGCATCAGAAGGGCATCTAAACTTAAGCACTTTGTTTTGATGATAGAACTGAACTGTTTAGATCAGTTTGTGTCGATGTATGTTGGTACAAATCTATCCTGTACAAAACAATGTTGAACCACTTCTGTAAATACATTTCTCTTACAAAATATTTTTAAAAAAACCTATTGACATGTGACTGATTAATGCGCTTATGTCATCTTTACGTTTAAAAATTATCTAAATATGGGGGGGGGGGTGCATTAAATGGAAAATGGTGGATTTTTACCCACTGCATTCAAAATGTAATCAAACTTTAGTCTTCGACTCCTAGGGTGGGTTCAATGTGGTGCCCTAGGCCAACACTAGGCCAAAACCCCTTTCCTTTTAGTGGAATTATAAATGATCATCTCTAAACATAGTGATCTGATGGAGTGCGTACGTGTCCATGAATAATCACCGTCAATGTTAAGTTTAATTATTTATTTATCATATTTTCCACACTATAAAGAGCATTATGTGAAACTAAACAGTCACAATAACTCTCAACCTGGTTGAGTTGTAACACAGAAAAAAAAACACTCTGATTCTAATAAATCAAACTTTAAAAAGTCTAAATTATGAGATAAAAATTTCTAAATTCCCAGTCACTAAGTGCAACCAGAATTAATCCATTTATTACGTGGTCTGTGGTTTTTGGACAAAATTAAAGTCATTTCAGTTCACCTTATAGTCCAGAAAATACAGTATCTTAATATTCTAATTCTGTGGGACTTTGCGCCACCAAGACATTTGGTGCCCTAGGCGACCATCTAGTCTGACTATGACTAACACTGACCCTGACCTCCACCAAGGAGGTTTTAAAGTCAGGTCCGTTTGTTTGACTTTCAGCAGGATTACGCAAAAAGTTATGAACGGATTTCGAAGAAACTTTCAGGAATGATAGATAATGGGTCAGGGAAGAACCCATTATATTTTGAGCAATGAAGGTCAAAGGTCAAGGTCACACTATAGGTCAACAGCTAAAACACATCAGTGGTAATATCTCAGGTTTTTTCATTCACATGGTCTCACCTTCAGACATCAGATGGGTCAAAACCTATGGCTCCATCACGTCACGTTTTGCCATCATATGACATTATATAAAAGAGATAAAATGTCAAAATTCTGAGATGAAAAGTAAAAATTTAGATACAAAGTCAGAATTTATGAGATAAAAATTCAAAATTTATGAGATAAATACTCAAAATTCCAAGTCACTAAGCACAACCAGAATTAATCCATATATAAGGCACACTGTGGTTTTGGGAGAAAATTAAAGTGCGCTTTATAGCCCAGAAAATATGGTATAACTATATATATATATGTACATGCACACACACAGTGGTACCTCTACTTACGAAATTAATTCCAGAAGTGGTTTCGTACTGTGAATGTTTCATAAATAGTCACATTTTACATGATTTGTTCCAAGACCCTAAATACTACCCCTCAAACCCGTAAAACATGAAAAATAAGTTACCAATTTAGTATGAAATATATGTTAAAAGTCAAAGAAAATGTAGATTTTAGATATAACTTACATGTCTCAGTGGGTAAATGTGTCTTCACTGACTGAACATTAAACATTAAACATTACGTCTCTGTTCTCTACATGTGGCTGCTGATGCTGGGGCAACACAGGTGCAAATCCATGAATGAGGGTCAAAGGTCACCAAAAGCATCATGGGTTGCTCCCTCATAGCCAATGGGATGATACGTACATGACGTAGTTACGTACAGTACGTACAGTAATGTACATAGTATTTATGTCTCGAGGGTTTCGATTTCGTTTCGTAAATAGAATTTTCTTTCATATTCAAAGACGAAAAATTGAGGTCAATGTTTTTCGTTACTTGATTATTGATTAGCTGGGTCTTTGGTAAGTAGAGGTACCGCTATATATTAAAAACTAAAACTAAACAAAAATCATCAAAATGTAATCAGATGTATTCTGGGTCACTGGTAATCTCTAACCCCAAAGAACCAAACAAACTGAACCATAGACAGTAGCCCTTGTCTTCCCTTGGAGGGTTAAGGTAATAATGTCATGTGTATCTGACTAGAATTACTGCTGCTTCATGTATGAATAGACAGAAAGTGAGGGGTCAGACTGAAACAAAAGCCCTCAGTAGTTTTCCACTCACCTTCTGGCCTCTCAGGACCTGGACCCACACACACACACACACACACACACACACACACACACATGCATAGATGAGTATACACCCTGAGCTGAGTTTCATGCTTATGGGGCAGTGATTGTCTGCCCTAACCCATCTATCATCGACTATTACACTCTCATTAGGTTGATTTCCTATCTCAGAAACTGCTTATAGGGCCAACTAGCAAAGACACTTCACTTTGTCGCATGTGTGGGTTTGTGTGTCTTTTTGTTGCGCTGTATTTGTGTCTGTGTTTATCTATGCATTTTTATACATGTGTATTTGAGTGTGTGAGTGCATATGTGTGTGTGTGCACACTTCATTGTGGAGATATTTCCATAGGCAGGCCTATTCTATCGTCATTACTGGTTGATTTTAAAGGTGAGGAAATATCGGCTGGGTTCTCACGCTTGGTTAACTCCCTGAGCCCGGAGTCTGGAGTGTTTTCGACTTCTGTGTGTAGCTGTATATGTGTGTGTGTGTGTGTGTGTGTGTGGGGCTGTCTGACAGTCTGTATATGTGTGTGTACATGCACATGTTTATTTTTTCTGTCCTCATATACATACATTGACTGCCAGAGCACTGACGTATGGATATTAAAAAGACATTTACTTTAGGATCAGTTCCACTATTGGCCTGTTTGTGTCTGTGTGTGTAAAGGTGTGTGTGCGTGTGTATATGTGTGTGTGTGTGTGTGTGTGTGTAAAGGTGTGTGTCTCTGGAACAAGTCTTTGTGTTATCACTTTTTATTATATATTTAAACATGTCTTGATAAGTGGGTTGTTAACTGCAAATAATGGAACTTTAAGTGTGTGTTACTGTAATAATTAAACCTGTATGACTGAAAAACATACTGAAGAAAGTGGTGTCACCTGTGTGTGTGTGTGTGTATTCCTGACTTCATGGGGACATCTGACACTATGGGGACCAAAATTCAGGTCCCCACGAGGGTTAAATAGAAGTAGAAATAAAGGTCCCCACTAGTCAAATACAAATGATGTAGCCCTATGAATTAGTTAGTTTTTTACAGAAGTCCTCATGAGGAAAACAGATGCAATGCGAAACATCTATTTTTCAAAGGTTTAAAGATGTGTTTACTTTTTTTTAATATTTATTTTATTTTTCTTTCATTTTTAAAATTATTTTATTTATTTTTATTTATGTTGAAGATGTGTTTACTTTTTAAAATATATACATTCATTTTTATGTATTTTTTTTATTGTTTATAAAAAATTAGTTTGTATTTATTTTTTAATATCATTATTTATTTTATATATTTTATTTATTGAATTTATTATTAGTATTATTTGTTTTAATGTATTCTTTACTTTTTACTTATTTTTTATTAATTAAATTTTACATTTATTATTATTATTATAATTTTTTCTTTATTTTGTTTCATACAATTTGCTTCCACTCACTACCCAATGGCCATTTGATTACAAACTTGGTCCTCATGAGACATGTAAACAAGTGTGTGTGTGTGTGTGTGTGTGTGTGTGAGTGTGTATGTGTGTATGTGTGTGTGTGTTAATGTAGCCAAAGTGTGTCAGATGTGTGTAAGTGTAGGAGTATTTGTGCATATGTGAGTTGGGGGGTGAATAATTGAAGTCTTTCATTTGTCTGGTAATCAGTTCGTTCTCCAGATATCCACAGTTCATGAATGTTGAATAACCCATCACAATACAGTTGGCCTGAATTATGGAAAAACCACCGGTGAGAATATTAACAAAGTCTAGTGTGTTTGTGTGTATGAGTGTGTGTGTTTTTGTGGATGGTTCTGGAGCCACAGTGTGATAGCAGTGACAAAAGTAATAGTTGGTAAGAACCCAAAATATTGGCAGTTGTGTAAGAACTGATGGAGCATATTTGGTACAGAAGGAAAATGTCTTCATCATTTTCTCCACCAAGGAGGTATTTTCTGTCTGTCTGTCTGTCTGTCTGTCTGTCTGTCTGTCTGTCTGTCTGTATGTCTGTCTGTCTGTCTGTCTGTCTGTCTGTCTGTCTGTCAGCAGGATTACACACAAAGTTCTGAACAGATTTTGATGAAACTATAACCCTAACATTTCAATCAATCAATCAATTAATTAAACTTTATTTTTATAGCACTTTTCATACATGGTGCATGTAGCACAAAGTGATTTACATCAGAATCACCCATTATCCCCCAATTGTGGGACAAGTTAAAAGATTTACAGAGTTAAAAAGAATAGAATAAATACATAAATAAATAATAATAATACAATTAAATTAAATGCATAAAATAGCAGAATGAAATAATGTTAAGAGTCAAATTTAACTAAAAGCTAAGTTAATAAGGTAGGTTTTCAGTTTGTCCTAACCTTTGACCCCTAACCCTAACCTTCAGACATCAAATGGGTCAACACCTATAACCCTAACCTTTGGTGGAGTTCTGCTGTCTCTGACTGAGGTGTTATTATTTATTTCTGTACTGATGACCTTCAACTAAATAAAATAACCAAAGATTACTTGGTTTTCCTGTGTTTCCACAGCTCAGTTTAACAGAAGCCAGCCCATAAACTACAACATCCTATTAAATCCAGGAAGTGTCGGTGCCTTAATGCATGGATCTGGACCAGACCTGCATCTCACTATCAGTGATCTACGACCTTTCACCTCCTACCACATCAGAGTACAGGCCTGTCAAACTGGTAAACATTTCATTAATCATCTGCATTAGCTTTGAAATGGTGCATCTGTTCTAAAGTTTTAATGTAAATGTGTAATTTGAAATAAAAGACAATTATATATATTTGGGAAAAAAATTTAATGTTTTATAGATGTTAATTTTCCTGGGATTTAAAAAAAAAAGACAGTTTAAAAAGGAAAAAAGGGAAATGCAGGGGGGGGGGGGGGGGGGTCGGCTGGGTGGATGTGTTTGATGCTGTACTTGAGGATTTTTTTTTTTTTTTTTTTAAACATCTGTACCCAAAAAAACGTTAACTGTTATTTTGTGAAATTGTATTTGCATGGACTGTGAGGCCTTTTTCATAATTTTTTTTGTGTAACAAAATAAATGTCGCAATTACAAAAAAAAAGAAACCAAGACGTTAAGACACGAGAGATGTAAATAATAAAACATTCATTCATCATCTGAACCCGCTTTATCCTCACTAGGGTCGCGGGGGTCACTGGGGGCCTAATCCAGCTACAATGGGCGAAGGCGGGGTACACCCTGTATGAGACGCCAGTTCATCACAGGGCTGATATACATAGACAAACAATCACTCTCACATTCACACCTATGGACAATTTTAGATTAACCAATTAACCTATCAGTGCATGTGTTTGGATGGTGGGAGGTGCCCGGCGAAAACCCACACGGACACGGGGAGGACATGCAAACTCCACACAGAAAGGCCTGGTGTGGGATTCGAACCAGGGTCCTTCTTGCTGTGAGGCACGAGTGCTAACCACTGCACCACCGTGCCGCCCTAATAATAAAACAAAAACTAAATAAATAAATAAATAAATAAAACAAAATAAAACATTAACTGTAGCTCTAAAAAAATAAATAAATAAATAAATGGTGCATCTGCAAAAAAAAAAAAAAAAGTATAAATACATCATACATCTTTAATCCTCCTGTAGTCCTCAGCTCAAAATTACCCACAACCCCAAAATAAATAAAATTCTCAACCTGAACATTTCCTTGAATAAGCATTAGAAAGATGTAATAATAATTCTTTTATTCGTGTTTCCATGTAAACTGTACAAAAAACAGGTGAAAATGAGTCGACAGTTAAATTCAGTTGAAATCATTCAGAGTTAATTTCACAGAATGTTTGACTTCTGCCTCAGATCACTCAGTAGCAGAGGTGGTAAAAGTACTCACATTCTGTACTGCAGTAGAAGTACAGCTACTGGTGTGAAAAAACTAGGAAATACTGGTTTACTGAAGTAAAAGTTAACAAGTAGAATTTCATAATTGTAATAAAGTAAAAAGTAAAACTGCAATTTTTTTTGCCATGAACACAATAATACTTATTTAAGCAGGAAAAAATCTAAAAACTTTCAAAAGTATCTAAAATAAAGCTTTTAAAAGTGATTTAGTCTGAAGAAAATGTGTTTGATAGAGTCACAGTTACTCAGTTTTGTGGGTATGTACAGAAAATGTTCTATAAATGTAGAGTATAAAGTACAACTATTTATATAAATGTAAAGACTATAAAGTACACATGTTTATATAAATGTAAAGACTATAAAGTACACATGTTTATATAAATGTAAAGACTATAAAGTACACATGTTTATATAAATGTAAAGACTATAAAGTACACATGTTTATATATATGTAAATACTATAAAGTAAACATGTTTATATAAATGTAAAGACTATAAAGTACACATGTTTATATAAATGTAAAGACTATAAAGTACACGTTTATATAAATGTAAAGACTATAAAGTACACATGTTTATATAAATGTAAAGACTATAAAGTACACATGTTTATATAAATGTAAAGACTATAAAGTACACATGTTTATATAAATGTAAAGACTATAAAGTACACATGTTTATATAAATGTAAAGACTATAAAGTACACATGTTTATATAAATGTAAATACTATAAAGTACACATGTTTATATATATGTAAAGAGTATAAAGTACAGATATTTATATAAAAATGTAGGGAGTAAAACTAAAAAAGATTCCAGAAAATTAAATAATCAAGTAAAGTATATTAATGAAGTACTTTTACTTAATTACTTTCCACCTCTGGTCAGTAGCAGACGTAAACACCAGACAGGGAATCTTCTCACAGACTACACTGCCTTTGATCTGACCCAAATGGAAGAATATTGTCCCTTTGTTGAATCCCAGAGCTATAAAGATGCTGCAGATGACAGTACCCTGAAATAGCAATGAGTGGTGTCTTGAATAAATGCAGTCTTTGTTCAGGTGAAGAGGGAAAACTCAGGTATTCACACAATTTGTGGTGAATAACAAGTTGTTTCTTTAAGCAAAATAAGATTTGATGTCTATTGACCTGTCCATTATTGTCACTTATACCTTAGATTATTTTGATACAGTACTAATACCACCAACTGTTCAGACACACCTCTCAATACCAACAGTTTACTGTCTACACCCGTGGTTCTCAAATGGGGGTACGCATACCCCTGGGGGTATGTGGAGGTACTGTAGGGGGTACGTGAAGGTTATCAAAATTCTTAAAAAAAAAAAAAAAAAAAAGTACCGTATTTTTCGCACTATAAGGCGCATTAATTGAAGACAAAATCCTGAAATAAAAAATCAAAATTATGAGATTAAAAAGTGATATAAGTTTGGATTTAATAAATCAGACACAGATTTTACAGCACTGTACCTCTTTTTTTCTTCCAAAAATGTTTTGCCCATGTCAGGGGGTACTGGACTAAAAATATGTTTATTTCTATAGATACATACATCACTGAAAACAGTTTGACAACCACTGGTCTAAATATGACTATAAGAAACAACAGATTATGATTGATTCTTGGGTAATTCTGTTGAATCAAAAAGGCATGAGTACATAACAGTTTACAGATAATTAAATTTTAAAAAATTTGTGTTTTCTGATTCCTTTTTCCTTTACAGAGGGGTGTGGTGTTGGAGATAGTTTGAACATTCATACTTTAGAGAGTGTTCCAGAAGCTCTGTCACCACCTACAGTGAAGGCAGCTGGGGCTAGTGTCCTGGAGATCCACTGGTCACCCCCCCACAAACCTAACGGACTCATCAACTCTTACCATATATACAGGTAACAAAATCCACAGAAATATAGAATGTAAAGTGTATGATATATATATATATATATATATATATATATATATATATATATATATATATTTAAGGACATCAAGGAAATTACATACATTTTTTTACACATACATATGAATGAATGAATGAAATATACTTTATTGATCCCTTACAGGAAATTAATTTGGATAGCATAGGATAGTTGCAGTATCAGGCTGCCCTCAACAGGCGCCAGGTAAAAATTCCATGAAGAGACAAATGGAAAAATAAAACAAGCAAATGCACACTAACAAGCACATACTTTTACACTAAAACAAATCACATTACTCAAAGCCATTAAGTAATATATACATATAGTATAGTCAGTGCCGGGTAAGTTACTTTGAAAAAGTAATTAATTACAAGTACTGGTTACTTCCTCAAAAAAGTAATTGCATTACTGCATTACTCCACCATCAAAGTAATTACTTACCAGGAAAAGTATTTTTGCGTTACGTTTTTTTGTTGTTGTTTGCTTAAAAATGTCAAAGAAACGAAACAGTTTAACAGAACAGTTAAACAGGGTATCCAGCTTATGCAGTACTGCGGGCTGATGGTCATCGGTAAGGTACATTGTATTTAGCAGCAGAATTTACTGTAACATTGAATATGTTCTCTATGTGTGATGGTTTAAAATGACGTTTTAACATAACATCACTCGACCTGGCAGTGTGACACATGTCTAAAAAGTGACCGAAGCGCCGCGGTGCGTACGGCTGTGGGTGTGTGTGTGTGTGTGTATGTATGTGTGTGTGTGTGTGTGTGTGTGTGTGTGTGTGTGAGCCGACAAAACAAGTGTTTTCTTTTCTCAATGACTTCAACCAGTTAATGAGGCTCAGTGATCGGTCAAGATATTTTAATGCATGTCATCATCCCTAGTCCACGTCGAGTCTTGTGATTACCTCCTGTGCTGCTGCTTTGTTTTGGCGCTTTTTGTTAGTGACGTTACCATAGCAACATACGTGACATAATAACGTCATCGAAAGGTTCCTATAGGGTCATTTCTGTATGGAGACACACCTCTGAGAGGACCATTGCAGAGTAACTCATGGCCCGGTCAAAAGTAGTTCCCCCAAAAAAGTCCCGGAAGTTCCAATAGTGGAAATACGCCTCTAACGCGTCACATTATTTCTTGAGTAACAGTAATGGTGATACAGTTATGGATAAAGTAATTAAGTACTTCGCGATGTGGCTGCGTTAGTAACGCCGTTATACTCTTAACACCGTTATTCCCAGCACCGAGTATAGTATAGTATAGTATAGTATAGTATAGTATAGTATAGTATAGTATAGTATAGTATAGTATAGTATAGTATAGTCATCAATGATAGTTTAGATATGTATTTTTACACCCAACTGTTCAAAATAGCCAAGAAGTTTAGTATTTTTTCTCCAGGCGAATGTCCTGTTCTAGTTCCATGGTGTGTGTGAGTGTGGATGCATGCATGTGTGTATTAATTCATGCTGAAGGTCGTGGTCTGCTTGTTGACCAAAGAGTGTGTGATCTGTATGCAGGGTCAGACCAGACTAAGCCCTTTAAGTCCTCAGGAAACACACATTAGCATAGCAGTACACACACACAAAAACACACCTGGCATGATCAGACTCATGCAGACAGACTTGGTTCAAATAGGAAAATCTCTCTCACACACACCACTGGAAAAAGCCCAAACCCCACGTACATTCACAGACAGCAGAGCTTACCAAGACATCAGGATGCTTGCATCAGCCACTGACACAGACATGATGTTGAAGACGTGATCTTACATTTTTTCATTTCAAATGAAGACAAAACACAAGTACCCGCATTCAGAATAAAGTATACAAAAGTAATCTGAAGTTTACTAGGGTGCCAGTATTTGACCCATATGACACTCTGTATAGTAAATATACTGACTATATTTTCTGCACTATAAGGCGCACTGGACTATAAGGCGCACTGTCAATAGATGGTTTATTTTAGAGATTTTTTTCATATACAATCAGAATCAGCTCTATTTGTCATTTTGCATATCCAAGGATAACAAAACAAAATGCAGTTTGACCAACCCCTCCCAGGCTGATCATGCAACCATGTACGATGCTACCTTCAAGGTGCAGTGGACTATAAGGTGCATCAAGTGAAGTCAAAATCATGAGATAATAAGTGAAAATGATTAGATAAAAAGTCAAAAGCGTGATTAAAATGTCAAAATCATGAGATAAAAAGTCAAAGTTGTCAGATAAAATGTAAAAATTATTTGCTAAAATCTCAAAATTATGAGATAAAAAGTATAAATCATGAGATAAAAAGTCAAAATTATGAAATGAAAAGTCAAAATTCCAAGTCATTAAGCACAAACACAATTAATCCATATATAACATGCACTGTCATTTTTGGAGAAAATTGAAGTCTTTTAAGTGCACCTTATAGTCTGGAAAATACGGTATTACTCGACCAAGGAACAGCAGAATTATGTTTTTGCAAGTGTTTGTCTGTCTGTCTGTCTGTCTGGTTGCAACAGAACTCAAAAAGCTATGAATGGATTTGGTTGAAATGTTCAGGAAATGTTGATACTGGGACAAGAAACACATGATTAAATTTTGTGTGTGTGTGTGTGAAGGGGGGGCTGATCTGCGTTGGTGGAGTTTACACTCTGAGTACTTCTCTAGTCTTCCTTTAACTTCATACTCATTGTAAGCATGAGGCCTAATGTGGTTTTGTGTGTTTCGTAGGCGTCCAGTAGGAACTGAAGATGATCTGCTGGTCTTCATCTGGACCAGTGGTCCACTACAGTTTTTTGATGCAAGCCCCGCACTACGACCTTTCACCTACTTCCAGTACAGGATTCGTGCCCAGAACTCAAAAGGCTCAGTTCTGAGTAACTGGACTTTAGTCCAGACCCTGCAGGCACAACCACAAGACATGACTCCTCCTACTGTCACACCCACTGGTGAGTTTAACAAGTTAGTTGAAAAAATGACACAGCATGGTTAAAGTGTTCCCACATGGTAGTGGTGTAACAGTGCCACATATTGGGCTCTTTGACAGGTGCTTATTCAGTCCATCTGAAGTGGACTGAGCCAGGACAGCCCAATGGTGTCATTTCTCATTATAGGCTGGTTTACAAGAAGCACCAACTGGACCCAACACTCAACTCAACTGCTATTACTGCTCTGACCGTACAGGTAAAGGAAACACTAACATATGTGATGACGGTAGACATTCTGTTTTCTCCTTTGATCTCATGTTGTTTATTTTCTTATTCATTGAGTCAAGATCTACCCGAGCCATGTTGATTTGTACAGATGTGTTTGAAGATAGAGGCAAAGGTCTTAACGCTCTTGAGAACTTAATTCCAAAGAAATATATTTTTGTCAATGGTGAGAGAAAAATAAGTGTTTAATCTTCTGAAATCACAGATGAAACAACTCTCTCTCTTTCTCTCTCTCTCCTTCTTCCTCTCCCTCTCTCTCTCTTTCTCTCTCTCTCTGTCTTATGGTCCACATATAGGCCAGAAGTAGTCGCTCAAAATTGTTAATCAAACCACCCAAACCTGTCCCAAATGTCACACGACCTAATGTAGGTTGATAACACAGATTCTCACACATCAGAAGATATAAACAACTGTCAAATAAAATATTCACAGCAGGTACAATCACTTATTTGTTCAAAATACAAATGTCAAACAGCTGATCTGAACCTTTATGTCTCATAATTATCCACAGAGGAACCATATTCTAACAAACACAGTCATAGTCCAACAAAAAACATCCAGAACTAACAAAAAATTGCCCAAATGTAGTCCAAAACACATCAAAACATCAGTAAATATCACAAATGTTTTATCAATTGCATCATTTAACAGGACCTGCCTCCAATATCCCAGTTTTCATCAGAATATTTTGTCAGGGATAATGTATTGCACACGCGTTACTATCAGAAAAATATTTCCTAACAGGGCCGAACAACACCCTGACGCCAAAGGCGGAGGGGAATTGTTCCACCCCAAAGGGAAATATTTTTCGATAGTCACGCATGTGCAATACATTATCCCGCTTATTCTACGGTTATTACAGCTTATTACTTCTGCTACTTTAACTGATTGGATAAAATAGCTGTTACAACGTAGCAAATGTTTACCTTCAAAGTGGCCGAACTACCTGCGCAGTGATATGGTACAAAACTTTTTGCCATTGGCCGCTGGTGTTAATAGTGCAGCGGGCGGTTATCGAAAAAGAATTCGCCCACAGAATGCTGGGAACGTCAATTCAAAGTGAATGGGAGCTGTTGCAATGTTGTAGAGGGCCGTAGAATAATCAAACACCAACTGCATGTTATTAAAATGGTTCAAGAACAACATTTAATTGACTTTATTAAGAAATTTAGGCGAAATTGAATGGAAGTTTAAAAAGTTAAAAATCAGTAAAATACTGTGTAGAGTATATATACTAAAAAAGTGGTGTGTCTGTGTGTTATTTGTAATGCATGTGAAGAAACGTGGACTCTACCTGTGGCGTTGGTGCCATCTGTTTTCCAGTCAGGGGCCTAAAGTCACACACACATATACACACACACACAGACAGACATATACACACACACACACAGCCCATGTTGAGCTATTCTCTAGGGCATTTTCCACAATTTCCTGCCACTGTTCTATACCTGATGCTCCAAGACGGAATAGCGAACAAGTGTCCTCACAAACACACACACAAACATACACTTGTAATGAGGACCAAGGTTGTAATCAAGTAGCGATTGGGTGGTGAGTGAAAACTTGTAACTTTTTTTAATAAAATAAAAATAATAATTATAAAAAATAATTACTTTTTTTTTTTACTTAAAAGTAAAAATGAATGAATAATTTGAAATGAAATACATAACTAACAATAAATAACAATTATAAACATTTAAAATATGATTAAATTAAAAAATTAATTGAATTGAGTAATTGAATAAACTTTATCATTGCACACATGTTACAATAAATTAAATTAAATAAAAATGACTGAATAAATACAAAAATTATCATTTAAAAAAAAAAATTCTAAATTATTACTTTTTTTAACACATCTTCAAACCTTTGAAAAATACATGTTTTGCTTTACACCTGTTTCCCTGATGCTTTATGGGGATTTAATGATAGAGCCACATCATTTCTATTTTACTAGTGGGGACCTTTATTTATATTTAACCTTCATGGGGACCTGAATTTTGGTCCCCATAGTGTCAGAGGTCCCCATGGTGGGACTGTGCAAACATATCAATGTCCCCGTAAAGATAAGAAAACACACACACCACACACAGACACTCTCTGTGTCATCGAGCCCAAATATGAGTTGGCAGCTCAGTAAGCAGACTGGGTTCACCCAAAGCTGCAACGAGGCATTTGCCAGCAGTAGCTAGCATCCTCTCTGCATGCCACCACACACCTGTGAGTGTGTGTGTGTCTGTGTGCTTGTGCATTACTGTCTCAAGCTGTAGATGTGTAAGTATGCATAAATGTATGTATGTATTTATGGAGACAAAAAAAGGTCACAGAAAGACCAGATGAATAAAATCAGATGGAATAAATATATATATATGTATGTGTGTGTATATATATATATAAACACTTAACACTTTGTAAAGCCACTATGTATTAACCATTTATTACCCATGTGTAAATGTTTGTTAATCTACTGCTTATACACAATCATAAAGTATTTGTTCACACAACTACAAATGGTTTGTTCATAGAAAAGAACAACTGCTTTGTTTATGATACATTTTGTATGAATAAACCATTAACAAATAAGTAACAAATGGTTAATACATAGTGAACAAACATTAACAAATGGGTAATAAATGTTAATACATTGTGAATTGTCTGTAGGTACTGTATTCTAAAGCCTTACAAAAAATAGCGAGTAGATAAAAGATTGAGGTAATTAAACAAAAACGGATATGTTGTTGAAAATAGAGAACATGAGAAAGAAAGAAGGAAAGATAAAGGAGTGAAGAAACAGGAGGACTAAGGTAGAGTGATAGATGGGAGAAGGAGAGGGGAAAACAAAAGGGGGAGAGTATAGATCTATATTCTGTCCATACCAGTGGCCTCTTCTCCCTCACTGACCTTTGGCTTGTCACTCATAATTAATACAAGATGTAAATGGAGACCTTTCACCTTCTCATTGATATGGAACACTCTGTTTGTGAGTGTGTGTGTATGTGTGTGTGTGTGAAGCTCATTGACATGGCAAAGACTTATTTTGGTGGCGGTCATTTGTCACACACTTGCCTTTACCACATGTGGCTCATTGTTTAGGTATACACAAAGGAAGTGAAAATGAGCAGCAAAGTCTGAAGAAACTTGAAAAGACGATGAGATGTGTGTTTTTTCACTGTAGATTTTTTTCCCTCTGTCATTATTAATGCACAATAATAAATGTAGGTGGTTTGAAAGGATCATCGGCACCCAGCTGAAATGACTGTTTTCAGAGAGGATAAAATAAATGGTCAGACATGACTATGAACAGACTTCAGCTGAATGTGATTTCACATTGTTTGGTTTGAAATGAAACTTAGTTCACTTAATTCACAGTGAGTTATTTTTTAAATCAATCAATCAAACTTTATTTCTATAGCACTTTTCATACATGGTGCATGTAGCACAAAGTGCTTTACATCAGACCCGCCCATTATCCCACATGGTGAAACAACAAGTTAACATTGACAGTTACTTCCTGTCATCCAACAGACGGAGTTAAAGTTTATCGTTACTGAACAGCTGTAGTTGTGTCAGTATGTCGTCTAATCTCAATCTGTCTGTATTTCTTTTAATCATAAATCTCTTCATCCTTCTGCCATTTTTTGATTCGTGCAATGCATGATGGGATATATTGCTTTGGTTAGTGACCATCGATGTCCACTACATTTTGTGGGGGATTGTGGGAAACATGGAGTGACAATATAGTGATTATAAATACTTCACTAAAGATTTGGACACCTCTACAAAATGACCTGGTCCAATTATAGTGACTATAGAGCAGGGGTCTGCAACCCTGGTCCGAGAGTGCCACTGTCCTGTATGTTTTAGATGTTTCCCTCTTTCAGCACACCTAAAGGTCATTATCAGTCTTCTGTAGAGATTGATGATAGGTTCATCATTTGAATCAGGTGTGTTGGAAGAGGGATACATCTAAAACATGTAGGACAGTAGCACTCTAGGACCAGGGTTGACCCCTGCTAAAGAGGGTCTCTATAGTGAACTATACAGGGTCTATGTAGTGAACTATAGAGTCCATATAGTGAACTATAGAGGGTCTATATAGTGAATTATAGAGGGTCTATATAGTGAACTATAGAGGGTCTATATAGTGAACTATAGAGGGTCTATATAGTGAATTATAGAGGGTCTATATAGTGAACTATAGAGGGTCTATATAGTGAACTATAGAGGGTCTATATAGTGAACTATAGAGGGTCTATATAGTGAACTATAGAGGGTCTATATGTGACTGCTCAGCACGAAATCAGGCATAAGTCGTGCCGACGCGTTCAGAGCTACAACCAAATTTAGGCTGGGAGGCGATTCTCTATGTGTGTTTACACTTTATCAAAAAACAGTACCTTAACACCTCTATTTTCAGTTCCTGTGGTCATTACATTGAAATTCGATCAATAAAGGTGTTTATTGAGTCAATTATTTAAGCGGCGACAAAAGTTCAGGGATTGCTGAGCAAAGACAAAGCCCAATTCCACCTCTTCTCGCCGAACAAACCGATTTCCGTTCCGTGGGTAAACACCCAAGTGTTTGGTACGAGGTAAAAGCCTATATTAAATGCTCTGTCCAATGGCGTAAGCCAAATGATTATAATACGTCACACTTCTGTCCTATTATTATAATATATAAAACTTCTGTGACATGTCCATCAGAGTGTCCTTTAACATCTGTGAATAATTTGTGTCAATCGGATACAAATTATTATGCGTTGCTAAGGACTTCCTACCCCAAAAAAGTCCAAAACTTTGACGGGCAATTTCTCAAAAATGCAAATTGCAAAATATGTCCAAATGTGAATATTAAAGTTACCATAACTTTGGTTCTACTTGTGATAGAAACATAATTTTTTTAACCATCTTAAACCTTAGTTTCCACTCAACACAGATAACTCAGTTTTGATTTCCAGACACTTATGCCTGGTTTCGTGGTGGTGGGTCACATATAGTGAACTACAGAGGGCCTATATAGTGAACTATAGAGGGTCTATATATTGAACTATAGAGGGTCTATATAGTGAACTACTGAGGGGTTTGGGAGTGATTTCAGACACAGCCATGGAATGTTTTAACTGTGTTTTTTTATTCAACCATTTACTGTTAAAAACACTGTTTTTTGGGGGACATAAAAGTGTTGTCTCTTGTTACCTCCACTAAGGAGGTGTTTAATTCGGGTCAGTTTGTTTGTTTGTCAGCAGGATTGTGCAAAAACATCTGAACTTATTTTGATGAAACTTTCAGGAATGATAGATAATGGGTCAAGGAAGAACCCATTATATTTTGAGCAATGAAGGTGAAAGATCAAGGTCACACAAAAGGTCAACAGCTAAAACACATCAGTGGTAATATCTCAGGGTTTTTTTTTCATTCACGGTGTCTCACCTTCAGACATCATATGGGTCAACACCTATAACCCGACCCTTTGACCCCTAACTCTAACCTTCAGACATCATATGGGTCAACACCTATAACCCGACCCTTTGACCCCTAACTCTAACCTTTAGACATCAGATGGGTCAACACTTATGGCTCCATCACGTCACGTTTTGACGTCATATGACGTCGTATCAAGCCTTGGCGGAGGTTTGCTGTCTCTGAATGACTTTTCCTTCTACTTTATTATTATGCCCGTGTTTATTGAATTCACTCATTTTGAAACTGAAAATTATTTAGTTAGTGTGTGATTTGTTGTGCGTATGTGTCCACTTGGTGTGTGTGTGTATTGATCTCAGGCTGGGTTGGGAACCCTGCTCTGTGCCAGCTTGGCTGATTAATGGGGTCGTCATGGCAATCGGACGGAATGAGGGTACGAAGCGCAGGCGGCCTGCCTCACTAGACCCCTGCGCACTGCCTGGCACATGCTCTGTCTCACACACATACATTCACTCACCATGCCTTACACCTTTTTGACAGACATGTTAGTCACTCACACAACCCTGTCAGGGTGCCTTACTTGCGTCGTGCCTCTTTTTACTTCTCTATTTACCTACATTATATTTGTCTCATTTCCCAGCTGCGTCCTGTTTCATTTCTTTCTTCCCATGGAACTCTATATGCTTGCTTCCTCCTACCATTAGAATGTTACAGCTAATAACAATCACATTGCTTTATTAGTGACTTAATAAAATTCTGCAATTCCATTCACCTCCTTCTCTTATATTTCCCACAGTTCACTCCTCCCTCCCTGCATCTGTCACCCTCTCTTGTAGGAATGGGCAGAATGCAAGGCATCATACCTTATGAGTTATTTTTTTATGACATAAAAAGTTAGAATTATAAGAAAAAAAGTCTAAATTATGAGGGGAAAAAATGTAAATTATGAAATAAAAAGTGACAATTATGAGGAAAAAAATTCACAATGATGACATAAAAAGTCAAAATTATGCAAAGAAATAATAATAATAATCAGAATTATGAGATAAGAATAGAGATATTTTTTGTCCACAGTAGAGATTTTTGTCATACAGTTCTACCGTCCATTCTGTAGACGGCAGTAATGCAAAATTTAGAACGTCCGCCGGCTGCCTCTCAGAAACAGCTAGCACCACAATCTTCCTAGATGTTGTGTTAGCAGAAGCATTTAATTATAATAAGCTACAAATATAAAATTTATAGTTTATGTAGTGTACTGTTGGTTATAATGGTATGTGATGACAACATATTTTGATTCAGGACTCTAAAATTTAATTTACAGTGTGTCTGAAAAGTGAGCTAACAAGCTAACAGCTGACAGCCATAGAGTTTATGATGACAACAAAACAATTGTGCTAAACATTAACACTGCCTGAAATTGCACTGCACCAGCCTTAATAACTGTATGTTACTATATCCAGTTGAGTTACTATTAGCCATGGTATCTGGCTGGTGTTAGCAACTAAAATGACTGTTCAGAGTTACAAACTATTTCATTTGCAATTTCACTAATGTTAGCATGCTAAGTGCTGCTACAGTGATTGCTCCCATTGAGATGTTGTGCTATGAATATGAAGAAAGTCTGCACTAATATGAAAGATTGCACTTGGAGCTATATGACCACTAACAAACTGTTCTGCTGTCATTTATTATGTATGTATAGTAGCCTACAAAAGTACTAAACCATCATATATACTGTATACCACCAGTGGCTCAAATTATACCAGTATATACATTTGTGGTCATACCACCCATTCCTACTTTCTTGCTTTTTTTCCTTTTCTTCTTCTGCATGATACTTTTGTGGTCAGTTTTCTCATATTTCATTTGTCCCAGCTGCCCTCCCATGTGTGTGATCTTTGGCCTGTTTTGTTCCTCACCCACCCATTCCCTCTGTATGGCCAAACAGGATGTTGTGAATTTACAACATATTTGCTCATAATGTCTGGTATTTGCATGAATTACAGACTTTTGTTCATCCCATCCTAATGCACCACACAATAACACAGAGGTACGGGGGTAACTGTGAATTACCAGTGGTCCACAGATAATACTGATCCTGTGTGAATAGGGCATATAATAGTATTTCAGTGGATTTAACTTTTATCTTTTGGAAGTTTATCAAACCGATCTCTTTTGGATCTATAATAGTAATCATGACATACTGATTATTAAATAGTGACATGTTTAGACCTTGTATGTGTTTTTATGATCGTGGTGAGCATTGATACGGCAGTGGACCATGATGGTCATAGAAGAAGTGAAGGAGCAGTACCACCCAAAAAATGTTGGGGTAGGTCATTCACACACTGCTCGTACTCTACTGTATTTGCACTTCTTTTTCCTATTCCACTAGCTTTTCCTTTTCCTGCGTCGCATGCTGCACTGATCTCTTCTCCTTCCGTCCATCTCTTTCAATCTCTGCCTCCTGTATTCCACCTCCTGCTGCCTCCTGGTTTCTCCTCCTTTATTCTGTCCTTTCCTCTCTCTCCCTTGGCTCTTCCAGATGTTACACTATGGCCCATGGGATCAGCGGTGAAGGGAGACCACATGCATACATATATATGTGTGTGTGTGTGTGTGTGTGTGTGTGTGTGTGTGTGTGTGTGTTATTCTGCGCTCATACATATGTCTTAATATGGTTGCATGTGCGCTTGCTTGCGTGCATGCATAACATATTTTTGTTTCTGTGTGTATGCGCAACAGTGTGTGTGTGTGTGTGTGTGTGTGTGTGTGTGTGTGTGTGTGTGTGCTGTATTAATACATCCCATTGATCAGAGCAGGACCCCTGACAGTCATCATCCCTGAGAACCATCTGGCCGACGCCTGACGCTCCCTCACCCAAACACAAGCTGACACCCTATTAATCTGCTACCGCCATGCATACATACATACGTGTGTGTGTGTTTCTGCGTGTGTGAATGAATGAACGGGCCAGAGCATGTGGAAGAGGCAGTGTGTAATGTGTACGTAATAGGTTATGTGTTATGCGTTAACATTTTTGCCATATCCAGGCTTCAACATATGCGTGTGTGTGTGTGTGTGTGTGTGTGTGTGTGTGTGTGTGTGTATGTGAATGTTTGGGTGTGTGTATGCGCTGGAAACTCAAACTGTGCGCACACACACATGAATGTGTACACGCACCACTCTGCCATCCGCCAACAACAGCCGGCGCTGAAGGGAGCTGAAGGGTGCTTGGAAATTAAGGTTATTACACAAATTGAGCCATATGGTCTAAATATTTCAGAGCTGAAATTTACTAGGCAATAAAAATGGCCCCTACCTCGGTAATGGTGTAAATTACAGCTTAACCACCAGCGCTAATGATGTCCTTCTGTACGCCCCGTAACCAACCGTACATGAAGGACACATTGTTTAAAAAATACCCCAGGAAAAGCAAGAGAGAGAGAGGGGGAGAGAGAGAGGGAAGGCATAGAGATAGAAGGGAAGGATGAAGTAAAAAGAGGGAGGGAAGGAAATAAAAGTAAAAGGTGGGTGTAAGAAAGGAAAAGAAAGAGAGAACAAGGAAAAAGAGTGTGATTAATTTAGGGATTGGGGAAAGAGAAAGGGAGAGAGAGAGAGAGCTAGCAGCATGTTTACAATCTGTTAGTTTACCATTAAGGGCCCGTCAGAGAGTGCGGGACAGCGAGGGCCAGCCGGCAAACAGGATCTCAAAGCCAACATGGTGTGTGTGTGTGTGTGTGTGTGTGTAAACTTGCACGCTGTGATGTTGCGTTTTAAGGCATATTTTAATGGGATAGCTCATTAACACATTGGGTCAATATCCAATGCTTCCAAAAAATGTAAAATGACACAAACGGTATGAATGAAATGTGTGAACATAAAAGTCATAAAGATTGAACTGTTGCATTCATTGTCTGATGACGCCACAGGTAAAGTTGGATTCAGTTAAGACACAACACAACTTAATTATGGTTGGGATAAGTTTGTGTGACCAACGTTACACAACAAACAGCTTTTAATCTTCATTTGCTAAAGTTCAAAGAGTTGTCAGAGTCTGTTAGTTTGATAAAAGTCAGAATATTTGTCTGTATTTAATGATGTCGACTGACTAGTGCAAGACTTTTTAGGAAACATGCACTTAAGGTTACACTTAAATATCCTAAAGAAGTCACATATATGTTAAATTCTGTCATTTTAATACCCTTCAGAAAGAGATATCAGACTGGAAGAACTGGACTTACACTTGAGTGCCACAACTTATTTTAAACTGACTAATAGACACAATGGTCCGTTGATATTAAAGCCATAACAATGAACAAAAGCTTTCAAAGAATATAATAGCATTAACCCGGACAATAATTAACTGAATTCAACAATTATAATGGAATAAATATAAATTAGTTTGAACATTTAGTTAGTACTTGACTTTTATTATTCTGTCAAAGAACAGCGGAGTTATGTTTTTGACAGTATTTGTCTGTCTGTCTGCCTGTCTGTCTGTCTGCACTGTAAACCCAAATAAGTTAATACAGCTCAAAACATTTAAGGCAATCGATTGCCTCAATTATTTTAAGTTGATGAAACTTAAAAAAAAAATTTTTCCTCAACTAAAAAATTTAGATACTTATTAAAGTATACTTAAATTAAAACATTACTTATTAACTATAAAATACATTGGACGACCCGCTCTACCAACTGAACCACAGCCGCCACTGAATAAGATTACTGGGTTTAGTGAGTGGTTATTGGTGGTTATTTGGAGTGCTCTGAAATAGTATTTCAGCATCTACTACATTAGTTACTTTTTTTTTCAATCATCCTTATTTAAAACAATAGAAATAACAGAACAATATCATTCTCATCATTTAATGACTTAATTCCACTAATTCCAGTTGAACCTCATCTATGTCATCTATGTCACTTATATCCACAATAGTTCCCCTTGATATAAAAATATTAGTTGGAAGAACTTAAAAAGAAGAACATGTTACAGCAACTTAATACATTTGAGTTAGTAGTACTATTACTGAAAATTGGAGTATTCACAACTGAATATATTTAATTATTCTAAACGTTAAGGTTTACAGGGTGGTTGTTAACAAGATAACTGAAAAAGTTACAGATGGATTGGCCTGATTTTTCTGGAAATATTGATACTGGCACAAGGAATAAATGATAAACTGTTGGTGGTGATTAGTGGAGGGGAGGTGAATCTGCGCTGTCAGTGCTTTTCTAGTTAATTGTTTTTGTTTGTGTTTTTTAATACGTCTTGTTTCATGGTCTATATACAGTCCCAAAACAATGCATATGAACTTTAAATAATTATAAAAACAGTGTTTAATAAACTTAACTACATTTTCACAATGTAATAGAATTGACAAACATCATTTTATAGTTTTGTCACCACTTGTACTCAGACTGATGTCCGTTCTGCTCCACACAAAAACAATTCCCTTGGTGTTTGTGTTCAAATAGCATTAGCAGTAGCATTTTAGAATTAATTTCCTTTCTTTAAAGTTTAGTCAGGTTTAGTCATTAATTCTAATGATTGACTTCTTAGCTGCTAAAGTGTGTTTAAATGTTTTTGGGATGGTTTGTGTTACAGTATTGTGTGTGGTTGGATGGATGGGTGGATGGATGGATGGACGGGTGGTAGGTAAAGGTTAATTTATAAATTTGAGGGGCCAATATAAATTGATGAACGTGCTTTGAATGTTTTTAACATGATGCACTTTTTAATCTGTACTTTTAATCTTGTACTATTTTTTACACACACATTTTCCAGACACTTGTCCAAAATCTACATAAAAACAGATTAAAACAGATACAAATACACATCACAATCAGACCAAGACAATGAAAAAAATTATTAAAATATATACATGTATTTGTCCTCTCAGCCTGGATGTATATCAGTGTATATTATAGTGTATATTATAAAGTGGGTGTGTTATATAAAGTGAAATATTATTTATTAATAGGATTGTATTGTTGTACTGATATAGGACTAATATTGTTTTATCAAATTTGTGTGAACTGCTAGTTCTGAGCACAGATTTAATTCCATGTGTACACATGTAATGACAATAAAAGTGAATTGAATGAATAAAAGATCACCATATCCCCTTTACACAATATATATAGTATGGTAAAATAATAAAACAAAAATATCCAAGAATGTAAAAGAAAACATCGTTCAGTGGCAATATATGATCATTTAACACATGTGCAAATATTAAAACCATAATGTTCTGTTATGATACGAAGTAACTTTAGTCATTTCCATAAGTTTTTGCTCAGTATGTGTTAAACACAAAGCAGTAGAAGCAGTGGTGTAGTGGGTGGTCAGAGGAAGAGGAATGACAAGGCTTTGTCCTTGTTCTCAGTGACACCATTTAACAAATGAGGGAGACCAAGGAGTGGAGGGAAGAGGTAAAAATGCAAAGATAAGTGCACAGAGGGTGAGGAGAGAGGGATGAGAGGGAAGGAGGAGACAGGTGAAGTGAGAAAGGAAAGGATTTGAGGAGTAGATAAGGAGACTGAGATGCAGAGTTCATTAGGCCCTCGGCCTATCACACCCCTTAGTTAGAGGTCTCTCACTCTGATTGGAGGGCTCTCGTCCTTCTGCATAAACAGCCAAATAATCACGCTCTAACACTCCCACTTCATTTTTTCTCCTCATCATTTCCACAGCTCCTCCCTCTCCTCTGTGTGTCAATACTGAACATTCCTACTCCTTCCATCTTTACATTCTCTTGTGTGTTTTGTCTACCTCTGTGTAAAATTACAGTTTTTATGTCATCTTTACTCATCTTCAATTCCCTCTTTGTCTTTCTCCCTCTCACTCTTTCAAGTGATTTTTTTCAAGTGAGTTTTTATTCCTCTACTTCCTTTCCTTCCCTCTCACATCTCACTCGCTGCCTTTCTCTCAGTAATGACAGGTTGTATGTTGTGTGTGTGTGTGTGTGTGTGTGTGTGTGTGTGTGTGTGTAGCGGCCACACCATCCAGTGTAGAGGTTTCCACTTGTCTTTAATGGCTGTTTAGTTCTGCAACCATCATATGATGGTGATGGTCACCTCTTCTACGGAGTGTGTGTGTGTGTGTGTGTGTGTGTGTGTGGTTAGCTGAATACTTCTCAAGTGTTTGTTGTAGTAGTGTATAGTACTTTAGTTGTGGTAGTGTGTAATACTTTAGCTGTAGTAGTATGTAGTACTTTAGTTGTGGTAGTGTGTAGTACTTTTGTTGTAGTAGTGTGTAGTACTTTAGTTGTGGTAGTGTGTAGTACTTTTGTTGTGGTAGTGTGTGGTACTTTTGTTGTGGTAGTGTGTGGTACTTTAGTTGTGGTAGTGTGTAGTACTTTAGTTGTAGTAATGTGTAGTACTTCTAACACTACCTCACTGCCTGAACATGAAAAGCAGAGTTTGTTTAGTTTCTGTTCAGTAGTTGTTTTACATTTGTTCACTTTACACCTGGACATTAAATTATATTTCAAGCAGAATATATGTTGTCATAATTATCTTTGAAATTATGAATCAATATATATTACATAACATGTGAGATATATATATATATATATATATATATATATATATATATATATATATATACACACACACACAACAATC
This sequence comes from Siphamia tubifer, assembly GCA_020466265.1. Taxonomy (NCBI): domain Eukaryota; kingdom Metazoa; phylum Chordata; class Actinopteri; order Kurtiformes; family Apogonidae; genus Siphamia; species Siphamia tubifer. Next base: position 32,004,998 of record CM035785.1, read on the forward strand.
AACACTATTTATCTCATATACAATTACAGTTTCTTTGAATACATTCGATAAGATATTTCTTTATCTTGTCAGTATTTAGTGACTGCTCTTTAGCCACATCAAGCACACACACAAACATGCATGTATATTCTACAAATATTCCATTCCTGGGGTCTAGAACCGCCAAAGCCAATCATAGCTGTCGGTGTGAAGTGGGCACGCTTGTTCCAGACCCCTGCAGTCCCTCTAGTTCTGTGCTGGCCACAGACAAAACACATGCCTAATGGCACTGTGTGTGTGTGTGTGTGTGTGTGTCACACAAATGCCTGTATGTGTCAGGGTTGGTCTAACACACACTGACTAGCAGGGACACCCATGCAGGGCATTTACAAACAGATACAGGGCATTTGTTCCAGCAGCATTGAATTAGGCATGCACACATAAATATGTATATATACACACACACACACACACGCACGCACACACTTGGCTTGAGAGCTTGGCATGGGGTGCAAGAGAGCAGCGTGTGGTGTACTGGCTCACCTCAGATACAGAAAACAATTACTGCTCTCACAGGGCCAGTCAGAACACAGCTTGTACTAATAGACTGGACTTTAAGAAGTGAATTGAATGAACTGAGGTGAATTTGGTTGAAGTGAATATAAGTGTAGAGAATCATGTTTTACTGAACACTTTCATTTGCATGATGTTCTGTGAATTTTCAATTTGTGTATTTAAAAGGATGTATATATAAAACTAGTATAATAATAATAGAATACAGAACAGTATTTGGTAACACTAGTTAACGGGTCAGTTCATAACACATTCATAGCAGTTGTCATAAACTGCACATGACTGTTTAAGGAGACATGACTCAACATTCAAACCAAACCTTTCATGAATGTGGAAGACAGAACGACAACTTTTCAAAATAAAGGCCCTACAATCGCAAAGGAGCACTGCCGTCCCCCCCCCCAAACCATGTCACATCTGAGAGTCGACAGGTTAGTTCAGTCCAGTGACACTTTGTTTAATAACGTAACCTCTGCTGCTTCTACCTGCAACAGTTGGACATTCCCATTAGTCATAGATAAATAAATAAATAAATAATCAGCAAAGGTTAGATTATTAAATAAATTGTCACTGGACCAGACTAACCTATTGACTCAGATGTGACATGATGGTCAGGGGTTTGGGGGGAAAAATCAGCAGTGCTGCTTTGCGATTGTTTGAAAAGTTGTCGTCGTTCTGTCTTCCACATTCATGAAAGGTTTGGTATGAATGTTGAGTCATGTCTAATGAAACAATGATGAATGTTTTATTTGCAGTTTATGACAACTGCTATGAACGTGTTATGGAATGACCATCAACTAATGTGTTACCCATTATTTGAATAAGTGAAAATTCAGTTATAATGTAAAAGGATGTATAAAATAACATTTTATTGTGATAAATGAATATAAACTATCATGATTAGTACATATAAAGTGAATATAAATATACTTATAGTTGATTATATAAATTAGATTGTGTGAGGAGACTTATAAACCAATGTGTATATAAATGAGTTTAAATGTTTTGTGTAAAGGATAAATAGATATTTCAAAAAGTGTTAAATCATAGAATGCAGAAGCTGCTGGATTATTAGTTTGTAAAAAAAAACAGGGTGGAGTTTTCGAGAGCAAGAAAGATTTTTTATTGACCATTATGATTAACCTTTTGATGATTTTGTGTGTTTGAAATAAACTGAACTGGAAATTACACGACAAAAAGTCAAAATCATGCGATAAAAATCAAGATCACACGATAAAAAGTCAAAATAATGAGATAAAACATCAAAATAATGTGATAAAATGACAAAATAATGACATAAAAAGTCCAAATCCCGCAATAAAAAATCTAAATTGCATGATAAAAAGTCAAAATAATGCAATAAACTAAACTGAACTGAAGGAAGAAGAAAATGTGAGAAGAATGGTGGTCTCCACTGACTTCCTGTATGAAAGCAGAGAGGATTTTAGAGGGAAACATCTCTAAGGATGGATCACACTGCTCACAACACTTTTACTTATCATTAAATATGTTTCTTTCATGTCTGTTCTTGTACTTTTACTCTCACCTGTGTGTGTGTGTGTGTGTGTGTAAGAAACAAAGAAAGAAAGACAAAAAGAGTGTGTGTTTGTGTGTGTGTGTGTGTGTGCGCGTGTGTGTGTGCCATATGCTAATGTTGGTCCATCTCTCTGTCTCTGTCTCTCTTCGGGGCCCAGTGCCAGGGCCTTTGTGAGATAATCAGCATAATTCTTTTGACAAATACACATGGTTATTCTTAATTAGTATCACACAATGTCCCCCCGGCCGCACCATGCCTCTCCACCTGAATATCACACACACACAGAACATCTGTGCACACACACACACACACACATACATAAGGGACACATGAGTACAAAAGAAGATACAGATGTGGTCTTGTTAGGACGCACCCAGATGTTTCCACATAAACACACTACAGTGCATACGGTGTACACACACACACACACACACACACACACACACACACACTGACCAGAGGTTTGATGCTGTAGCTTCACTCACCAAAGACAAGACAGAATAAGGAAATAAAAGATTGAATAGATTGCTTTCTTGCCCAAAGAGTTAAGTTGTGTTGAACAATGTAAGATCTAAGAACTCTTTAATGTATGAATTAACAAGACTACTTCCTGTCTCCACTTTTCTCCCCCGATCATTGTCTTTCAGTCTGTTTTTGGTCTTGTTTATACTTTATTCTCTCTCTCTCTCTCTCTCTCTCTCTCTCTCTCTCTCTCTCTCTCTCTCTCTCTCTCTCTCTCTCTCTCTCTCTGCTCTTCTTCATTTGACTTGATGAACTACTAACTTTGATCATCTACACACACACTCACGCACATTGAATTTAAGTCAAAACTAGAAAGCCTCTCCTTTCATATTCTTCGTTGTAGCTATTCACACTGAATTCAGAGGTTTTGATTTATTTTTTTTTGTTCTTTAAGATCGGCTTAAGAAAAAGAAAAAGAACACCACTTATCAAAAGCACATGTTACGGCAACAGTGTCGGGGGTTTAATAATCACTCTGCCATTTTAATTCTGCAGACGCTGCAGGATGAACAGTGAAAGGAATCCAATTTTCGCTTCACTTTCAGTCAGATCATAAATATCTTTGAGTTTTTGTACACCCAGTGTGATGGAGAGGCAAGGATTGGTCACCAAAAACAAGCAGGCTACCACCAATATTAATAAAGAATTTCCCAAACCTTCAAATTATAGAAAAGTGTGAAATAATAAAAAAGTCTTCTGTCTTTATGGTCATACGTGTTTGGTATTTTTGTGTGTATGTAGCTTGTCTTGTGTCCTATAAAATACCTTTAATTCAATAAACTATTTAAGTGTTAAGGTACCTACGAACATGTGAATGTATGTATGAGACACAAATAGTTACTGAGGGAGACATTAATGGAAGGTAATAGTAGAGTTCTGACAACATCTGATTACAGCTGGTCTGCATGTGTCCTTTTTATGCGTGTGTGTGTGTATTCCTATCTTTATGGGGACATTCATATCTTTACACAGTCACGCCACGGACACGTCTGACACTATGGGGACCAAAATTCAGGTCCCCATAAGGGTTAGATATAAATGTAGGTCCCCACTAGTAAAATATAAATGATGTGGCCCTATAAATAGATTCATTACTTTTTTCAGGCAGTCCCCGTAAAGCATGAGGGAAACAGGTGTAAAGCTAAACATGTATTTTTCAATGGTTTGATGATATGTTTACTATATATATATATATAATTTTAATTTTTTAATTTTTATTTTCATTTAGTATATTCTTTTTCATTCCTTTGTATTTATTTTTTAATTTACTTTTGTATCTTTTTTATTGTTTCTTTTTCTTTTGTTTTAGTAAACAGAAAAAGAAGTGTTTACATTCACGACCTAATGACAACTTGATTACAAACTTGGTCCTCACAAGACATGTAAACAATCGGTGTGTGTGTGTGTGTGTATGCTTGTATTCCTTGTATTCCTATCTTTATGGGGACATTCATATAGGTCCCCACTAGTAAAATAGAAATGATGTGGCCCTATAAATACATGAATTTATTTTTTCAGGAAGTCCCCATAAAGCACAAGGGAAACAGGTGTAAAGTGAAATATGTATTTTTCGAAGGTTTGAAGATGTTTTTAAACATGATTTATGTTTTTGTATTTTTTTATTTTTATATATTCTTTTGAAAATGTATGATTATTATTATTATATTTTATTTTTTTGATTTTGTTTAGTTTTCTAATTTTCATTATTGTTTTTATTTTATTTTATTAAAAACTGAAAAAAGATGTGTCTACACTCACTACTACAATGTAGTTATTTTTTAGGTATTTTTTAAATTATTCATTTATTAAATGTTTTCATTTATTAATTAAAAAAAATATATATCAGTTATTATCCTTTTTTTATTATTATTTTTATTCATTCATTTTTATTATTTCTTTTTCTTTTGTTTTAGTAAAAAGAAAGAAAGATGTTTTCACTCACTACCCAATGGCAAACTTGGTCCTCACAAGACATGTAAACAACCGTGTGTGTGTGTGTGTGTGTGTGTGTGTGTGTGTGTGTGTGTGTGTGTGTGTGTGTGTGTGTGTGTGTGTGTTTCAGTGTTAAAGTGTTTGAATGTATTGCCATCTAGAGGCTGTAGTAGAGTCTCTCTGCTCATATAAAATCTTCCAGTTCCAGATGCTTCTATTGACAGTGTGCATATGTTAAACTCTTTATAGGCCACATGCTTCACATATTTCACTGGCTTTTAAAGTAGACAGATCTCTCATTCTCGCTCACTTAATCTGTCTCTCCCTTTTGCAGCATCTATCTTTTTTTCTCCTCCACTTCAGTTTTTTTTTTTTTTTTTTTTTTGGCTTCTTTGTACCCATACACTTAATCTCTCTGTCTTACTTTCACACACTCCTCCTCTTTTTATCCTCTTATCCTCCTTTATTAACTTACTCATCTTTTACTTTTTTCGTATCCCTCCATCATCTTACTTTTATACTTCATTTCCTCCTGATTCCTTTTCTTTCACTCTTTGTCTAAATCCAGCTCTCTCTCTCTCACCCCCCCATCTCCTTCTCTCTCTCTCTTGCTCTCTCTCTTTCTCTCTTGCCCCCTCCATCTCTCTCTCTCTCTCTCTCTCTCTCTCTCTCTCTCTCTCTTGCTCTCTCTCTTTCTCTCTTGCCCCCTCCATCTCTATCTCTCTCTTGCTCTCTTTCTCTCACTTGCCCTCCCTCCATCTCTCTCTCTCTCCCTCCCTGTTATGAAGTGTTGTGATTTGCAGGAGGATTTAGTTTGTGTCTAGGTGTCGAGGGGCTTATTAATCCTATTTTACTGTGGATGAAAAACACGTTGGCTCCCAGACATGAAAACAGTGAATACATGCATTCTGCTTGTTGTTCAGACAGTTCATCCTTGGTGCCACGCTACGCTGATTTGTCAGGGTTTTCATTTGATTTAGTCTGAATTGAAGCCTTTTTGATCCTCTTGCTGCTGCATTGACTGAGTTACCAGTTAATCTCTTTACATACGCCCGCTTATGTGACACTATTAAGTCTTAAACAGACCATTTCAAAAAAACTGCAGACTCAACACGTGACAAAAACACAGCCCATCTATGTTCTACATCGACTTAAACGCACACAGGAACATTACACCCATAGTTTGTTCTGAAGCTCACATACGTAAACTAACATCCTGCAGCTCAGCGCTCCCTCACTACCATGTCATCACACGCCAGGACCGTTTGAAACAACACTGTTTCTCTTATCAATTAGTAAATGGTGTTTCCACTGTAGCACACACACACACACACACACGCACGCACCCTGTCCCTGTGTTTGCCAGACTGTTGGGTTGGGTCCCACTGCCTAAAGCTACTGGCACACACTCTATGTGTGTGTGTATGGGAGTGTATGTTTATCTTTATGGGGACATTGATATGTTTACACAGTGGTTCTCAAATGGGGGTACGTGTAACCCTGGGGGTACATGGAGGTACTGCAGGAGGTGCGTGAAGCTTTTTGAAATTCTTTCAAAAAATAAGTACCGTATTTTCCGCACTATGAGGCAGTGAAGTCAGAATCATGAGATAAAAAGTATAAATTATGAGATGAAAACTGATATACATTTGGATTGAATAAACCAGACACTGATGTTACATCACTGTTCCTGTTTTTCTTTGTAAGTGTTTTGCCCATGTAAGGGGGTACTGGACTAAAAATATGTTTCTAAGGGGGAAGATCACTGAAAAAAGTTTGACAACCACTCTGTTTACACAGTCACACTATGGGGACCTCTGACACTATGGGGACCAAAAGTCAGGTCCCCACAAGGGTTAAATATAAATAAAGGTCCCCACTAGTAAAATAGAAATGATGTGGCCCTATAAATACATTGATCCCCATAAATCCCCATAAAGCATGACGGAAACAGGTGTAAAGCCAAACATGTATTTTTCAAAGAGGTGAAGATACGTTGACTTTTTTAAAATGTATTTATTTTATGGATTTTTTAAAATTTATTTGAAATGTATTTATTATTTAAAAATATATAATTAGTATTTATTTTATTTTTATTATCATATTTTTATTGATCATTCTTTTATTTATTTATTTATTTATTTATTTATTGTTAAAAAATATTTACACTCACTACCCAATGGTTACTTGATTACAAACTCAGTCCTCATGAGACATGGAAATGAGTGTGTGTGTGTGTGTGTGTGTGTGTGTGTATTCTGATCTTTATGGGGACATTGATATGTTTACATTGTCACACTATGGGAACCTCTGACACTATGGGGACCAAAATTCCCCATTAGTAAAATAGAACTGATGTGGCCCTATAAATACATTAACAGATACAGAGCGAAACATGTATTTGAAGATGTTTACTTTAAAAAAAGATATTTTTTTTTATATTTTTTAATGTATTCATTTATTTATTTTTCATTTTTGTATTTATGTATTTATTCATTTTAAAATATTATTATTATTTAGTTCATTTATTATTTATTTATTTTAGTTTTTTAAACTATGTTTTTATTCATTTTTATTTAGATATTTTTAAACTTAATTTTTAAAATGTTATCATTATTTTTATTTCATTTTATTAAAAAGTTATGTTTACACTCACTACTCAATGGTTACTTGATTGCAAACTTGGTCCTCATGAGACGTGTGCATGTGTGTGTGTGTGTGTGTGTGTCTTTACCATGACTCTTACCTTATCGTATGTCTTCATTTTTAATTCTTTTATTGCTCTTCTTATTCAGTCTTACCATATTTTCCAGACTATAAGGATTTTAACTTTTCATCTCATGATTTTGACTTTATATCTTTTAAATTTTACTTTTTATCTCATGATTTTAACCTTTTATTTTATAATTTTGACTTTTTATCATGATTTTCACTTTTTAATCTTAGAATTTTAACTTTTTATCTCATCTTTTTTACTTTTTATTTCATGATTTTAACCTTTTATCTCATAATTGTAACTTTTTATCTCATGATTTTAACTTTTTATCTCATAATTTTGACTTTTTATCATGATTTTCACTTTTTAATCTTATAATTTTAACTTTTTATCTCATCTTTTTTACTTTTTATTTCATGATTTTAACTTTTTATCTCATAATTTTGACTTTTGATCTTTTAATTTTGACTTTTTCTTATTTGGTCTAACCATATTTTCCAGAATATAAAGCACATTTAAAAGGCTTTAATTTTCAGAATACCTGAGGTCTGCTCAAACTGTCAGTTCATTTAAATCAGGCCTATTTACTGGAGCCTTTTCTTAGATTCTCAATTGTTTTTTAAATGTTTTTTGTCTCTTATTTTAATTGTCTTTTAATGCATTTTAATCATTTTAATTTTCTTATGTTTTATGTAAAGCACCTTGATTTGTACTGTAAATGTAATGTGCTATAAAAATAAATTTGCCTTGCCTTTTTATCTCATGATTTTGACTTTTTATCTCTATTTTTATCTAATGATTCTGATTTCACTTAATGCGCCTTATAGTCCAGTGCTCCTTATAGTGTGTCAAGTACAGTAATTTGTGTGTGTCTTTCTATTTTTTAGGGTTCAGTCTCAGAAGCAACAATCTTTGGTCTTGAACCACACACAGAGTATAGTCTACAGGTGGAGGCTGTGAATGGAGCAGGTAGGTGTGATATCATCAGTAGCTCAAATAAAAGACGAGCTGTACCTAATGTGAGCATCTAACTGTTGAAATTTTTTTATCTTTTCAGGCAGTGTTTTCAGTTCGTGGGTGAGGACTAGGACCCGTGAGGCTTCTCCAGCAGTTCTGACGAACTTCACAGTGGAACAGAGAGAGCAAGGCAGGGCTTTACTGCTTAGTTGGGATGAACCACGGTCTCCAAATGGAGTCATCACGGTAAAAGAAAACACAAAATAAGTTATACAATACACAACATACTAGAATGCATAAAAAATCCACACAATCAGTCTCAAACAGTAAAGGACACAAACAGAAAATACACACTTAAAGTTAAAAGTCCACACTTCATGCCAGTTTTATCACAGATAACAAATATATATATATATATATATATATATATATATATATATATATATATATATATATATATATATATATATATATATATATATATATATATATATTTTTTTTTTTTTTTTTTAAATTCTAAAATAGAATAACGTATTGTGAATCAAATTAAATTAAATTTAAAAAAAAAACTAACCCTATGCAATTTAATTTGGTTCACTCAACTAGACCATAAAAAGTAAAAATTATGAGATAAAAAGTCAAAATGATGAGATACAACGTCTACATTTCTGAGATAAAAAGTCAAATTTATGAGATAAAAAGTCAAATTTATGAAATAAAAAGTCAAATTTATGAAATAAAAATACAAAATAATGAGATAAAAAGTCAAAATAATGAGATAAAAAGTCAAATTAATGAGATAAAAAGTCAAATTTATGAGATAAAAAGTCAAATTAATGAGATAAAAAGTCAAATTTATGAGATAAAAAGTCACATTTATGAGATAAAAAGTCAAATTTATGAAATAAAAAGTCAAAATAATGAGATAAAAAGTCAAATTTATGAAATAAAAAGTCAAAATAATGAGATAAAAAGTCAAATTTATGAAATAAAAAGTCAAAATAATGAGATAAAAAGTCAAATTAATGAGATAAAAAGTCAAAATAATGAGATAAAAAGTCAAATTAATGAGATAAAAAGTCAAATTTATGAGATAAAAAGTCACATTTATGAGATAAAAAGTCAAATTTATGAAATAAAAAGTCAAAATAATGAGATAAAAAGTCAAATTAATGAGATAAAAAGTAAAATTTATGAGATAAAAAGTCAAAATGATGAGATAAGTGACATTTATGAGATAAAAAGTCACATTTATGAGATAAAAAGTCAAAATAATGAGATAAAAAGTCAAATTTATGAAATAAAAAGTCAAAATAATGAGATAAAAAGTCAAATTTATGAGATACAAAGTCTACATTTCTTAGATAAAAAGTCAAATTAATGAGACAAAAAGTGAAATTAATGAGATAAAAAGTCAAATTAATGAGATAAAAAGTCAAATTTATGAGATAAAAAGTCACATTTATGAGATAAAAAGTCAAATTTATGAAATAAAAAGTCAAAATAATGAGATAAAAAGTCAAATTAATGAGATAAAAAGTCAAATTTATGAGATAAAAAGTCAAAATGATGAGATAAGTGACATTTATGAGATAAAAAGTCACATTTATGAGATAAAAAGTCACATTTATGAGATAAAAAGTCAAAATAATGAGATAAAAAGTCAAATTTATGAAATAAAAAGTCAAAATAATGAGATAAAAAGTCAAATTTATGAGATAAAAAGTCTACATTTCTGAGATAAAAAGTCAAATTAATGAGATAAAAAGTCAAAATTGAAGATTTTTTTAAAAAGTTGATTCAATGTTTAACTTTTTTCAGTGTACACCCATTGCTGACACTTTTAAATAATCTGCAATACCTACATTTTCCCTTTTCTCCTGTACCTTTTTTTCCATTTTCTTTCTCTCAGACGTACAACGTGTACAGTGAGGGGAACTTAGAATTCAGCGGCCTGTCACGTAGCTTCCTGTTTCGGCGTTTGGAACCGTGGACCACGTATACTTTGACTCTGGAAGCTTGTAGCTCAGCTGGATGCACACGCACCGCTCCTCAGCAAGTCACCACAGCAGAAGCTCCACCTGCCTCCCAAGCCCCTCCCACACCACTGTTCATTGGTCCAGACCGTGTGTCACTCACCTGGGGCCCTCCCTCACAGCCCAACGGGCCCATTGGAGAGTATTTTTTACTGGGGAGAAGTTTGGAAGAACTGGGGAGAGGAAGAAGTAATGAAGAGGAGAGTGACAGAGGGAAAGTAGGTGAAGTCACAACATGCATCTAGAATTATTAGACAGTTACAGAAGTGGAAAGTAACTCAGTAAAAGTACTTCATTACTGTAATTAAGTAGATTTTTTTTAGGTATTATTTTTCTGGCAACTTTTTACTTTTACTCCCTACATTTGTTCAAAAATATCTGTACTTTATACTCTTTACATTTACATAAATATATGTACTTTATACTCTTTACATTTATAGAAATATGTACTTTATACTCTTTACATTTATAGAAATATGTACTTTATACTCTTTACATTTATAGAAATATATGTATTTTATACTCTTTACATTTATATAAATATATGTACTTTATATTCTTAACATTTATATAAATATCTGTACTTTATACTCTACATTTATAGAAATATCTGTACTTTATACTCTACATTCTCAGAATAGATTCATTACTTTTTCAAACTAAACAGTATAACCGTATAAAAAATAAGTCACTTCAGAGGAAAAATCAGTAGAGGAGAGAAACTGTGACTATATATGTTATAGTTATATGACTATTATCTCACAATTTTGGCTTTATCTCACAATTACTCCTTTCTTATCTTTTATTTATTACTTTTTATATGACTATTTTTCATGTTTTTCTCACAAGTCTGCTTTTTTAAAATCTCAAAATGATGACTTTATCTCAGTTGTGACTTTTTTTTCCATTTTTCCTACATTTCTTGCCCATACCCACTAAACCCACTCTGATGTGATCAAACACATTTTCGACACATTAACTCACTTTTAAAGGCTTTTTTTTATTTATACACTTTTGAAACCTTTATGATTTTTCCTGGTTAAATCAGTATTATTTCATCCATGGCATTAAAAAATGCAGTTTGACTTTTTACTTACTTACTTTTTACTGTCACTCTTTCTTCTCTTTCAACCATATAATATTTTCTTTGTAAATGATCTTCAACAGGTCCTGTTCAGAGAATCTTCTCCACAGGCCGACTCCTTCTCCTACACAGTAACTGGTCTACGTCCTTGGACTGAATATGAGTTTAGTGTACGTACTCACAACTCTGCCGGCCACACCCGCAGCCCCTGGATAACCGTAACAACCAGACAGGCCCCGCCTCGTGGTTTAGCCCCGCCCACAGTCACCCATCTGCCAGGTCAACCCAGTCAGGTGTTGGTCTTCTGGAGTCCACCTCTTGAACCTAATGGGGTCATTCAGTCTTACAGGATTCAGAGAAACAATGTGACTTTCTCATTCAGTTTTGACCCGACTGTTATCAGCTACAGGGACGAAGAACTGGAGCCATTTTCAACATATAGGTATTTAATGTTTCCATCAGTGCTTCTCAAACTTTTTATACTGTGTACCACCTTAAAAACTATTCAGCTCCCCGAGTACCACAATGATGACCAGGTTGCGATTTATTAAAAGAAACAGAGTTTCTCAAAATAGAATCATTACTTTTTCAAACTAAACAGATGTGACAGTATGTTTTTTTCTGTCTTTTTTCCTTCACTTTGTAGCCACGCTATAATAATACACTTATTTACCCTTCACATTTAGGTTTGCTCGCACCACATTCAACTTGATCCCGTGATTCCATGCTGCCCTGCTTGCAAAAGCAGACTACGGCAATTTGCAACAAATTCTTTTTTTTTCCTAGCATCGGTAAATCTAATGGTCTACAGTAGTAGTCTAGTTTCACTCAGTGTAACTTTTAGCTAGATTTCCTTGAAACTGGTCAACCAATCACAGTAAAATATAGAGTCAGAGGGCGGGCATAACAAAGTGACACTGCAACGATTGGGAGATAAACAAGCATAAACAACCATAGAAGAAGAAAAACAATGGGTGTAGATTTCGTTTTATCAAAGATGAGTGAAGAATGTGAGAAAACGTCAGCAATCTTACTTTTTTTTTACAGAAGATTACGCTGATTGGTTGTAGTACCATCCTATTGGATACAGAGGATTTGAAAGACAACCTTTTAGCCCCGCCTCCCCTGACTATGAAGCACCACTAGACCTATACATGTAATGAATAGGGATAGCGCAGCTAGGCTAACATAGCTATACATTTAGTTTGAAACTTATTTTTAAGGCTTTGTATGTTTCCGAAAAATATTTGTTTATTTTAAAAAGTCACAATAATGTGGAAAGTAATGACATTCCCCTGCGTACCACCAGAGAGCACTCGTGTACCACCAGTGGTACACGTACCACAGTTTGTGAACCACTTGTTTACATCATTCTGTAATCCTTCAAATATTTAACCAAACTGTTTACTCACAAAGATTCATAATAATACACACAAACAAATGGTATTCGTATTAGGTTCACAGTGCACTTGCCATGATTAATCATTTGAATTGTCTTGTAAAGGTTGATAGTGTTTGTTTAAAATGATCCTAACCACATTTGTATTGTGTTCTATTCTATTTGACAGCTATGCAATAATAGCCTGTACATCAGAGGGATGCATCAGCAGCCCTCAAACAAACATCACAACCTTGGAGGCTCCTCCTGCTACTGTGGATGTCCCCACAGTGGCTAACATCACATCCAATAATATAAGCATTTCCTGGAACAAACCACCAACGCAGAATGGAGAAGTGACAGAATATCAGCTGAAACTCAACAATGAAGAAGTGTATCGTGGGAAAAACCTTGGTTATGTTGTGACAGACCTGAAGCCCCACACTTCTTATCAGCTGGTTCTGTTGGCCTGTACCAACGGTGGATGCACAACCAGCACAACTGTCTCCACCCTGACTGAGGAGGCTCCTCCCACTGGCATGTCTCCCCCAACACTTAAGGTGTGTTCATTTGTTAGTATAGATTACAAACAAGTGCTGCTTGTATCTGTGGCTGAAGGGTGGGATAAAATGATGCTACAACTTTTGTGATACACTGTAAACCTGAATAAGTTGGCAGGACTAAAAAAAAGGTTTTTTGAGTTCGTGAACTCAAACATTTGAGTAGATCAGAGCTTTTATATATTTGGAGTTTATGGTAAATGTAATTTAAAATTAAAATTGAATTAATTTCGCTAATTAAGCAAAGTCAAATATTTTCAGGTTGTGCTTTCTTTTATTACAGTAACTGAAGTGAAGTTAATCATTTCAAACATGAAAACTCAAGATTTTTCTGTTTCATAAACATAACATTTATTAGTTTTTTCAATCAAGTTTTTAATTATTCATAAAGCAAAAACAGACTTGCTACAAATCAAAATCATTTACCTCCAAACTTAAAATATTTGTTGTAATTGATAGCCTTAAACATAATATATTTGACTTAAAAGTCAAACAAAAGAAAAAAACCTTCAAATTGTTCAAACTACTTAAAAAAACCATCAAATTATTAACGAGCCAACCTTGTTGCATTCAAATGGTTGAATTGATTGAATTTTTTATAAATGCATTTTATAACACGTGTGTGATCATTTATTAAAATCTATCTGATGCAATGGATTCAAATTCTTAATTTATTCTTGATTTTATTTATTTATTTTATTTATTTATTCTTTCAAAATAAAACATAAAATCACGTTTAATCCCTGTCATTTTAACTAACTCTGAGTTAATAGTTTTAAGTAGCAGTTACATAAAAATGCAAAAAGTTCATGTTAATTAAAAATTGCAAGTTTGTTAAACTCAAAAGTCAGCAAATTGCAACTGGCACTCTATTTTTTAAGTAAGTACAACGTTTAAGAAGATTTTTAGTTTACACTACTCATTCCAATTCATTATTTTCAGTATTTGGGTTTACAGTGTACACTGACGTCTAATAGTGAATGATATCATTAAGGGTCACATTTTTAATTTAGTTGTACAATGACAATAAAAATATATTATATTCTGTATTCTCTTCTACTCTATTCAGCTACAGCAGTGGTTGTCAAATCCGGTCCTCATGGCCCAGTGTTCTGCATGTTTTACATATCTCCCATTTCTTCTTTTTTTTAAATAAATAAAATAATTTTTAAAAAGATAAAATAAATGAATTAACTTAAAAAAATAACAATACAAAAAATGTACAAATAAAAAAGAAATTCAATGAAATATAATACAATAAAAAAAATGAAACAAAAGATTTATAAAAAAATTTATTATACATACAGTATATATATATATATATATATATATATATATATATATATATATATATATATATATATATATATATATATATATATTTGAGAAGCACTGAGCTACAGAGACATGCTTTATCGTATACAGGGGTGTCCAAATCCAATCCTCAAGGGCCAGTATCCTGCCTGTTTTAAATATGTCCCTCTTCCACCACACCTGATCAGCTGATCATGAAGCACAGGGGAAGTCTGATAATGATGTAATAGTTTCCAGGTCTGATGGAAGAGGGAAATTTCTAAGACATGCAGGATACTGGCCTTCGAGGACTGGATTTGGACACCCCTGATAATTTCTTGGTACCATTGTTATTATAACACATCATGCTCGTATTGTGTTGGAAGTTTTGTTTGTTTTATGCTATTAATTTGCAACATGTAGTTGATGTGGAGTATTTGTGAATAGTTTGCAAACGCCTAACCTTATCTTTTATTTTTATGGCTTAAATACATTTAAATAACAGTTAAATGTTTGAGTTTGGTGTATAAAAATAGGAGCATGCATGTCTCAAAATCAGAGTAATTCCAGGTCCATCCAGTCACCCATACACCCATGTATGGGTTCAAACCTGTTCACTTAACCAGCCCATTTTGATGAACACAACCCTAACCCTCACCCAGGTAAATGGGACCATTAGTGGAATGACCTGTGTTCAGTGAACAGGTTTGAACCAATACATGACAGGACTTTGACTGGATGGACCTGGAATTACATTTATCAAACTTATTGATAGGCACTGTACTGCATATGTGTAAAGGCAAAAAGAAGAAGAACGGTGGTGGAAACTGGGTGTCATAGTTCAGCTGAATTTGAATAGTGAATGCTATATTGCAGTGGTTCTCAAATGGGGGTACGTGGAGGTATTGCAGGGGGTATGTGAAGCTTTTCAAAATTCATTTAAAAAATAAGTACCATATTTTCTGCACTATAAGGCATTTTAAGTGAAGTTGAAATTATGAGATAAGTCAAAACCAGAATGAATCCATATATAAAGGCACACTGTGGTTTTTGGAGAAAATTAAAGTCTCTTCAGTGCACCTTACATATATTTTGTAAAATATATTTCACATATTTTACAGTATTGTATTCAATTCCTTTTTTCTTACAACAATGTTTTGCCCATGTCAGGGGGTACTGGACTAAAAATATGTTTCTAAAGGCGAACATCACAGAAAAAAGTTTGACAACCACTGCTATAGTGGACTGTGTTTGATGTGACCTTTGACCTGTCTGTTGAAGGTGACTGGGTCAGAGTCTGTGGAGATTAGCTGGAGACTACCAGAACACCCAAATGGAATCATCACAGGCTACGAACTCCGCAGAGATGGTCAAGTCATCTATGTCGGCACAAAAACTCATTACCACGACTTTACACTTGTGCCAAATATGGAGTATAGTTACGTTATCAAGGCCAACAACAGCAGAGGGGAAGTTAGCAGCGCAGCAGTGACGGCGAGGACTCACCCATCAGCTCCTTCAGGTGTTGGACTCCCCATACTCACACCTGTGGAGTCAGATCAGGTCCATAAATCAGGCTTTCAGGATATTGTACAACTATTTGAGATATGTTTGATGTTTGTATTAGTTATAGATTTTTTTTATGCTTATTGTTTTCCAGGTAAGAGTGGAGTGGAGCGTTCCTGCGCGTCCAAATGGGGACATTATTAGTTACACTGTGTACAAACGAGATCCCATCCAGCTCAGTGTTACCAGTGTTGTGTTCACTCCAGAAGAACGTACCTTCTCTGACAGATTCACCACACTGCATGGACTGGCACCTTACCACAGGTTAGTCAAAGCAGGCTGTCACTTCTGTATGAGGATTAAAATACTGTATTGGAAAAAATATTAATTATATTTATGGGTCAAGTGACTCTGTGATAAAATAACAAGAACTTTGAAGTCTTCTGATTGTCTTTGTGGTGTAATTTTAATGTCAAAAATGTAGTTTACAAAGTAAGTCACTTGTCAGTCTAAGGCTGAATCTCATTTCACCCCTTACTATGAGATAAAAAGTCAAAATCATAGGATAAGAAGTCAAAATTCCAAGTCACTCAGCACAACCAGAGTTAGACTGAATCTCATTTCACCCTTACTCCTTCAAACGTCTCTATAAGGGGTAGGGCTTGAATTGGGACACCCCTTCAACACTCACCTACGTCATCAGTTCACTCCACCAGTTGTTATGTAACCAAAAACCACAGCTTTAACCAGAACTAAACTAACATGTTTGCTTCTGTAGTTGTGTTGTTCTCCTGGATATGAATATATTTTTACTAATATCTGCGTCCAATCACAGAAGAGCTATCCCCCCACCCATCACAACTGGAAAAACTGTCTGTAGATGCCGCCATTTTTAAAATGATTCGCATTGTATTCTGGGAAATTGAGTATAAAGCTCTTCCTCTTCCCCCTACCCCTCTGCCTTAACCTAAACTGACACACCCCTACCCCTTAAATTAAATTAAGTCTGTTTGTGCTTAGTGACTTGGAATTTAAAATTTGTATCTCATAATTTGGCTTTTTATCTCATACTTTAAAATTTTTGGTGTGCATCTGTGTCACTGAGGGTCAAAGGTCATTTCCAGTTTACTCAATTTGTTTCAGGTCAAAATTGGATAAAACAGAATACGGCCGTAATCTTTTTTTTCTATTAGTCATTTGAACACAAAAAGGAAAACTGAAAAAAAGCATCCCTATCCATTTTTTCATTTTGGTTTTGGAAACAAATAATTAAAAAAATTACTTGCTCCGTTGTCTTATTTTTGGTTTTATTTTGAAAAACGGATGAACGAATGATACACTGATTCTGGTAGAAAGCACTATTGAGTTTTTCACTTTCATTAAACCAAAGGTTCATTCAGTCTTATGTTGTATCACTGCATGAATTCAGTTTTTCAAAGAAATTCATAACTCAAAAGCAAAGCACAAATCATCACTAAAAATACAAAGTTGCATCATTTTATTTCAGTTCAAATGAATGCAAATATACAACAAACACACTAAAAAAAAAACATGTACATGAAAATCAAAAGATGGTGTCATATTTCAAAGAGAAATGGGGAAAAATCAGGAATAATAATGAACTGAACAGAATATTGTACATGTGGATGGTTTGAGGGTTGACTGTGCAGTATTTGCATCTGTGTATAAGAGTGTGTCCAGTTGTGTGTATCTGTTCCTGTGTTTGCATGTTAGCATGGCTGTGTATGTGGTGATAAGATTCAGACGATAAAAACTCATCAGCCTTATCATGTATGGATCACTTGCACTCTCTTAAATGACCTTCTATTCATTCCACTTACCTTTATTACCTTCTTTTTTTCCTCTGCTCTCCTTCTGTCTCCTTTATCCATCTCTTTCTCTAAAAACACATAATTTAGTGTTCCTTTTAAACAAGCTGTGCACTTGTCAGTTATGTTTTCAAGAGGAAGCAAATGTTCCAACTTTCTGAGCAGTTTACTGATGTACACAGTGAAAGTTAGTTAGTTCTAGTATTAATAAATAGATAGATAGATAGATAGGTAGGTAGGTAGGTAGGTAGGTAGGTAGGTAGGTAGATAGATGGATAGAGTTCCTTAATTGAATATTCAATTATATCAGTGAGACAATGTAAGTTCTAGAATTATATAATATAATGAAAGTACTGCACATGGTTTTGTGTTTTTTTACATTATCTCAGTGTGTTAATATGTGGCTGTATTTTCACATAGGTATGAGGTGCGAGTAGAGGCTTGCACAGTACTGGGCTGCTCCTCCAGTGACTGGTCTTCCATACTCACTCTGGAGGCGCCCCCTGCTGGACAGACTGTGCCATTGTTAGACCTCCAGCGTGACACAGAGACCAAGTTTCAGACCACCTTCCTGCTCACCTGGTCGCCTCCAGCTCAGCCACATGGTATCATCCTCTATTATGAGGTGTACCGCAAACTGGACAACACAACTGAAAGGCAGAGGAGTGAAGCAGCAACACTCGTTTACAAGAACGTCTCCACCATGTGCAGAGATAAAGGACTGCGGCCGTACACTGAATACCGATACCAGGTAGAGTGCTCTGAGTGTACATGGACCATTCCAGTTCATATTCAACTGGTAGAATTCATTTAGATATAGATCACAAAAGGACACATTCTTTTTGTAGCACCATATTAAACCCAGGGTCAGTTGTGGTCAATGTGTGCCCTAGGCCAACACTAGGAGAACACTAGGCCAACACCACTCTTTTGTTTTAGTGGAATTATAAATGATCATCTGTAAACATAGTGTCCTACATCTGATGGAGTACGTACTGAGTGCCCATGAATAATCACTGTCAATGTTAAGTTTAATCATTTATTTAGCATATTTTCCACACGTTAAGGTGAACTGGATTATAAGGAGCATTAAGTGAAGATAAACAGTAACAATAACTATAAACTTTCAGTTGTAACGGAACAAAACACATGCTTATTCTGGTAAATCAAACTTTAAAAAGAGTCTAAATTCTGAGCTAACAGGTCAGTTATGTGGCAAAAAGTCAAAATTATGCAATGAAAAGTCAGTTATGTGATTAAAAAGGCCAAATTATCTGATACAAAGTCAAAATTTCAAGTCACTAAGCACAACAACAATTAATCCATATATGAGGCGCACTGTGTTTTTTGTAGTTTCACTTCATAGTCCAAAAAATACAGTAACTTAATATTTAAATTTTGCGGGACTTGGTGCCCGCAAGACATCTGGTGACATAGGCGACTGTCTAGTCTGACTAACGAACACTGACCCTGGTTAAAACATCATCAGATTTATCCTTGTAGGACCTGGCGTCCACATATGTGGACTTTTTCTGTTGTCTAGAGTCTAGACCACAATACCACATTTTGTTCTACAAGGGCCTGGTGTCCACTAACCAGGACATTATACTGACACCACATAATGTCAGAAGACACTAGCTAGATTATATATATTATAGCTAATTATATATATATATATATATATATATATATATATATATATATATGTGTGTGTGTGTGTGTTGGTTTTATTTTTTCAGATCAACGCTCCTGATAATTCTTTGTTTTTAAACTCACCAGGTCCCAAACACCCCAAATAGTCAAGAGAAATTAAAAATACATGACATGCAAGAGTTAGGATCTTCGAGGATTAAAAAATAAATAAATAGAAATGTTCAGGTGTTTTGTTTTTTCCTTTTGAATTAGGAAAGGTGTTGGGGGTTTTTTTAAATCCCTTGTTCCAAAAAAGCTTTTTATTAAATGCAACAACATATGGTTTAATTAATGATATATAATTGTTTAATTAAATATTAAAACTGAACAAATACCAGAGAAACGTGCATATGGCACAACAAAACAGCCTAATACTGTTGGAAGCTGGAAACTGTAATTTTACTTTGATGTAAATATTTACTCCTTTTTGTCCTCTACAGGGGACATGTGACTAAAATTAAATGCTTTATTGTAATTTGTGAAGCTCATTTGGAGATGAGGTCTGATGTGACTGACATATCACAAGATATAGCCTGTTTTCACAATGAAATGTTTTATATAGGTTTAGTTGCACACAAACACAAATCATACATACCCACAAATCATCCAAACGCATCATCAACTGATGTCGTCTCCATACGTACCAATATACATGGACATACTGTACACACAGTAACACACAAGACAAGTAATCAGACAGGTGTTAAATGGTGGGGTCCATATTCATGGTGTTGCGCTTTGCGTTTGTACACTAATTGACAGGCTAGCCCTTTGGAAGCAACAATAACATTAGCATTCGTGCCTGTCAGACGTACGAGCCCAGGCCAGAGAACCTGTGTAATTGATTGAGTTTGCCTGATTGTGGTGCCGTCTTTATTTACGAGGGTCCTAATTTATGACAGGAGGAGGGAGGGAGGGAGGAGCTTGGGGAGATGACGGGCGGGCAACAGAGCCATTAATCACTGGGCCCTCAGAGCACTCCACTTCCTGATTACCAGCCAGCCAATCGAATTAACTGTTAGCCCCCTTGGTAACAGAGCTTGTATTGGAAAGACCTTTTAATGGTGACCGCTACATGTCCCCTGAGTGTTTGCCAATTGGGGACTGGGGTGTGTGAAGAAAGTGGAGGTATGTGTGTGTTGACCATGAGCACATGTACACAGACACACTGTTGTTTGTGTGTTCATGGAAACATGTGCGTTTTTAGTGTTTTTTCTTTTTTTGTTTTTTTTTAAACAAGCTGTGCACTTGTCAATTTATGTATTCAACAGGAAGGAAATGTTCCAACTGTCTGAGCACTTTACTGATGTACACAGTGAAAACATAAGCGTATGGTTAGTTCTAGTATTATATGATAGTTAGATACAATCAACAAAATAGAAAAAACAACAACAAAAATGCACAAAAAAACTATTAATAAAATAATACATTAAATTAGCCACATTTGGACAAAATAAGAAACAAACATGTAAACATGTGTGTATCAGAGACGGACGAACAAAGGGATGATGTACTCTGTTATATTTGAGGTTTTTCTCCATTTACTTTTGTCTGAAGTTTCAAGAGCTGATATTCACTGATTCATCAATTTCACCAAGTAACCTGTTTGTTTGTTTGTCTTTGTGCCAACTTTTATTTTTTCCCCAATATTTTCTATTGAACAATAATGCAACAATTTACCATTTTTTATATGCAAAAAAATTTTTAATAAATAAATCATAAACATACAAACATGTACAAAACCTGAAGCACTCATAATACTGTTTCAAAGAAAAATAAAAAGATATAAATATATATGTATAAATAAATAAATTATCAACTATAGAAGAAGAATCAACAAAATTTAAGTGCACCTGCCCCCCCCAATACAAAATAAATTGTCTTTTTTAATTATTCCTGTGTCAGCCCACAGGGGCTTATAATAAGACACCACAAAACATGAAAACAAAGTCAAAATAACATCAAATACAAAGAATACATATGATCTGAAACAAACTCTCCTGACGTTTTCTTCAGACTTTAGAAACAAAAGCAGCCAAATTCAACACATTAAAATTAAACAACCATTCCAACCATTCATCATCAGAGCACCAAAACATTATCTGAATGACAAACAGTCATTTCATTAACACTTTAACCTCTGATGCTTCAGCGATGACATGTTCTGAATGGATGGTTTAGTTTAAATATTCAGAAAATTAAATTAAAAATGTGTTTTTACTGAGTTTTAGTCATGGATCTGATATATGAGGATAAACAAGTGTAAAAAAAAAACAAAAACAACTAATTTAGAAAAATTAAAAAGCTAAAACTACTGGAACCAAATTACAATATTATTTATTTTTTAATTTTTTTTTATTTTTATTTTTTTATTATCTAATCTATTTATAATTCATTTTAGTTTATTTTAAGTAAGTAAAATTATTTTGTAAATATTAGTTCTTGTTCATTTTGTTTCTTATTTTGTTTTATATTTCTACATTTAATATTGTATTTGATCATTTTTCTTCACGTTTCTGTCATTTGTGTCTTATTTTGTTCATGTCACTTATTATTTAGTTGGTGTATCCTACAATTTTTGGCTGTTACTGTCCATTTTGTTGCTTATTTTATAGATTTTTGACCGGAACTGTAAAAGTCTCAGGAGTTAAAGGGTTAAACAGAATCATTCTCAATTCATCATAACATGAACAATAAAAAAGACAATGTGATTCGTCCAGTTCCTTGTATATAAAGTAGAACAAAAGGCACAGTTTGAATCAGGCAGAACCCCTAAATCTGAAAAATGAGAAATAAAGAGCTCCAGTTTTTATTTGTATCTGTTCATCTGCCTGTGTACCTGTTTACCGGCTGTCTTCCTTTACCGTGGTTGAGGCGAACACAAGGACGATAAGTCAGTTGAGTTTAGCACACCACAGTGCAGAGAGAGAAATCATATTAGGCTAATTACACTGGGTCATAAGCTCCTATTGACAGCTTTATGCTTGGTTTTAATTACTGCCCACTTCCACACAACTTAGCCCCCATCACCCTAAGTAGATGCACCCGCCAAGTTGCTCCGAGGGCCAATCACAGCGCTTAAAACGTGTCCGCAGTGCAACTGTCCAATAAAAAGGCTTGAATACTGTCTGGAAGTTTCCTGAAGTGGTTTGTTGCCATGGTGGCTCATTCGCTGCTGTAGCAGCTAACGGGAGTATATTTTTATTTTGTGTCTAATAAGCCAAATCGTGGCCCAATAGGAGAAGAGAGGACAAGGGAGGAGAGAGAGAGAGCAGTAAAAAGTCTGTAGATGATATAAGGGCGAGCAGATGAGCTCTACCTCTTAGCACTAGATCAAGGGCAAGGTGATCTAAGCCGACTTTAACTCTGAACTTTTTTTCTTTCTGTCTATGTGGCACAAAACTTCTTTATCAAACCAAAAGCCTAATGTCACCTCACGTTGAGCCTTAAAATGTTTTGCTGCCTGTGGAAGAACATGGTTGTTGCTGGGTAGAAGTATTTTATAGAAAGTTGTAACTCCATGTGACGGCAGTAGCTGATAATTAAAGTGGAACTGTCAAGCAACAAGTCTGAGTGAAAACATATTTAAAGTCAATTCTCCTGTTTCACTGTTTAAATAAGAGGGTTTTTTTAATAATAGGAGTACCTTCAAATGAGGGGTTATCCGAAAATTATGCCAAATTAATACATATTCTATTAGTTGTAAAGAAAATGATAATTAAGTCATGGCTCAGTTTTACCCCCTACACTTGAAGGTTTAAAATATATATATATATATATATATATATATATATATATATATATATATATATATATATATATATATATATATATATATGGGCTATATACAATGGAGAAAATGACTGCTCAGCTTCACCTAAAATGTAACCAATTTATTAAGATATGGTTCCCTAAAATCAATCACTATGTAATATTACATTTTCAGGGAATAACAATTAGACTGATGAACTGGGATCGAGGGAAACTGGATGTGGGAGGGTCATGAGTTGGTCACATGTGTCTGGTAAATTTAAGATGAGTGGGTAAATATAAATATAAATTTGAGTTGAATGGTAAATTTTTTGGCTCCTACAGGGTGTTACTGGACTGGGGGCTTCTTTTTCCTTTTTTTTTTTTTTCTTTTCTTGGGATGTACAGACTGAAACCTGGAGACTTGTCCTAATATAAACTGTTAATTGCCAAGTTGCCACTTGTTAAGATTATTCTAAATTCTGTTTAAATGAATGTGAACTATGATGAATACTCACTTGAATAAAAATAACTTTTTAACAAAAGAAAAATCTATTACATCTAAGCAGGAAAAGTGACTTATTATGATTTTATTATTTATCTATGCTTTATTTGGTCGACACAGAACAGTCATGTACACACACAAGCTAAAACAGGTAACAGAAGTAAGTATCATAGTGTTGTATTATAAAGGCTAATTTGCATCACTCATCCCTACAGTGACTTTTATGAGACTAAAAGGTTAAAACGGTGAGATAACAAGAAATTATACTCAATGCAGCGAAATGCCATAAAGCTAAATAAAACTAAGTGCAGGAGGACACAAAAAGGTACACATTTATAGACCTTACATATAAAAACAGCCAATCGCATCAGCTCCTCTGGTCTCCTTTAAAAGCACCACATGGATTCATGAGCATGTCTCTGAGGAGAAACTGTAGATACCACAGCAAAAGTCACAAATATACAACAACATAGACAATGTTGGAGGTTTTATTTTACCTCTGTGTAGAGTAGTCTGGGTTGAGTTGTAACACAGAAACAAAACACACTCTTATTCTGATAAATTAAACTTTAAAAGAGTCCACATTCTGAGATAAAAAATCTAAATTCCCAGTCACTAAACACAACCAGAATTAATCCATATATGTCGGACTGTGAGAAAATTAAAGTACAGTATCTTAATATTCTAATTCTGTGGGACTTGGCACCACCAAGACTTAAAATATTAATTTGCTTTAACAGAGATTTTTAGGATAAATGAGTTATTTAAAATCAAACCCTTTAGTTCAAATAACTTGTTTACTTGTATGAAATTACTATTTTAAGTTGAAAATACTAATGAAAAAAAATAATTTTCTATAGGAAATCTTAAGGAAACTCATTGCCTTATACTGCTTTAGTTTTTACAAAACATGAAACTAAACAGTTTCAGTTGTATTGACAAAGATGACTTGGATGTATTAAAGTTTGCATTTGTAGTTTTTACTCAAAATCATCAGTTACCATTAATTATGTTTAATTTGAATTATCACAAAACAACTAAGAAATCTATAGAAAAAAAACAACTTCTGACATAAAACAAACATTTATAATGATACTTGAGTCAACACTGAATAAGAAAGTGACTCGGTGTAAAGTGGGAACATAAACTGAACTTTTATTTTGACAGGAAACAACTACTTACCCATAGTTATGCCTACAGTCTTCACTGATGGTCACCCAATACCCACAATGCAATGCAGCAAACACCAGATCCACCAGACATTCCCGTGACGTCACCATCGCCTAGTAATGCGCTAGCCATTTTAAAAGGGGAAAACAACAGCATGGCAACACTAGACGGATAGCTCTGTTAGGATGTCCTACGACTTCTACCCTCCGCAAAAGACTGATATGAACGGAAATGAGCAGGGATCAACTGGAGAGCTGTCCATATAAATTACTTGGCGAAATTACCCCACGACATGGCCTAATATCGAGTGGCCAGACATCTACAACTACCTTGTGTAAAGTCCTGGCAAATATACATGAGAAAAAATTCTAACTTATAAGAGTCTGAAAGCATATGTTTTGTTTGAGGTAGGTTCCTCACCCAGTCTCCAGAACATTCCACTATTTTAGTTTTACTTCCACTTTGTTTTCGGACTCCAGGTCTTGCCATCATCTGGAGATATTCTTCTCAGCGCCTGAAGCCATGCTGCATGTTTTTCACCCTTCTCTGTCGGTAAATAGATAAAGACATATTCTCTTCCATCCAGTCATGGTTATTGAACCCAAAGGCTGTTCAAGATTTGGGCATTTTACACCAAGTTTTAAGCATGCAGGACAGTGTAGTGGAGTTCACGCAGTGGTTGATACGCTGTTGTTTTCACCTTTTACTAGAGGAAGTGACATCACCGCGAAGCTATGTATATGTCAGAGTAAATTTTGAATAGGCCCCGCCCCTTGCTCACACAAACTTAACTTTACATGAAATCTAAATTTAAAAAGACCATTGTATGTTTTCAGTTTTCTAATTCAAACAACTCATTTGGTTTAATAATGACATTGTTTTTTACTAAACATAATAGAATAAGTCTTTTACACTAAAAGGTTTAATTGCAATTAAAATCAGGGTTTACATTGGACACAATCACTAAAGAGTAACACGCTTTTCCTTCATCTTCCTCCTCCTCTTCTTCCTCTCTTTTGTGTCTTGTCCACCCTTGCTCCTGTCCTCCTCCTCTTCCTCCTCTCTTTTGTGCCTTGTCCACCCTTGCTCCTGTCCTCCTCCTCTTCTTCCTCCTCTTCTTCCTCCTCTTCTTCCTCCTCCTCATTCCCAGTCTCTTGATCTTTCATTCTTCGTTCCTCTCTCCCATCTCAGTCCATCTGTGCTGTCACTTAGATCAATCAGTCTGATTGATCACAGCCTAATTGACTATTATTGAGGTTAATTCAACTCTTAACACACATGCACACACACACACACACACAAAACTCACTATCGCAGCCACAAACACATACACATACACACACACACACATATTTTCCACTCTAAAGCTCAGACCCATCCATCTGCCTTCTGCACTACTTCTGACAGGCTACAGATGACTTACACATGCAAATCTCCACCCTGCCTGACCCTGTGCTGTGTACACCCTCTAATTATACCTAACACAAGCACACAAATAAGATTACTCTGTGTGTGTCTTTGTCTGCATGTGTGTGCGCGTGTGTGAATGTGTGAATAACTCCTTGATGAAGGTGAAAAGTAATTGTCATGCAGATATGTTAGTGTTGGTTGCATGGTGAAAAGGTTTTGCTCTCAGTCCTGATGCTAGTTTTGATGGATGGTCCAATGAATTGACTGGTATCCTTTTGTTGGTCGGGTGGATATCGAGTAATTAAGAAAGGCCTTCATCATTAAGAGTTTATAAAATACATCTAAAATAATAAGAGGACAAAAAGTTTATTAAATCTATCCTACGCCAGTTCTGATAAATCATCTCAGTATGTATGTCTGTAGTTTACATATTATATAGAATAGAGTAGCCTTTATTGTCATTGGTTTCACAATGAAATTTACAATTGACACCTCCATATTTGCCTAAATATAAAAGATAAATTAGTGTGTGTGTGTGTGTGTGTGTGTGTGTGTGTGTGTGTGTGTGTGTGTGTGTGTGTGTGTGTATGAGAAGCGCTATACAATACTATACACTTCATATTGTGTAGATATTGTATATTCTGTGTGTATGTCTGGAAGTGTACATATATATGTTTATATACATACTTGTTTTATTGTGCATATATATATATATATATATATATATATATATATATATATATGTGTGTGTGTGTGTGTGTGTTTTATTTTTTATAATACAGTATTGTACTACTGCTGGAACACTAATTTTCCAGAGGAACCTTAATAACGTGTTTGTCTGTAGTTAATTTTATTGCTTATTTTGTAAATTTTTTTGGCTTATTTTGTGAAATCTATCTATCTACACTTGTGACTAAATATTAATGAAGATATTAAACACTAATTATGTAGAGTTCACTTCACAGCCTCAGCATAAATATTAATTTCTCCATTTTGTGAATTTCATCAACAATTTTCAATATTTCTAATATTATATTTATATCAGTTTTCTACTGTTTATGCGGGAAATTTCACAGTATTAATAATTGTAACTGCAGTTGTGTATCTAACCAACAGGTGTGGGCAGTGAATTCAGCTGGTCGTTCTGCCAGTCCATGGGTAAATGGAAGAACAGGACCTGCTCCACCTGAGGGTGTAGGCCCACCCACTTTTCTAAATGTTTTAGCCACCTCAGCTGTCGTAGACATTCCTCCTCCAGCTCGACCCAATGGGATCATCAGCTTGTACAGAGTGTTCTCACTGGACCACGACAACCACAACCTGGTAATCTACATGATGATGGATTTTTATTATTGGCTGTGGCTCAGTTGGTAGAGCAGGTCGTCCAATGACCGAAGGGTTGGCAGTTTGCGTCCTGGCTCTGGCTGTCCACATGTTGAAGGGTCCTTGGGCAAAGCACTGAACCCTGACTTAGGCCCACAGTAGGTCTGACAGAACCTTGGAAACCTACTGGTGTATGAGTGTGTGCGAGTGTGTGTGAATGTGAGGCTAATGTTAAGCACTTTGAGCACCATGAAGGTAGAAAAGAACTATATAAGTGTAGAACATTTACATTTATGAATATAAAACTAATACTGACTGATGATCTGGTTCATTCTGTATTCCTCCTCCTTTCCCCCTGCTAGCTCTCAGAGGGAACGTCCCAACAGCAGACCCTCCATGGTTTACATCCTTACAGCCAGTACTGGGTAGGAGTAGAAGTCTGCACCTGTTATAAGGTAATGATGCATTCATAAAGGAAGCACAGGATTTACCATATTTTCAAGACTATAAGGCACACTCAAAAGACTTACATTATATATGGATTAATTCTGATTAATTCTAAACTTTTTATCTCATCATTTTGACTTTTTATTATAATATTATCATAATCATAAAATTGCGAAGACTATTGTTTTACTGTGTACAAACCTTTTAAGTGTCCATTGTAAATGGTTGGCAGTGCTGTACTAAGGGTCCCCTGCGTGAGCTCTTCACCCTGGCTGCGCCTCCAGCCCACCAGCCCCCTCCCCGTCCCGTTACACTGACCTCCCGTTCTGTTCAGCTGGAGTGGGATGGACCTTTGGCACCAAATGGAGTCATCGAGAGGTGATCGAGAGTCTGAAAACCTCTTTTGTAATATACACAAAAGCATGCGTTACACGTAACTAAACTCTCACTCTTTTTTTTTTTGTATCTTTTCTAGTTGTGAGCTTCATCTGAGATCACCCTGCCCACAGCCCCCCCAGCCTGTGGTCTTTCCCTGCACTGAAAAACATGAGGAAATGTCTTATTTTGGAAAAAGGCGCAGCTTCAACGTGACAGGTGACTGTTTTTACAGCCATTATTTCTATGGTTTTTGTTTTAATGATCAATTCTTGTCATGCAATTATGGAGTATACTATGAAAAACCATCCCACCACAGAAGAACAGAGCAGTCCTTACAAAAATCAGATGTCAAAATGGTTTGGTCCAAAAATAGGAGTTCTGAAGTAACATTAAAATGTTCCTACAGTGAAAATGGGAGTTGACTTGTACTCTATTGTTTTTTTTTTTTAAATCCACAATATCAGCAAAATGAATGGGATATTTCTGTCTCTTAAGGGGGTACTGGGTATTCAATGAGGATTATAGTACCCCCCAGTACCCTCGCTAATTTGACCTATGGACTATAAGGCGCATAAAGTCAAAATCATGAGAAAAAAAGTTAAAATTGTGAGATAAAAAGTCCAAATTCTGGTTCAAGGTTGCATTTAGCAGAATGGTCCAAATCACATTGGCTCATTATTGGACTCTATTGTGTTTTTGGGTTTTTTTTCCACAATATCAGCAAAATGACCTGACCCCCTAAAAGTGATATTTCTGTCTCTTTAGGTGGTACTGGGTCTTCAGTGAGGGGTATAGTACCCCCAGTACCCCCTGTAATTTGACTTATGTGCAGAAGTCTTGTTTCCTCACAGATTTTTTGCCCAGCAACACCCAAACAGTATGAGTCACTGAAGCTTTTATCATGTGTCTTTGTGTCTTTGTGTGTTTTGTGCAGGTCTTCAGCCGTACTCCACCTATCAGCTCAGAGCTGCCTGCTTCAACAACATGGGCAGCACTGCCTCCAACTGGACGACCGTCACCACACTCTCTGAAGGTAACGCCTTCGTCCAATCCCTCATCCTTCCCAGAAAGCCAGTCATAAAATTCTCAGGAATTTGACCACAGCTGTTGTTTCTATTGTTTTTTTGTTTCCACACAGCCCCCCAGTATGTTGCCTCTTTCTCAGTGGGCAGTAATCTGACCGTCATCTGGCTGGACTGGTCTGGGTCCTTCGCCCTTAACGGATACCTGAAGGACTATAGTGTGACTGAGAGCCAGCTCAGGGTCTACACTGGCTTCTACAGTTATCTACACTTTCCACGCACCTCACAGAAAAGTGAGCCCATGCACAGACAACAAACTTATCCAATAAAAGTTTTTATGGACATAATTATTACTGTATTTTCAACGCTATAAGACGCACTGGACTGTAAGGTGCAGTGTCAATGAATGGTTTATTTAAGTTTGTTCATATATAAAGGACACTGGACTATAAGGCGCATTAAGTGAAGTCAAATTTATGTGATAAAAAGTCAAAATGATGAGATAAAATCAATGTCTAATTTTTAAAATCCAAACTTATGTCAATTTTTGTCTCCTAAGTTTTACTTTTTATCTCATCATTTTTACTTTTCTTTCACAATTTTTCTCAGTTTTATTTTTTAACTCATGATTTTGACTTCACTTAATGCACCTTATAGTCCAGTACACCTTATAGTGGAGAAAATACAGGACTTATTTTTTAAAAGAATTTTAAAAAGCTTCTCGTACCCCTGCAGTACCTCCACGTACCCCCATTTGAGAAGCAGTGAAATAATGTATGAATAAATCAAGATAAGGACACTATGACTATGACCAAGATGTAGACGTGCATGATCATGTGTTTGACAGGATGTTTATGGATCTTTATGTCAGCCAGTCTGACTGTTAGAAGAGTTAGAATCTGAATGAACCCTAACATTATTGTCACTTTCTTTCCTCTGTTCATTTCAGCTTTGTTGCTTCAGGTGACTTGTACCACAGAAAGTGGCAGTGCCAGTACTCCTATTGTCAAATACAGCCCTGTCACAGGCCAAGGTAACACACACACACACACACACACACACACACACTCTACAATTATGTCACATTGTACAGTAATCCGTGTATCATTCGTTCATTCGTTTTGCAAAATAAAACCAAAAATAAGACAACTAGTTTCTTCATTATTTGTTTCCAAAACCAAAATTAAAAAACAGATAATGATGAGGTTTTTCAGTTTTCCTATTTGTGTTTGAATGAATAATGGATAAAAATGGATAACAGCCATTTTTATCCAATTTTGACCTGAAGCAAGTTGAGTAAACTGGAAGTGACCTTTGACCTGCAGTGACACAGATGTAAACCTATGTCCTATTTGTGTAAACTAAAAGGGTCACCCTAAGACCTGAAGATATGACCACAGTATCCAGTAACCATAATGATCTTCAGTCCAGTGGACATGTTTCTATGGGTTCTTAAAGGTGTTATTCTGCTGAAAACTTCTTTTCCACCTTTCTCCTTCTGGAATCTGATGGGTCACCCAGCGTTACCAACACATGCTACGTTTGCTGCGTGGTGTGTCCCCTCCACTGGATGGATTTACCATCATTTATAGAAAACAGAGAAACCAGACATTGAGAAAAAGTCTGTCCACTACATGTCACCGTCACCAGGTCATTGGCCTCACCCACACCCCTCCACCATTGCAGTGAATCTGAAGTAGCATTAGCATTAGCATCTACAAGAGAAGACTGCACCACAGTAGCTGCTGCAAAAACTGGAAAAAACTGTTGGATCAAAGTGGTTTATGTGCTCTCTGTGGAAATAAAGCCTGGTTTTTTTACTGCATGTTTTCAAAACAAGTGACATCACCAAACGTAGCTGGATGTTACTCTGGGATGGTAAACACACACAGAGCCAGAAGGGAGGGGGGAGTGTTCCTACACACATTCTGAGCCAATCACAGACGCCTCATCACTGCGTCATGGACATGTATGAGGAAGTAGCGGTAAACTCTGTTTTTCCACCGCCAGTCATTTTTCTACCCTCCAAAAACAACTGGAAACAAAACAACATTTTTTTTTTTAAATACAACCAGCACACAATGAATTCAATAATAATGAAGAACAACAATATTAACCCTTTAACATTTTTCAGTGACTACTTCTGGCCTATATGTGGACCCTTGGAAGTTTAATCAAACCTCCCAAACCTGTCCCAAATGTCACATGACTTAATGTAGTTTGACAACACAGATTCTCACACATCAGAAGATATAAACCACTGTCAGATAAAATATCCACAGCAGGTACAATCACTTATTTGTTCAAAATACAAATGTCAAACATCTGATCTGAACCTTTATGTCTCATTATTATCCACAGAGGAACCATATTCTAACAAACACAGCCATAGTCCAACGAA
Source organism: Siphamia tubifer (assembly GCA_020466265.1). Taxonomy (NCBI): domain Eukaryota; kingdom Metazoa; phylum Chordata; class Actinopteri; order Kurtiformes; family Apogonidae; genus Siphamia; species Siphamia tubifer. Next base: position 32,036,998 of record CM035785.1, read on the forward strand.
AACATCCAAAACTAGCAAAGAATTGTCCATATGTAGTCCAAAATACATAAAAACATCAATATCCACAAATATTTTATCTATTGCATCATTTAACAGGACCTGCCTCCAATATCCCAGTTTTCATCTGAATATTTTCATTTATAATATAATCAAACACCAACTGCATGTTATTAAAATGGTTCAAAAACAACATTCAATTGACTTTATTAAGAAATTTAAGTGAAATTGAGTGAAAGTTTAAAGGGTTAATGAATTAACCATGGAATGACTCCTTTCAGATTCATTTACACTTTACTCAATTTACTTCAGGTCAAAATGAGATAAAATGGGAAATGGCCATTATCCACTTTTTCCATTATTCCTTTAAATACAACAAGGAAAACTGAAAAAATACCTCAATAAATGTTTTTTTAATTTTGGTTTTGGAAACAAATAATGAAGAAACAAGTTGTTTTTTCGTTGTCTTTTGGTTTTTATTTTGGAAAGCGAATGAACAAATGTTACACAGATTTACAGTGACATCAGTATTTGTGTATTGGACTTCTGGACTGTGCGTTTTTTGTCTTATTTTATGGTAAATTACTGTAATATTATTGTCATCTAGAATTGATCAAAATCTGTTCCTAAAGCTTAAACACAAAATGAGGTTTCCTCTAAACTTATAATGAAAATGTAATATTAATACATAGTTGATAGATTAGGATCAAACAGTTTAATGTGTGTAATGTTGGTGTTTGTTTCTTAGATCCTGTGGAACCTTCTGATAATGATAAACAGGGCGTGAGTATGTCGGCTCCACCTGTCTACTCTGAGCTCTGGTTCATCTTACTGTTTAGTCTCCTGGGTCTGTTTCTATTAGCTCTGTTGATTGGACTACTTCTACAAAGGTACCACTGGTACCTTTTCAAACACACAATATATCACTAATTTTTCAAGTCATGTTTGTTGACAAAACTGGAGCCAAATAAAAAAGGTAGGGGTGATTTTTGTTTTTCTCGCAGAGCTCTGAGGAAAAATCCATCAGCCCGAGAGCGCCCTCCACTGGTCATGCTTCAGAAGACAAGGAAAGCAGGAGGAGGAGAGATGTACATGGTGAGAAAAACACAGCAAAATAAAGTGACAGGTGCTGAAATAAGAAGATAAAATAGAGTCAGTTAAAAAGGGCAGAACATGCTCTGTGTGCTTTTTATTTTTTATTAAATAGTCAGGCAGTGACTCAACATCAGGTTTTATCTATTTTATACATGGACCTCTTTGACCTAATGTTTCAGCCACCAGAGGGGGATAAAGAAACTATATATACTGTATATATATATATATATATATATATATATATATATATATATATATATATATATATATATATATATATATATATATATATATATATATATATATATATATATATATATATATATATATATATATATATATATTGTTTTGTTTTTTGTTTGTTTTACTCCTTCCTTCTAGTTCTTAGTGTAACTGAAAATTATTAAACTCTTCCAAATCCCAGTGTAATTTACTATAACCCTGAAACACAGCGCATCGGGGATGTAATGGTTTTGCGTCCGCCACCAGCGCAGCATAAAATCTTTCATGTTAACATGATAACTTTTGAACAGCTGGACGTATTTGTCATAAATTTGTTTTGCTAAAGCTCTAGGACGGGGACATGAACTGATTACATTTTGGAGGTCAAAACTTTAAGATGGCCACACTTTGTCTGACCCATAGCTTTTAAACAGGTGGATTTTGTTTTGCATTAAATCAGCTCTTATTCTAAAAAGATTCTTGTTTAATTTCATGATGCTTTACCAGGTTAATAACTTTGACAAACCATCCACTTTTTCCTGCTGTTTTATCATCCTACATATTAATTTGTTTACATTTCCCTCTTTTGTTTCCATTCTACTATCTTTAATTCTTTCTTTTTGTCTTTGTATCTGTCCTGTTTTTCCTGTTTATACTTTCCTCATCTGCTCCACCTTCTCTCTCTCTCTCTCTCTCTCTTTCAGAGGTCCTGTCCTGAGTTGTGCTCTAAACATTATTCCGGCTCTGTGCTCCTCACTGATCGACCTCCAGTAAGAAAACACTTTCCTTTTTTCATATTGTATGGACCCTAAATGTTGACTTTATTGTCCCCCTGCAGTTTGACACTGTAGCAGACTGTGTTGATGTCAGCAACGTTATACTTAAAAGCTACACTGTGTATACTGAGGTATGAGATTGTGCATTTGTGCGGATGCTTCTTTAACTGTGTGTGTTGTGTTTGTGTGTGTGTGCATGCTTTGTTTGTGTCTGGGGTTGATGATAATAATACACCCCTTCTTCTAAAAATAAAAAAGTTGCATGTTTTATATTGAGGAATGCAGGATCCATATTTATATCACTGGTTGATTTGTAAAGGTAAGGGTTTGACATTTTATTTTGTTATTTTGAATTTGTTTGTGCAAAGCAGGGCTGTAGTATTAGCAGAGGGGTCAAAGTACTTCAGTAGAAGTACAGCTACTGATGTGAAAAAATACTCTGGTAAAAGTAGAAGTACTGATTCAACTCCTTTACTGAAGTAAAAGTAGAATAGTACAGCTTCTGAAGGAAAGGAAAAAGTAAAACTGCTTTTTTTTGCTATGGATGAAATAATACTGATTTAAGCAAAAAAAACAAAACAGAAAAATATCCAAAAATAAAGTCTTTAAAAGTGACTTAGTGTGTGGATTATGTGTTTTATTGGGTCATGGTCCTGAGTTGAGTGGGTATGGACAGAACATTTAGGAAAAATTCAAAAGTCGTAAATAGGAGATTTAGCAAAAGTATAAGAAAAATGATCTAAATTGTGAGATAAAAACATCAAACTTCTGAAATATGTCAATTATGAGATAAAAAGTCAACATCATGATGATATAGTCAGTCAAAATGTCTGATTTAATGATTTACGACTTATTTTTTCATACGGTCACATTTGTTTAGTTTGAAAAAGTTGAGTCTATTCTGAGAATGTAGAGTATAAAGTACAGATATTTATATAAATGTAAAGAGTATAAAGTACAGATATTTATATAAATGTAAATAGTATAAAGTACAGATATTTATATAAATGTAAAGAGTATAAAGTACAGATATTTATAGAAATGTAAAGAGTATAAAGTACAGATATTTATAGAAATGTAAATAGTATAAAGTACAGATATTTATAGAAATGTAAAGAGTATAAAGTACAGATATTTATAGAAATGTAAAGAGTATAAAGTACAGATATTTATAGAAATGTAAATAGTATAAAGTACAGATATTTATAGAAATGTAAAGAGTATAAAGTACAGATATTTATAGAAATGTAAAGAGTATAAAGTACAGATATTTATAGAAATGTAAAGAGTATAAAGTACAGATATTTATATAAAAAATGTAGAGTAAAAGTAAAAAGTTGTCAAAAAAGTAAATACTCAAGTAAAGTACAGATACCTAAAAAAAATCTACTTATGTACAGTAATGAAGTACTTTTACATAGTTACTTGCTTCATGGTCTCTGACTAGCTGGTATTTGATTCGAACTTGTCTCTGTCTCGTCCAAACAGTTTTTCAGTTTAGTTTTAGTTTATTACGTACTGTAAAAGTATAAATATAAAAAGACAGTGTAAGAGAAGCCAGAAGTTTAATCTGCTTCTGCAGATCCTCCCTTCATTAACTTAATTAACACTGAAGATGAATGCAAAAAAAATGCAAAAAGTAACTTAAAGTCAATAAAACAATACAATAAAAACACAAAGACAAAATAAATGACCATTACTAGAATAGCACATGGACATGAGTTAAATAAAACTTTAAGGACAAATGATGATAATAATAAACAGAAAAAACAAACTTAGGAAAATGAAAATATTTATAAAAGTAGCTTTAGTTTGACCTTGAATGACTTGAACCTCTTTGGACTCAGTCTCAACCTGGTCCTGGTCCTGGTCCTGGTCCTGGTCCTGGTCTTGGAGTGGACAAAGGTGTTGTTGACAACAGCCCTGATGCAAACATTTTTTACGTTTGTTTTGTGTTATTTTCCTTCACATCCTTTGATTGATTATAAAATCATCAGGATCATCTTTGCATAACTGTGACTGATCGTCCTGTTTGTCAGGGTTTGTCCGACACAAAGATAGTTGGCAGTGGTTCTGGCTTCAGCCCCATGTCGGTCCTGAGGGTTCCCAGCCAAACGGACCTGGGTCAGGCCTACTCCCAACAGACTCTGCACCGCAGTGTCAGTCAGCTGATTGACAGGAAGTCACTAATGATGGAGGAAGGAAGCTGGGACCACCCTCTGGGACATGATTCTGGACTGGTGAGGAAAAACTGTTTGTCATACAGCTTTACAACCTTTTTTCTTTTTTTTTCCATTTCTGATGTTTATTTTGTATAAATGACAAACATACAAATGAATTGGATTGGTTAGAAGCCAAGGCTTGTTATGAACTAACCCATTACAACTAATACATTAACAAGTAAACATAGTATTTGAAAAAAAAAATACATCAACTAAAGAAAAAGAAACGAGTGGAGAGAGTGGGGGAAAAAACAGAAAAATGAAAAGAGTTATTAACATAAGATCATGTACCTATAAATGCACTGAGACACATGAGTTGAAATCAACATTTAAAACACAAAACACAAGGATTAAAAACCACCTGAACATAATCCACTAAACCACACCCTCTGAACCAACACCCATAGACTCTGTTCAGCCACATTTTATAATAAATATCCAAAATGCAATAACCCTTTCATTCCATTTTATAATAAATATTTCCTCATTATATAATAAGTTATTCCATTTTATAATAAATATTTCCTCATTATATAATAAGTTATTCCATTTTTCAGCAGCAGGTACTTTGTTAGTGTGACATTAAAACTAAAGGAGCTGTTTGGGAAACATTCCAAGTGGTTTATGTCTTGGCTGGTAATTAGACATATTAGACATTAGGACAATTTGAAATTACAGATATATTTAGTAAATATAAATGTTTTTGTTTGTTTTTAACCTTTTGAGTTAATTTCATATTAGTTTAAATGAATGTTAGTGGATAAATGATGTGGTCACAGCAGCTCTGTAAACAAACACAGACACTTACATTGTTTAAGGTAGAACTTCTATTCATTGGTTCATTATTATTTTAAATTGTCCACAAGCCTGCATGTGTTGGTTGTATTTATTTTTGTTGTTGTTGTGGATGTGGTTGACAAATACTTTAAACTAAAATAAAATACAAGCCAACAAATAAACTAAGTTTTAGAATTGTTATTCCGTAATGAACCATGTTATTACATTTTCTACAGAATAAGAAAGAGAGAATAAAAAGTTGCAAGTGCATAATAATAATAATAATAATAATAATGATAATAATAATAATAATAATAATAATAATAATAATAATAATAATAATAATGGATTGGATTTATATAGAGCTTTTTTGTCCACTCAAAGCACTTCATATTAGTGACCCAATATTCATTCACTCTCACATGCTCGCTCTGGTGGTGGTAAACTACATATGTATCCATAGTTGTCCTGGGGCAGAGTGACAGAAGCGTGGCAGCCATTTTGTGCCTACAGTCCCTCTGACCACCACCAAACATTCATACACCAGTGTAAGTGACACTGGAGGCAGGAGGGTGAAGTGTCTTGCTAGGACAGAGCAGGAATCGAACCACTAACCCTTCAGTTACTGGACGACCTGCTCTACCAACTGAGCCATAAATAAAAACACGCCACCAAGAAATATGTCCAATGAAATGCACCCGATTCAGTTTTTTTGACTGCGCTGCATCTGAGTGTCAGGCCATAGAGATCCAATCTGCAGCAGTGCAGAACATCCTTACCCTTTAGTCCCGTCCCCTGTCTGTCTGTGCATTCCAGTCTAGCATCTACCTTTCACCTTCAGCAGTGTTTGTTGACGGACTGGGAATTTGGGTCCATGATGAATAATGAATAATACAGTTTTAATGAACACACTGGAAAAACTCACCAAACAACAGTAAAGGTTCTTCTACACTGACCACGATAAGAACTGCCTGACCAATGAGGGTCCATGACACACCAAAAGCATCATGGGTAGCTCCCTCCTAGCCAATGGGAGGCCAGCAGGGGTGTTGGGAGATAGCCAATGGGAGAGTAACTCTACTTTCGTATTCAGATTTGAAAATTCTACGTAAAGGCATTTCGTATCTTGGATTATTCAATGGTTGGATCAAAAATATGAGATAAAAAGTCAAACTGAGATTAAAAAAAGGGGGGGGGGATGATAAAAAGTCCAAATTATGATAAAAAGTGAAAAGGATGAGATAAAAAAATCTAAATTATGAGGCACACCAAAAGCATCATGGGTAACTCCCTCCTAGCCAACAGGGTGTTGGGAGCTAGCCAATGGGAGAGCAACTCTAGCAAATAGCAAATATGATGCTACATACAAGTGTATAGTACGTACGTATTTATATACAGTAGGTACAGTAGTGTATTTACGTTTGGGGTTTTGGTTTCATAACATTTTCTTTCATATTCGGAGATGAAAATTTTAGGTAAAGGCGTTTCGTACCTTGGATTGGGTCTTTCGTAAATTGAGTTATTTATGTAGTTAAAAGATGGTAGAGTGGGTCGTCCATTAACCGAAGGGTTAGGGGTTCGAATCCCGCTCTGGCCTAGTCAGTCCATTGTGTCCTTGGGCAAATACACTCTCCTGCCTCCAGTATCACTCACACTGGTGTGTGAGTGGTGGGAGGGGCCATAGGTACAAAATGGCTGCCACACTTCTGTCAGTCTGCCCCAGGACCACCAGAGGGAGCATGTGAGAGTGAATGAATAGTGGATCAATCATGTAAAGCACTTTGGGTGCATTGAAAAGCGCTGTAGAAATATAATCCATTATTATAATAATAATTATTATTATTATTATTATTATTTCCTCTGCCAAGGAGATGTTAATTTCATGTCTGTTTGTTTGTCTGTCAGCAGGATTGTGCAAAACGTTCTAAATGGATTTTAATGAATCTTTCAGGAATGACAGATAATGGGTCAAGGAAGAACCCATTAGATTTTGAGCAATGAAGGTCAAAGGTCAAGGTCACACTAAAGGCCAACAGTAACCAACAATATCTCTTTTTTTCCGTTAAAATCATCTCACCTTCAGACATCAGATGGGTCAACACCTATAACCCTAACCTTTGACCCCTAACCTTCAGACATCAGATGGGTCAACACCTATAACCCTAACCTTTGACCCCTAACCTTCAGACATCAGATGGGTCAACACCTATAACCCTAACCTTTGACCCCTAACCTTCAGACATCAGATGGGTCAACACCTATGGCTCCATCACATCACATGTTAATGATAAATCCAGTCTTGGTGGAGGTCTGCCGTCTCTGCCTTGTTCTTATTTAAATGTGAATTGACATTAGTTAAAAGGATCCAGATTCACACAGAAGCTCATTTTCCATCTGTCGTCCTGGACAAACAACCAACATAATAAAATATCACTCAGATTCTTTTTTTGGGTGTTTCAGTTTGTGTCTCCTCAGGGACACATGGACAAGTGTGAGTCATTGTGAATGTTATTGGTGACACCTGTGTCAACATTTTTCTGCCAAAACACTGATGTTTGTGCTGCCTTTGTCTTTGCACTGACTCAACCTTGTGTGTTTCCTTTTCAGTACGTAGAGGAGGATGAGTTTGTGGATGCCATCAAAGCTTTAAGTTCTGGAAAAAAGGAGCACACCTCGTTCACCGACACTCACCTTTAAGAAAAAAAACTGTCTGATGGGGTAACGTTAGCACACAGTCATAAATTAGAGTCAAAGGAAGGCAGTAGAATAATCACACTTGTCATTAGATGTTAGCAGGGGTCAGTATCAAGTGCTTGAAAATGTGTTCATGTCTTGGGGAAAATATATTTAATGAAATACAGTACTATTCTATTAGTTCTAGTGAGTCAAATCCAAACCTACGGCTAAATTTGTCCTTTTAGTTTGTTCAAACATGGACAGTTTTCTGCTCCAGTAGGTTTATACTTGTTACCATTCAGTCAAACAGTGAAAATCTAAATGTTTCCGTCAGTTCTCCTGCTTCAACATGTAATTGTGCCTCGTAGGATTACACTTGATGAGCAGCATTAGTCCAGTTGTATTTATCAGGGTTCCTGCAAGAATCACCAAGTTAATTTTTTTTCTTTTTTTAAAAAACTTTTTTAGACCATTACGAAAAAATTTTTTAGATCGTCATCGAGAGACTCCCTCAAATAAAAAGACAATCACACAGGGCTAAACAAGACCACCTTTGTCGAGTCCAAAACAAGTCCAAGACCAGGACCAGTCAAGACCGAGGCAAAATACTCAACTCCGAGTCAAAGCCGAGTCCAGGACGTAAAAAACAAACAAAAAAAAAACAACAGTTGTATTATTATTTGTGACCCTCCAGCACAAAACCAGTCACTTGGGTAAAATTTCATAAATTCAGATTTTATATTTATCTTAAAGTTTATTAAAAAGGCTGTTCGACACTAATTCAACCAATCAGAGGCAACAAGGGATTTAGTTTACGGGACAAGGCTTTGTTCTGAGGCCTCTGATTGGTTCAAATATATAATTAGGTAGAAAACCTGAAAAAAGTTTGCTTAAGGAGCGCTACCTGGACTCAAAATAAGCAATAATAATTACAGCTGCTCTATTGGATAGGAAAATAGCAAGACAAAAAAGAAAGAAAAATTCCAAGGCACTCTCTTAGAAGTAAAAATTAAAAAGCCTTTATTAACTTGGCTTGGTTACAAAAACCTATGAAAAATCATATAAAAACCCCAACGTGTTTCGGCATCATAGCCTTCATCAGGGAGTCAGACTTGACACAAAGCAGGAAGAGGTATTTAAAACAGTGCCAACCAATCACAAACCTACACATAGCAGTGCTAATTAGGTAAAAAAGTGTAGTATAGACAACAGTGTAATATATACAACCTCCACTAGGTGTCATCCTTAAAAAAGTCAATAAGCCATAAAATTAAATTTTAACTAAATACAGGGTCTAAAAAACAACAAACACATAAGTTAAAAACAAGTTAACAAGAAGAGAAAGACAACACACAGTAAAAGAGTAAAACCAGTCTAAAAACTTTTTTTAAATAATAATAAAATCGGAGGAAAGTGCTAAAATCAAGGTCATCATTCAATCCTGGATATTTAGTAGCCTGTAGTTTATCAATCCAAAAAGTCTCTCTCTGTCTATCACCCAACCTAAGGGATAAAGGGATGTGGTCAATACCAACAGCCTGTAAAGAAGTTGGATCATTATTAATGTTTTGCCATAGGGTATTTTAAATTACCAGTGCGAATTGCATATTTGTGTTCCGCCAGTCTGTCTTGTAAGCGTCTTTTAGTTCTACCTATGTAGAACACTTTACAACTTGGGCACTCCAACCTATAAATGACAAATGTAGTTTTACAGTTTATGAAATAATTAATCTTATGCTGTTTTAGAGAGACTGAATCCTGGAAAGTTTGGGCTTGTAAAACATTAGAACAGTGATTACAATGATGACATTTAAAACACACAATGGGCATCTGGGACAAACTGGTTTGTGTCAAGTCTGGTTTCAGGTGGCTGTGGACACGTTTGTCATGTGTGTTATAATTAAGTAGATTTTTATTTCAGGGTTGTAGACGTGTTTTGAGTCGATTTTTCTTTACTTTAGACTTAATTACTGTCAGTCAGTTGTTGTTCTTCCTAAAAGGCATGATTTGAAGCACATACGGTAGGAATTTAACAAAACCTCATCGTTAGAAGTGTTCAGGAGACATTTTACTGGGATTTAAAACTTCAAATTGGATCATTTTGACTCATATAACGTATTTGAGGCTAAAACTAGAAATACTGCTGTGAGACTGAACCACTGGTTTAGTGATGGAGGGACACATATGTGGAATATAAGAAATAAAAGAAGATGACATTGAAGTAATGCAGTCAATAAAACACATGCAGACACGGCTACAAACACTTCTGTCAGAATGGACGGAGCAGACGTAAAAATAAAAATAAAAATTAAGAAAATATGGGTGTTTTTTTTAAAGATATTTTAAGGCCTAAAATTTAAGTTTGTAAATTTTAGACTTTTTAAGACTCTTTTTAGACCCCGCAGGAACCCTGATTTATGGCCTTGGTGTTAGTTTTGTACAATGACAAAAATGCCAACTCTGTTTGTTTTTTAATGTGTTAAATGTGGCTGGGAATCACAGATGTGCCGTCTGATTGTGATAATGTGATGTAACTTGAAAGCACAATCTGAGATTTTATTTAATTTTTTTTTGTACCATATCAGCTGTGAATTAAAAGGACAGTTCAGTGTTTTTCAGATGAGTTTGTATGTCATCATCGTCTTTACTGTGGTGCACCCACAGTGACTTACCGCCGACAGTGTCCTGTCCTACGGTGGCCGACAGGGGACAAACACCACATCGACGAAACGCTACAAACGCAAGAAAGACGCAACAACCAAAAACACAAACACATAAAACTAATGAAACGCACATGTCCTGCAAGAGAAAAATGCTGCAATAACAAAAACAAAGCAGAAGCAAAAACTCCCAAAACAACTGCATAATTCACTCAACAACAAAAGGGAAGTTCACCAAAATAAAACAGAAGAAGACGGTGGATGAAGATGAAGTTCATTAATTTAAGAGAATAGTGTAAAAAGGTGTAGAGCAGCAGAGGTATGGAGCTAGTTTTAGTGTTTTACCACTGTTTAAAAAAGACAAAGGGAAACATTTTCACACTAATCTCTTAAATTAATGAACTTCATCTTCATCCACCATCTTCTTCGTCTTCATTTTATTTTGGTGAACCCGTTGTATTTTGGTGAACTTCCCTTTTGTTGTGGAGTGAATTTGCAGCGTTTCTCTCTTGCAGTTGTTTTTGGAGTTTGTAAGTTTTTGCTTCTGCTTCATTTCTGTTATTGCAGCTTCACTTGCATTTGTTTAATGTGTTTGTGTTTTTGGTTGTTAAATCTTTCTTGCGTTTGCAGCGTTTTGTCGATGTGGTGAGTTTGTCCCCGTCGACCACCGTACAGTTGTGGCCTGGTCTTGGTCAAAGACAAAGTAGTAACGATAGGTTTCCTGGGGTCAACAAAACAATGTGTTGGAATGAGTGATTTATTTTCATAACAAAACCGTCACACAACAAAAACTCACAACTTGTAATTGCTTGGAGCTACTTTCCCTCAATAGTGATCAATGCGCTAACACTGCTAACAGCTGTGCACCTTAGCATTTTTGCTCATTTTACTGAATATTTTTGTTCATTTTACTGAATATTTTTGTTCATTTTACTGAATATTTTTGTTCATTTTACTGAATATTTTTGTTCATTTTACTGAATATTTTTGTCAATTTAGTTGATTTTCCAGAATTTTTTTCTTAATTTTTGTTCATTTTACTGAAGAGTTTGTCATTTTTTGTTTATTTTAATGAATATTTTTGGTCATTTTAGTTCATTTTCCTTCCTTTTACTGATTTTTTTTTTCTTCTGTGGCCCTGAGCAAACTACTTTCAGTTCCATTAAATTATTTTTTTTAATAAAGCCCCAAATAAAGCCCGCCTCACAGGGTTTTACAAAAAACTGCTACTTTCATCCGTTGTATGAGCCTGTTAGTAGCTGCTACGTGCAGTTTTTGTTCCGTGACGGTTTTGTTATGTAAATAAATCACTCATTCCAACACATACTGTTTTGAGAAGAAACACGTTTTATTTTGTTGACTCCAGGAAACCTGCTGGGGCTACTGTGGCTTTGACCAGACCAGAACTGGGCTCACAGGACACTGTCCGGGGTAAGTCACTGATGACGTACATTCATCTGAAAAATTCACAACTGTCCCTTTAATAGTTCACTCTGCCATTTAAATGTAAAATGAGTCAGACTAAAGAAATTCTGCCTTTTGCAATATTTTCTGTGTGTCGTAAAACTGTGTGTTTGTCTGTTAGTGGATTTCAGCAGCACCGTTTGTCTGTGGCCTCATTTTCATCTGAATATTATTACCAAAATCAGCTCAAGAATGACAAATATCTCTGCAATGTCATGTTTTATTATTTATTTAAGAGAAACAAAGTGTTCATATCTCAACTACACAAATTGAGTTTATTAGTTTAGAGCAAAACATCGACATAAATCCCATCAGTAAGATGGAATTTATAAGAGGATTCATGAGTAATGTTGCTTTTTGATGTTTCTGTGTAAAAAATCTGATGTATTGTTACAAAGACTTTTCTTTTTTTTACTGTCAGTATTATTATTAATATTATTATTGTTGTATGATTGTTGTATAAAGATAATGAATTGACTGTGTTTTGGTAAAACTATAAATAATGGCCAATGGTCAAAAGAAAAAAATCTCCTGCTCTAGAATTTTCTTTACTTTTGCTTCATATTAAAAGATTAACTTGTAATGTTTAGACCAGAGATGTCAAACATGTGGCCCTGGGGCCAAAACTGGCCCGCTAAAGAATCCACTGGGATGGATTTGTGAAATGAAAATATGATGCAGATCAGTAAAATATTATCATAATAACTTATAAATCAAATATAAGCTATTTTTTCTCCTTGATGTAGTATAAAAAAAAAGGTTAAATTACACAAAAATATTTGTTTAGGACCAAACATATGAAAAACATGAACAAATATGAACAACCTGAAATGTCTGAAGAGAAACATGTGGAATTTTACCAATATTCATTTATTTAATGTGTGTATTTGTAAGATCCACTGTGATCTGTAAGTTATGACGCACATGTATAATGATAAAATAAGGTGTAATATTGTTAAAATTGTTTTAGTTTTTCTTAAGAATCATCAGATTATTAATATTTATTCATGTTCTGTTGGAGTACAGTTCATAGATGAAAACATTTTAATTATGGAGTTTTTTTTAACTCAAAAACAGAGAAAACTTTGGAGTTGACATTATTTATAAGTTATTTTCTTACTATTTATGTTATTTTACTGGTCCAGCCCATTTTAGATCATATTAGGCTGAATGTGGAAATGAACTAAAATGAGTTTGACCCCCTGCAGTAGATGGTGTGACACTCAGGTCTATTCAACTTTGATAAAAACTAAGAAAGTAAGAAAACATCAGTGTAACATAACATTAACATACATTTTACTTCAATACATGTAATCTGACTGAGGTCATCTGGCTGTGTTTCAGCAAACTACGTGCTAGGGGGCGCTGTGATTGGCTCTGGTTGTGGAAGGGTCCCAGATGGTATCGTGATACCAGATGGTGACAGTCAGGTTACAATACATGTGCATCTTTTGGAGAAATGGTTTCAAAATCTTTCCAGGAAAAATAACTGTCTCTAAATTTAAAGCAGAAAATCATCATAAATCATTTTTTCACATATCTTTTGTATCCAGGTGACACCAGGTAAGTACAGTTTTTTTTTGTACCATTTATCTCCATTTCAACATTGAATCTTTTATTTGATAAATAAAACCACAGACAACTTTAATCAGGTAAATATAGTTTTACTCCCATTACAAACAGAGGAGATGTCAGTGCTTAACAACAGCAGCTTAAAATAAACACACAAATGTACCACTTTTATGTTTCAACCATGAACACAAACCAATGAGAGAAGATGAAAAAGCATCATAATAACAAAAGGGGACATGAGCACTGGTAATAATATAACAATACATGAGTATTTATTTAGTTCCTTAAGGTGCTCATGTTGCACCTTAGTTTAGTTTATGCAGTTAGAATTATTAAAGAAAAATGGTTTGCACATTGAAGGGTGTGTGTGTGTGTGTGTGTGTGTGTGTACACTACGCTGGCCGGTAGGTGCAAACCAAGTTTACAAATTGCAATTTAAATTTTTTTTTTTTTTTTTTTTTTTTTTTACAAAAGACAAATTTACAAGTAACTCCAATCGGAAGTGGAATAGCAGAGGCTAGATTGGAAGGGACAGGGGGCGGTGCTCAGGACATTTAAATGAATAATAGAAAAAACAGATAACGGCTGTTTCCCCTTTTATAAAATGGAAAATGTTATCTGTTATTTTCTATTATTGATTTAAACCTAAAAAGGAAAACAGAAAAAAAACCCCATTGTTATCCATTATTTCATTTTGGTTTTGGAAACAAATAATTAAGAAATGACTTGTTGTTTCGTCGTCTTATTTTTGGCTTTATTTTGAAAAACAAATCAACAAATAATACACAGATTTTAAATGTTATGGTAATGTGATTTTGTTTCATAATATGTAAAAATGTTTTCTACAATGTAATTTTGTCTCAAGCTTTGTAAACGTGTTTCACATTTTGTAAACTTGGTTTGAACCTCCCGGCCACCGTAGGGTACAGTACAGTATGTACACAGTGAGAAACACAGAACACAAGTAGATGTTTAATTCCTTTCAAATGGAACACAGTCGAGTTAAACCATAATATTACAAGTAAATATGCGACCTAAGCCTAAATAAAACCACTTAAACTTTCTTCCTGATAAAAACTCAGACTAGTTACAGCGATCTGAGTCATTTTAGGAATCGTCTTCTGCTGAGTTAGTACAACGAAAATGTGTAATCAGCTGCACACACACACACACACACACACACACACACACACACAGAGGTGGTAAAAGTACTCACATTCTGTACTACAGTAATAGTACAGCTAAAAAAAATATATCCAAAAGTAAATCCTTTAAAAGTGAGTTAGTGTGTAGATGATGTGCTTTATTGGGTCATGGTACTGAGTTTAGCGGATATGGACAGAACATTTAGGAAAAATTAGATTTAAAAAAAAAAAAAAAAAAAAGTGTAAGATAAAAAAAAAAATCTAAATTGTGAGATGAAAACATCAAAATCTTGAAATAAAAAGTCAAAATTAGGACAAAAAGTCCAATTATGAGATAAAAACCTCAAAATTATGATATAGTCACAATTTGTAATTGACACTTATATTTCATACTGTTTAGTTTGAAAAAGTAATGAGTCTATTCTGAAAATGTAAAGAGTATAAAGTACAGATATTTATATAAAAATATAGGGAGTAAAAGTAAAAAGTTTCCAGAAAAATAAAGGATCAAATACAGTACAGTTAGCTAAAAAAAATGACTTAAGTACAGTAAAGGAAGTACTTCTACCTCTACACACACACACACACACACACACACACACAGAGGGTGAGTATCTCCATCCAAACTATGCAGCAGTAATTTGGTTTTGCTCCTGTGTCCCTTAAGGGGACATCAAGGCGAGTCAGAAATTAACAAACTGGCAGTAACAACAGTGCCCTCGCTCAAGGACAACAGTCTGACAAGGACACTTCTAAAACATTCACAGCCACATTCACAGCTAATGTCAGCCACACAGGGAGGGAGAGGTTGTGAAAAGGGAGCTCATGGAGTGATTGTAAGGGACAGTATGGCCCTGAGCTACACACACACACACACACACACACACAGTTTTATTAAAGTCATAAATCACAATGACGACAGACGGCGTCTCAGAGAGCAGACTGTCTGAACAGGAAGGTTAGTGAAATGAAAGCGCTGGGGAGACACACACACACACACACACACACACACACACACACCGCTGTGACACTCAAACTAAACAAAAACGCTGCACTTTGGCAACTTGTCCACACAAACCATGTAATAATAACTCAGCAGTGACTGGCAGCCTCACCGTCAATTGTTTTGTTTTTCCTTATTGACTTCTAGTTTTGTCAAGTCCAGCTTCGTCCACAAAGAAAAAAGGGTCAAAGATATCACTGGTTTGAGTTCAGCTCATCATCCTGTATATTTATGGTGAAATATCTCACATCCCAAATTCATTTCTCAAACCTTAAATGAAGTTAATAGAAGTGGAGCCAGTCAACCAGGTCACTTCAACTTTATATTAACCCTTTAAGACCATGAAATATGTTTGTATTTTTCCCTTATTTAAGTAATTTTCTATTTATATTTGCATTTTTAACTGAAAAACAAGTATTTTCTTTGAGTTAACTTGTTATACTGATGTTTATTAAAGCTCAAACAACTTAAAAATGTTCATCAAAATATAGAAGAAATTACTTTTTCATCCACAAACACAAAAACAAAGCATCTATAACTGCTGTTTTTATTTGTTTGACTGTTGAATAAATGCTGCAGAACATCCGTGTGTCATTCATTCATTTCTGTTTCAAAATAAAACCAAAATTAAGACAATAGGACAATGAAAAAAACAATATAACAGCCGTTTTCCATTTTATCCAATTTTGACCTGAAGCAAGTTGAGTAAACTGGAAATGACCTTTGACCCTCAGTGACACAGATGTAAACAAACATCCTATTAGTGTAAATTAAGAGGGTCACCCTAAGACCTGCAGATATGACCACGGTATCAAACCATAATGATCTTCAGTCCAGTGGACATGTTTCTGTGGTTGTTAACATTCATTTACACTTTATTATATTTACTTCAGGTCAAAATTGGATGAAACAGGAAACGGCCGTTATAGTTTTTTTCTATTATTAATTTAAACACAAAAAGAAAAACTGAAAAAAAAATGCATCACTATCTGTTTTTTTCATTTTGGTTTTGGAAACAAATAATGAAGAAATGAGTTGTTTGTGTTATTTTTGGTTTTATTTTGAAAAAATTAACGAATGAAACACAGATGGCACTGTTTCTGTGTTCATTATGGAGCCTCTGAACGTTCAAATGAGTCACATCAAAAACTGAAAATAGAGAAACTGCATTTGACTTGAATTCTATCAATGTATTGATAGAATTATATTGTAAACATTTTAGATCGCTAGAACGTTTTGGACTGTTTAGGTCACTGAGGGTTAATAAAGAATTGAAGCATATTCTGTAAACGGTACAATTCTCATACATATTTAATATTATCAAAGGGGAGATATTTAATTCATATCGCCATTTTTTATGTTAAAAAAAATCCAGTTCAGAACTTTTCGTCCACACAGTTGAACAAAGTAATTGAATGTAGTATTAAACCATAATGCATCACTTCTAATATAGATGATGTAAAACAATGATAAACAGGGCAGTTAAAACAATAGATATGCTTTTCCTTTAGCTCACTAGAACCTGGCTTAAATATAATGTAAACGTAGCCAGAGAGAAACTGCGAGGTGACGGACAAACACAAACAGATGTGCATGATGTGGACAGACAGTTATGTGCATAAATACATTTTAAAATTTAGATTTTCTTTTATATAAAATAAACAACAGCAAGGTACTGTGATACTAGTCTTAATAGTGCTAGTGCAAATGCAGTTAAATATGAATATAAGCCTTATATATATTGAACAACAGTTGAAGTAACAACAGAACATCACATACATCAATGCATCCACCATAGGATATAGTTTTGAATGTGTGTCTATTTTCCATACTGTTAATTCATGTATAAAAATGTGCATCTTTGTACAGGCAGGGACCACAGAGTGAAACAATGTGATATAAACAACTGAAAATGTTGTATAGATGCTGACATACAGCAATTTAGAATAGCCATTGCAGAACGGCATATTGAGATGTCATTACCCATTTACTGTATTTTCTGGACTATAAGGTGACACTTAAAAGACTTGAATTTTACCCAAAAATGACAGTGTGCCTTTCAGACAGATTACTTCTGGTTGTGCTTAGTGACTGGGAATTTAAACTTTTTATTTCAGAATTTTAACTTCACTTAATGCGCCTTATACATGAAAAACTATTTTAAAAAAATCTTATGACAGAGCACCTTATAGTCCAGTGCACCTTATACTGTGGAAAATACAGTACTTTATCTTTTTCAGTATTTAGTTTTTAAAATAGTAGCGTACCATAGGTCCAGTGCTTGGCCCCAATCACACAGGATCAGCGAAGAAGCAGAAAATGACTACGTTCAATAAGGCCAATGCCATCTTACTGTCCTTTTCAAGCCTTCACAACTATTATTATAAAGGTAAGATGCTTATTTTCCGCCAAAAGTACATCATCTTTGATAGATTTGGCTCAAAATAAAACAAACATGCTAACAAGTCAGGGTGATTTGGAGGAGGGACATGCTCCAGTTATTTTACCACTCACAGCAGATACTGTAACAGCTTTTCCATCAACGATCTGCCACAGTATTGAAGTGTAATTTGTCTAAATGTAAGCTAACATAAGACGATTGCAAGTAAATCCAGAGAGGACAGGTCCATAATGAGGCTCTGGATAAAGCCCAGAAGAATTCACAAGCCTTTGGTCAGATTCCTTTTTCTTTGAAACACACGACATACAGGTTGAAAACTGTCAAAGATATTAAATAAGGCACTGCGACGTCCAAAGTCATCCAAAAAAAACAACCCAAGACACAGTCAAATCTAGACTAAAGTGATGTAGTGTTGAGTTTAGAGTTCTATTATGATACTGTAAAGAAAATAAAACAACAAAACTAATAATCACAGGCACTGCTCTGGGAAAATCAGATTGACTCAGAGAGGCTTGTGGTTGAGTGTTTAACCCTTTGTTGGTCAGCTCAACCTTCCATCGATAGTGATCATTTTCAGCCATAAAACTGAACAATGATAGAGCGCTGTGTTTTCTTGCCCTCCAATGTGGCGACACAACTATAGATTCACGGAATCATGGGATCGTGTGACGTCACGTGCATTACCTCTATACTACAAAGGAAGAAGATTATAACCGTGACAACACCTCTGCTATGATCTTTTCTTTCGGACACAAAATTGCAGGTAAGTTCAATTTTTTCAATTCTATTAACTTTTTCAGAGTCTATTTTACATAAATAATCCTCATCGTGTTCCAGAAATACTTTGGTATTCATGTAATAATTTTTTGAAAACATGCTGAACCAAACGGTAGAGATGATAGTAAAGGGTCATGAAATGCTAATGCTAATCGCTAATGATAAAAAAAGAGAGTTAATTCATCTAATTTGAACCAAGTCACAAGTTATGTTGGTATGATTGGTGAAGGAGTAATGTTTGAATTGTAATACTTTAGTTAAATTTAGGGTCAGTAAGAAAATAAATACATTTATTTTTATGTTATAATAGTCCCTGTGAGGTGGAAAAAGCTATTTTTTTATTGTGATTTTTGTAGTGTGACCAACGAAGGGTTAAGGGCGTCTACCATGAACCACAGTGTCTCCAGTTGGATTCCCAGTCATGACATTTGTTAGACGTCATTGTCCTCTGCCACTGGTATCGATCGGACTCTTCTATAATATCTACTACTGGAAAAAGGCACAAAATGCCCAAAAATACATATTTATATAAAGAAAAGCACTAAATTTAATCAGAAGAGAAATATGTGGGTTTTTTGGACTAAATAAAGAGCTTTTTCTTACAGAAGGAGCAGCAAAAATATGTAGAAAATGAATTAATGTGTGTCATGTTGGTGTAAGTGTGAACAGCGTACGTCTGTGAAACTGAAGGAATCCCAACACGGTGCCATGTTTTCAATTCACATTAAGAATATTGTAAATTGCATTTCCGAATACACGGTGTCTCACATGTTGCTACCATTAGATTTGGAATGATTGAGGAAATGCAACTAACCATTCACTGAAATTAGATTTTAGGCAATTGCACTAAAGAGTGGGATTATATTCACACAAGGATTCATTTAAACCAAATGCCCCGATGTAGGAATCTGGAATCCTTCATGTGGAAACCAGAGTTAGCATAACAGTTGGTCATCTCAAAGGGATTATTCGGAGTAAAAATCAGTTTAGTTAATTTTTTAGATGATTGGAAGTACATACATATAGTTGACATATAGCTGAGTGGTTAGCACACTTGCCTCACAGCAGAAGGGTTTGATTCCCAGACTGTGTGGGTCTTTCTGTGTCTTCATGTGTCTCTCCTTGTGTCTGGATGGGTTTCCTCTGGGTGCTCTGGTTTCCCCCATCACCCAAAAACATGTTTGTTAGGGTCAAATGCTCCAGCAGGTGATTCTGACCATGATCCTGGCTCTACAGCTGGAGAAGGGTCCCCAGGCTCCGCCCATGGCTGCCCACTGCTCCTGACAGGTTACCCCAATGGCATCAAGGATGGGGTAAATGCAGAGGATACATTTCATTGTAGTGTATAATTCAAAACATAGTCCAGTATTTGATTAGAAATGTAAATTAATCTGTATGTAACAGCAAAGCGTAGACTACTAACAGCTTGTTGTTTTTAATCATCAGAATTGAGAATTTCCAGAGCGTCTAACTCTGCACTGGACAATGGACTATTTGGGTCTTCCTCCTCAGACGTCTTATGAATCCAGAGGTCCATGTCTGTAGATCAGTAACTGTGGACACACTATCT
The DNA here is from genome assembly GCA_020466265.1 of Siphamia tubifer. Lineage (NCBI taxonomy): Eukaryota > Metazoa > Chordata > Actinopteri > Kurtiformes > Apogonidae > Siphamia > Siphamia tubifer. Next base: position 32,057,355 of record CM035785.1, read on the forward strand.
GAGGACATGAAGACCTAAGGACACTTGGGTTTGTCTTTAGGGACCCTCTACTTACTACCACGTAAGTGTGGTGTTGTTCTAAACTTTAGAAGAGTTAGTCTAAAAATAGAGAAAAAGACATGTCCTCATCACTTCCATGTTAACACAGTTTGGATCAAAACAACAAAATGTAAATGTCTCAATGTTCAACCGAATGGTGTGATTTTAATGTCAACTATATGTATGTACTCCCAGTCATCTAAAAAATGAACTAAACTGATTTTTACTCTGGATAATCCCTTTCCATTGACTGTTGTTTATGTGTCACAGTGCAATCAAACCCAGACGTTTTACAACATGATGGAGCTGTGGAACAAAGTGATTCCTAAAGGTTTGATAGTGTTGATACTTCTACTGTATCTCTAACTGCTGTAAAGTACAAATGTTTGCTTGGGTTCAAATAGCTGCCAATCACTTTCATCTGCAGTTATGTGGCCCAGCCATACACAACCTTGCCAAACAGAGTTATGTCTGTTCCTGTTCTTCAAGATGTAGACTCAACATCTGTTATCAAACATCTGCCTCAAAGCCTTAACATCAGCCCCAGTATGAGCCAAGCTAAAGCAAACAGCAGTCGACAGCTGACACCACAGCAGCTCCAGCTGAACCCAGATCATTTGTGATAGAGTGTTGATAAAGGCTAAAAGAGGGAAAAGTGCATTCCTGCTCTGGTTGAGATGACGTCCTGTTAGTGCTGAGATGTTATAACTGCTTCTTTGTCACTTCTGTAGTTAATTAAAAACAAATGAATGAAAGCGTGGAAGTTAACGAAGGCTGAATCTCATTTCACCTCTTACTCCTTCACCTCTGTTTTGTGTGTCCAGGGGTAGGGGTAGGGGTGTGTCAGTTCAGGTTAAGGCAGAGGGGTAGGGGAAGGGAAGGGGCTTTATACTCCTTCAAACACGGATGTTCCAGAGGCAGACTCCAAACGGAGGAGTACGAGAAATTTTCCAGAATACAATGTGTATCTTTTTTTTTTTTTAATGGCGGCATCTACGAAAGAAGTACACAAATGTAGTATTTTTGCTGTAATTAACAGTTTTTAAGTTGTGATAACTATTGTATTGTATAAAACAGAGGTGTTCAATCTGGTCCTGGAGAGCTACTGTCCTACATGTTTTAGACGTATCCCCCTGCCAACACACCTGATTCAAATGATAAACCTCTCATCAAACCTGATAATGACGGTGAGGTGTGTTGGAAGTAACCTGACTCACGCCAGATATATGGACGCTTCGTATGTCTGCTCACATCTTCCATTTGGGAAAGCACCATTAACTTCTCTTTATTAAGGTGGGGTTGTCAATCAAAATCATTGGCTCTGATTGAAGAAACCAGGTGCTTGTCCTACTTCAACCAATCACATTAAAAGCAGTATGTAACGTAGATGATAGAAGTAGAAGCTCTTACCATCCCCAGTTGGGAGAAGAGCCATAACATCCTTGCCACCAATAAAGTTTTTCTAAACTGTTTTCTGTTCATCTTTTTAAAAAATCAATATGCGCTAGTTTCCACAACACTGTTGAAATTACAGAATAGAAGCCCAGTTCAGTCTCCTCCATGCTAGCCGCCATGTTTTTCATAACTACTGTGTGGAGAGTCTTCCTTTTGTCATAACTGTTAAAATAACACCCAGTGATCCTGATCGGTGGTTTACCAGACCCTTGTGTGAAGCTCACGGAGCTGAGGGGAAACACACAAGGGTCGACCAAAGCCGGGCTATGTAGGAAGAGGGATACATCTAAGACATGCAGGACAGTAGCTCTCCAGGACCAGGCCTGAGCACCCCCGGTATAAAGTTTGACATTGTCACAATGTGTAATGGTCATTTTGTCCATAAAACGCACATGAGAAAAAAAAAATAATCACTATTTACGTAAAGGTGTAGTAATGGGTGGATGCATAGCACTTCTGTGATTGGACGCAGATATTAGTAAAAATATGTTCATATCCAGGAGAACGTCACAACTACAGCAGCAGACATGTTAGTTTACTTCTGGTTAAAGCTGTGGTTTTTGGTTACGTAATAACTGGTGGAGTGAACTGACACGGGTGAGTGTTGAAGGGGTGTCCTGATTCATAGCTCTACCCCTTATAGGTCCATTTGAAGGGGTAGGGGTAAAGCCTAATTTATACCCTCCGTTAATTACAGAAACAGACGTTTTCATCCGGTTCTGGCGGTAGTTTCACCCGTTAGTTTGTCTATTAGTCAAGAGTTAAGAAATCTGATGAGCTCCGGGTGAAACGGAGCAATACCACAGGAAACTGTGGGGGCAGTAGAGGCCAAAGTGTAAAATTTAGGAATTCCACCCACGAAGAAGGATCCTGCTAGGACTTTAAGGTTATAAATTAGGCTTAACAGTGGAAGGTATCAGCAGTCATTCTGAAAAAGTTAAAATGTTTCTCCTCATCCATGTGACTCATAGGTAGCACCAATGACACCAATTCACCATCAACTATCCTTGTACTAAGTGGACACTCACTCCACCATCTTCTGCGTCTATTTCTGGTCAGTTTATTGTGTTTCCACAGTAAATGCATCAAAATCACCGCTTCAATAGACGCCATGTTTTTTTTTAATCTTGGCAATGCGACTTGTTAGCGCCCCCTAGAGGATTTCAAACACAACATCCATAATACAGATGGAGGCATAAATACCAGCTCTGGGAGCAACGTCAGGAACGTAAAAGACCAATTTCGTCCAGTTGCGGAGGTATAAACTAGGCTTAAGGGTTAGGGGTAGGGCTAAGGGGTTAAATGAGATTCAGCCTAAAAGTTGTTAGAATCAAGTACATGGAGGAAAAATAACTTGATCTTGAAACACACACTAGTTAAATCATTAAGGGGCTTATTATGCGACATGAACTGGGTCCTTTCGTCACTTCCATCCTAAACCACGGCTCTAAAAACTCACCTCAGGGTGACGCAGAAAATTAAATAAAAGCAGTTTAAGTGTAGAGTTTCATGCATCCATCTCTTACATTTTTTCCACTGTGTAGCTTGTAGCCTTGTTATGTCCTACACACAACTGCAGCACAGGACACATCTGCAAGAAAACTGCACGTCCTCACCCCACTGTCACAGGCTGCTGTCCTGATTGGAAAGCTCAGCGGTCAGCTTCCTGTGTCGCGGGGACGTGGAGGAGCTCAGTTTGGTTGGGGAGGGGGAGGCGGTTGCGGACGAGTCGCTGCCACCTCCTTCAGATCCAGACGGGACAGACGACAGGTGAGGCACCGGGGGGGCCCTCTTCCTCCCAAGAAAGCTTCCATCTAGCACCCCCCTCTTCTTCACCCCTCCCTCAGTCTTCCCCCCGTCCCCCATCCCCGACACCGCACTCTCACCCTCCTCTGGCTGCAGGTGCACTTTCCGTCTAACGTCACCTCCGATGATGGGGCTATCTGGTGGTTGTCGTGAAGATTCTTGGCCGCTTTCTGCCTTCAATACTGAACCACCGACAGAAGCCCCTGTGTTTATGTTACAGCTGGTACTGGAGGTTCGACTGGCCCAGATGTCCATGGCCGAGGCCCGTCTCTCACTGTCCTCAGGACCAAAGTCACAGAGAGAACGACGGCCATCCTGCACCTGACCGAGACCCTGGGAGCAGGACTGACTCGCACCGTCAAGAGCACCTCGACTCAGGCTGAAGTTCTGGAAGTCTCTGTAAAGAAGACAGATGGAGATGGACAAGGTTACCAAAGGTCAGAAGGTGGTGAAAACCTTATCCCTCGATACCATAGAGCTGCCACAAATGGACTTGACTCTTCCTTGTCTTTGTTGGTTTTTCATTCACTCCATATCAGTGACGTGTGGGTCGATGCATAAACGACCCACAACGGGCTGTTTTTTTTAACTAACCCGCCCACAACTCGGGCCGCAAAAATATATTTGAAAAGGACGGACCCGACCTGCCTCTGGACCCACATTTTTTAAAAGTAGTCAATGGTCTTTATGAACATCACATGACCTTACTCACATACCTGAACATCACAGGCCAAATTATGCAACAAAAATTCAGTTATGCGATAAAAAGCCACAATTATGTGATACAAAGTCTAAATTCCCAGTCACTAAACACAACCAGAATGAATCCATATATGAGGTGCACTTTGGTTTTTGAGAAAATTAAAGTCTTAGTTCACCTTATTGTCCAGAAAATGTGTGTGTGTGTGTGTGTGTGTGTGTGTGTGTGTGTGTGTGTGTGTGTGTGTGTGTGTGTGTGTGAGCAGAAAGGACGTCGTCAGCATCAGCTACTAGAACCAAAACTTGTAAAGTTTAGGATCATTTTATCCTGGATACAGTGAATAAAAACACTGTTCAAACTCTTATATAGTGAAAATACGCTGTTAAAATGTACAATGTACGGACATCCCAAGTTCCAAAAACTCATTTCAGGGAGATGTTTATTGACCCCTCCACCCCCTTTCGGAATTATTAAACGAAAACGTGTAATTCATGAGTAAAAAATTGCTAGAAAATCAATGAAGTGATGAAATATACAAGGTGTGTTTTGTGTGCCCAGACCAGGGCTATGGAGATGGCTACATGACCCACACATTATTGAACAAAAACATGTAATTTGAGTAAGCATTTGCTAGTTAAATTAAAACTTATAAATTAATTTATTTATGTATTGATTCATTCATTCATGTATTTATTTATACATTTGAGATGAATATACAATTGGTTTTAATGGAGAAAAGTTTTGTTTTGTTTTGTTTTTTTTAGTCTTGCCGGTCGATTTATTTTGCAACGGTCCCTAAACAAGGAAGTCTGTGTCCGCCCCTGAAGCCTCTCCAGTCGGGTAAGGCTGATGCTTGTGGAGAATGTGCATGTCTGTCAAATATCAGACTTAAGCAGCTCACTGGGCATAAGTTTGATCAGAGTCTCGCTCTCTCTCGTGCCTGCGCAATGTAATTGAAGTAATTTAGTCAGTGAGGCACTATTGATATCAGGTAGACTCCCGGAACTTCCGGGAGACTTGGGATGTCTGAATGTATGTGATAAAAACCATATTAGCTTGAATGCTACTGGAATCATAGTGAGGTGAGTCAGACTGTGTTTGGTTCAACTGGTCGACACACTTTGTCTTTAAATGTTCTGTTATGTCAGACTGTGTCCAAATGCTTTTAGGACGACCACACTTTTATTTAATTAAATCTGCAGTGTGTTCAATAAAACATGTATTTTTCATTCTACACATCTTTATTGTGTTTGTTATCATTTGCCACAAAACTTCATACTAAATTTAAGAAAAATTTAATAATTATCCGATTAGTCGACTAATCGTTTCAGTCGACTATTAAAATAGTTGTTAGTTACAGCCCTAACTGTAACGCATTAGTTTTAGTTACAAAATTACAGCACCATAATTTCATTCTGTGCATTTATTGATAGGTAACGTAGTAATGTAAAGGATTACTTTTAATTGATAGTACCATTGTAAAGTAACTATTTTCAAAAGTAACTATACCCAACACTGTTTATAATATGGATGAAAGTCAACTTTAACTGGATAAAACCAAGCATGATTTTACCGGTAGCTGTGAAAGGACTCGGTTCTCCGAGCCCGGGCCAGCAGTGGACTTTCTCTGTAGGGTCGGACCGCTCCATAAGTGGCCTGAGCCTCTGGAATAACCTCCTGTGTCTGTAACTGAAGACTGACAACAAAGACATGTACCATTTAAACTGTGTCCTCTTGTATGTTGTATGTGATGTTTACACCAGTGGTCGTCAAACTTTTTTCACTGATGTTCCCCCTTAGAAAAATATTTTTAGTCCAGTACCCCCTGACATGGACAAAACAGTTTTGGAAGAAAAAAGACGAACAGTGCTGTAAAATCAGTGTCTGATTGATTAAATCCAAACCTATATCAGTTTTTATCTCATAATTTTGACTTTTTATTTGATCATTTTGGCTTTTCTTCGTAATTTTGACTTTTTATTTCATGATTTTGATGCCACTTAATGTCCCTTATAGTGCGGAAAATACGGTACTTGTTTTTTAAAAGAATTTTGAAAAGCTTCATGTACCCCCTGCAGTACCTGCACGTACCCCCAGGGGAACGCGTACCCCCATTTGAGAACCACTGGTCTACAGTGTTTGTCAGAAGGACCAGCTGAAGAACAAAAAGATTATTTGTTAACGTATAATGTGTTTGACTGAAGCAGGAAGAGAAGAAGTAGAGGCAGCACTACTACCAGTGTTGTACCTGAACGAGTTCATTGAACGATCGTTCACGAACGATATCATATTTTTGACGAACGTGAACGACTCGTTCACTTTTACCAAACGAACGGGAAGTTGTGAACGAGGTTATTCTGACATTTATTCAACTGCGCGCGCGCGCAAGAGAGAGAGAGAGAGAGAGAGAGAAAGAGGTGCAGAGAGAGTGAGAGAAGGGTGCAGAGAGTTTTTGGGAGCGGAGAAAAAGAATTAAAGAGTTAGTTTGACCCGCGACGGGAGCAGGTGTTGTCCCGTTCTTGGAAATAAACATTGAAAACGAAGCTCAATGAAACCGCTCCTTGTGTTCTAAGAACCTGCAGAGGGAAGTTAACCCCGGAAGGAGGACGGCATTTTCCCCTGATTTCCTGACTACGGTCAGGATAACGTGAGGAACAGTTAATCATAAGTTTACAATAATAACACAAAAAAGAACGAAAAAGTTAATTTTGGGATCCACGAACTTCTAGTTCATGATTTGGAAGAATGAACGATGAACTGAACTAATTTATATTGAGTAACTTGAACTGAACTTTGAACTAGTTCTTAATCAAGGTGAACTTTCCCAACACTGACTACTACTACTTCCTGTTTTCATATTGTGTGTTTGTTTGTGTGTATTCCTATCTTTATGGGGACATTGATATGTTTACACAGTCACACCATGGGGACCTCTGACACTATGGGGACCAAAATTCAGGTCCCCACAAGGTTTAAATATAAATAAAGGTCCCCACTAGTAAAATAGAATAGAATATATATATATATATATATATATATATAATTTTTTTTATGTATTTAGTTGTTTTTTTTATTCATTTATTTGTTAAAAAATATTAATTTATTTTGTTTAAATCAGTTTTTATTTAATCATTCATTTATATTTATTAAATTTAATTAGGTTTTCTAATGTATTACTATTATTTTGATTGTATTTTTTTATTTTAAAAAAAAAGATGTTTACACTCACTACCCAATGGTTATTTTATTGTAAACTTGGTCCTCATGAGACGTGGAAATGAAAGTGTGTGTGTGTGTGTGTGTGCGCGTGTGCGTGTGTGTGTGTGTGTGTCTCATTCTAACCTGGAACAGGATTCTCGTAGACGTGTGTGGTGCAGCACAGAGGGGGCGGGGCTTATGTTGGGGGTGGCGCAGCGAGAGGTGCTGAGGTCACACTGATCCAACAACTGAAGGAGTTCCTCTTCTGTAGGTCCACCAACATCTGTCACACACACACACACACACACACACACACACACACACACACACACACACACACACACACACACACACACACACACTTTACATCTTGGACATTTGACTTGTTTTGCATTAACCACTAGAGCTGCACGATATTAGAAAAAACTGACATTGTGATTTATTTATTTTTTTAATCCTTTGATATATATTGTGTTGTAGCGCTGACGCAAACGGTCGACACAGAGCATACGTTTCAGTGTCCTGCTTCTGGTAGCAGAAATCATTGAATATAATTAACAATTAAAAATGTATTAATTAAATAAAAATAATGACTGAATGAATAAATCAATAGATATATAAATAAATAAATAAAGATAAATACATTTTAAAAAGCATAATAAAATAAATAAATAAGATAAATAAATGTAGAAAAATTAATTACATTAAATGAATAAAAACATATATTAAATAAATAACAAATAATTAAATGAATGTAAAATTTATAATAAAAATTAAATAACACAAATAAGAATAAAATAAATACATAATGAAATAAAAATCAATTAAATAAATAAATTAATGAATAAAAAATAGACATAAAAATAAATAATAAATAAATAAAAATGAATAAATGAATGTATGAATGAAAAAAATTGGAATTATAAAAAATAAGACAAATAAACAAAAAAATTAAATAAAAATAAATAATTAAAATACATAATTAAACAAAATTTTATTAATCATACACACACACACACACATATATATATATATATATATATATATATATATATATATATATATATATATATATATATATATATATATATATATATATATATATATATATATATATATATATATATATGAATAAAAATAAATAAAACCACACAAGACCTGTGATGTAACTCTTGCGCACACGTACGTTGGGATGTTGATGTTAAAACAGTATAAACTGTACAGCTTTAATAACCAGCTGATAATAATTTTAGTTCAGTTTTTTCCCTTCCTCCTCGTTTCTCTCTTTCTGTTTCTCCTCCTTCCTTGCGTCCTCACCCTCTTTCTTCCTCTCCTCTCCTTTGTTGGCTGTGTCCATGGCGGTGGTCAGGTCCCACATCTGAATGCTGCCGTTGCCGTGGCCGGTGAACAGATAACGCCGCGGCCGTGACCCCATCCTGCTGGATCCCTCACACTCCCGTACCATAAAGCAAGTGATGGTGGTGCCGTCCACTGACTGTACTTCACAGATCCTAAAAAAAAAAAAAAACAGAATCCACAGTCAGATGTAACGTGGAGAGATCAAAACATTTGTTCTGGATAAATGGAAGAAAAAAACAAATGAGGATGTTTGTACCTTTTTCCAGTAGATGAGAGTCTGACAAACAGTTTGTTGGTGATGGGGATGACCTTCTGAATGAAAACCTGCTGGTCGTCTCTCTCTCCAAATGGACCTGGGAGCAGAAAACATCCTCAGTCTAAACATGGATTTAGCAGAATGATTTGAAAACCTGGTGTATTAGTAGTGTGAGGTATGTACACACAGACAGACAGATGCACAGATGTTACTATGTCATAGAATATTTTCTCCGTGGTCATATCTTCACGTCTTAGGGTGACCCTCTTAGGTTTACACAAATAGGACGTAGGTTTACATCTTTGTCACTGTGGGTCAAAGGTCATTTCCTGTTCACTTAACTTGCTTCAGGTCAAAACTGGATAAACGGAAAGCGGACGTTATCCGTTTTTTCTATTATTTATTTAAACACAAAAAGGAAAACTGAAAAAAAGCATCGTTATCTGTTTTTTCACTTTAGTTTTGGAAACAAATAATGAAGAAACAAGTTTTTTACATTGTTGTCTTATTTTGAAAAACGAATGATACAGGGATTATCGTGCCGCCCTAGTTAATAGGACACACCTTGTTTATCGATACTGAATCTGAATGAAATGTTCCAAATGTGTCTGTTACCTCATTTGGGGTCACACTTACACACTTCCATCCTCCTTGTACGTACACTAATATAACCATACTGTTATTTTGCCCTTTTCATTTTCTTCTACCCCCCCCCCCCCTCTCACCTATGTCATTTCCAGAACAATAGCTGCCGTGGCTCTCGGTCTCCTCCAGGGACAGTATTTTGAAGGAGGCCAGAGGGGTGGATCCTGGCTGGGTGGAGATCATCCCTCTGAAGCGTGTCACCGTCCACGTCCGAACATGGTTGTTGTCTGCACACACTGACAAAAACACAAAAAACCTTTGCATAAAAGAGGCGGAACTGCAGATGACTTCAGTCCCCGAAGGCATCGTTTTAACGCTTGTGTTTTTCTGACGGTGACTCTTGTTCCTCACCTGACACCAGATGTTTCTCAGATAGCATAATCTTTGTCACTGGGCTCCTGTGGACAGTGAACGTCTGAAACAGCTGTGGTCCAGACCCAACGGTCTCTGGGTGTTGGACAATTACTCTCACTGCACCGCTACTAGTCCCATAGGCAATCTCAATCCAGTTCCCGCTCACACCTTCAAAGGAAAAGACAAAGAGAATCGGTCAGTCAATGTGAAGCTGACACTGTCTAGTGTTTTTGTCATTTAATTAAAGTAAAATTAACTGAAGAAAAAACAGAAATGGTAAGGATAAAGGACATGAGGTGTGTTTACACTATCGGAACTTCCGGGACCAGGCCATGAGTTAACCTTGGTCCTCTCAGATGTGTCTCCAAACAGAAATGACCCTATAGGAACCTTTCCATGGTGTCATTATATCGCGTCAGTTACTATGGTAACGTCACTAACAAAAAGCACCAAAACAAGGCAGCAGCAGCGGAGGAAATCACAAGACTAGACGTGGACTAGGGATGACGAAATTTATAAAGAAAGTCTTGGTCGATCACTGAGCCTCATTAACTGGTTGAAGTCGGTCACAGAGAAAAGAAGACAGTTGTTTTATCAGCTCTCTCTCACACACACACACACACACACACACAGTCATTTATGCACCGCAGCACTTCAGTCACTTTTTAAACACGAGTCACACTGCGAGCGATGTTAGAGCGTTGTTCTGTTAAAAGCTGATTTTAAAGCGTCACACACAGAGAAAACATTAGATGTTCCAGTAAATTCTGCTGCTGAATATGGTGTCAAAAAACGCTTAGTGATGTCCACCAGCCTGCGTCAGTACTGAACAACCTACTTTAGGGTTAGGGGGTTAAAGGTCAGTTCAAACTGCTTTTGCTGTCGTCCACCCATCATGTCATTTTCTATAAGATGGATAACACAACCCGTCCACCGCACTGTCAGGTTTCATTAACGTCCCTCATGTGGACACGGTTAAAGTTGTGATGTTAGTTGCATTTGTGCTGTTGCTTTACACAGTAATGGTGTCAGACTGAAAGAAGAAGAGTTGTTCTGGAAAAAGAATTCCACACAGATGAACGAAACACAGAGGTGGAAAAGCCAGAAATTCTGCTTTGTCGTGTGGTAAACTTCCTCCAGCAACTACTTTTGAGTTGTTTGTCGCAATCTGATTATGTAATTTTGGACAACCAATCTGTATGACTTCTGCCCAGAGGCTCTACTGAGCCGCTCTCCAGTACCTACCCCCGACCAGGAACTCTGTTAGTTCCTGTAAAAGTTCGGATAGGCGGTCCTGTAGGAACGGCCCGGTCAGTGGAAACGCTCGCTTACCGTAAAGTTCCTGTAAAATGGCCCGAAAGTTCCGAGAGTGAAAACACACCTATGTGTTTTATACACAGAAATATAGTTTGTTAAATGTATTATTTTATGCAGGGGTGTCCAGTCCTGCTCCTCGAGGACCAGTATCCTATAGGTTTTAGATCAGGGTATTCAATTAAAAGTCCATGAGGTCCGGTTATTACATTTTGCCCGAGTTGAAGGTCCGAGCCAAAGTCATGGCCACATTTATAAAAAGTTACTAATTGTTTAAGTTTTTACTTCAGTTGCAAGAAATTAGACACATATTCAATCTCTTATCATGAATAAAAGTAGTCCCAGGCAATCAAATTCGTTTAAGGTTTTTTATTTCAAATCAACCAAAAGGGAATCCTCAGAATAAAATAAATAATAGTGCAACTGAGTGGGCAACAGTCCCATGCTTGAATAACTGGAAGGCCTCTTCAAGTGAAAAAAATTACCTTAATTTTTCATCAAAAAAACTGTCTTTTCTCTTCAAGTAAATAAAAAAAAGTTTGGAAAAATTAACTAAAAAAGTGCAAAACATTTTTCATGGAACTCTCTTTCTTATCTTTCTTATTCTTGAACTTTGTAATCTTTTATCTTTTTCTTCTTTTTTCAATGGGAGAAATGGGCATGTGTCTGTGGCTGACCTGCCAGGACTTTAAATCTAGGTTGAAACTGGGTTAATGCCATTCTCATGCTTATGTGATCTTATGTGAGCCTGGCTTGTTTTTTATTTGGTTCATAGTTGAAAATGCTGACTCACAGATGTATGTTGATCCAAACATTGTGAGTGTGTACAGTGCAACTTTGGTTAGACCAGGGAACACATCATTAGGGACAGACTGCAACCAGAAAGTAGCTGGGTCATTTATCTCAAACTGCTCCTTTAATGCAGCATTTCCTTGCAGATCAATGTTGTTGGGCTGTGAATGTGTGTGTGATGAGTCGTGTCGATCTTGCAATTCGCTTCTTTTCTGTGCCCTCACCTGGGTACCTGGGCCATACGTTTGCTCAAACGAGCCATGCCTTGTTTCGTTGTGGCGCTTCACGTTCCCACTTTTAATCAATGCCACGGTCTCTGAACAAATTAAGCACACAAGCTTGGTGCTGCCAGCGGGGAGGATGAACAGATATTTAGTTGTCCATTCATCCTTAAAACAACAATTTTCAGTGTCTACTTTCCTCTTTTTAGAACAAGCCATGTCTCATCTCAGCCTTGCTTTCCCTGCTCTGTGGAAAGTTTGATGGCGTCGCAGTATGTCCTTGGCTACTGACACTAGTTTACCATAATGACTGTAGTAGCAGTGCCCGCGGCAAATTTTTATATGCGCTCAAAACCGCTCTATGGGGAAAAGACTACTTATTTCAGGAGTGGTCAGAGTCTGGACAGAACCATTTCCCGGTCCGGATCTGGACCGGAGTCTGCCAATACGTGATGCCCGTTTAAGATGTTTCCCTCTTCCAGGACACCTGACGGTTGTTATCAGGCTTCTGCAGATTTAGATGTTGGACAGGACATCTGAAGAGGGACACATCTAAAACCTGCAGGATCCACTGGAACCCCAGGAAACCCCTGATTTATGCGTTTAGAAGAGAAAAAACACCTGTGTGTGTGTGTGTGTGTGTGTACTTACTGGTTTTGGGTGTGAGGTAGACAGATAGTGCAGTGATGGCATCATTTGATGGGTCATGATAAAGCTCTGTCACCAAAAGATCATTGTCTTTCATCCTCAGGGGAAACTTCTGCATGTCTGAAAAAGGTGATGGGGATTATTTTTTTTATTTACTTCTAATCCAGTGTGAATCTCTACTTTTGGTAAAAGAATTCATCAACAGGTGTCCGAAAACAGACTTAAAACAACTATTTCCTTTTTTCCCCCTTTAAATAAAACAGATTTTATTATATTTCACTAACTTAAAGGTGGGGTGGCAGATCTTCTTTTGGATTATTTTTATTTTTTTTACCATATTGCTTGAAAACCTCTTCATGATCCCATATCACTGAAATAGAATGTTTGTAAAAAAAAAATAAAAAAAAAAAAAAATTTTAGTCCAGTCTGAAGGGTGGAACCAGAGGAAAACTCTGGACAATCATTGTACTGATCATCTTTACAATGATTGATTCACTGATACGTCCATCAAAGATCACCCCCCCCCCCCCCCCCTTGTTCACATGGAAAAGACGAAAACCGACAGCAAAAAAACCCTCAAAAGTCATAAATAGGAGATTAAAAAAAAGTTAAAAACATCAAAATCATTAAATAAAAAGGAAAATTATGAGATAAAAAGTCAAAATTATGAAATAATCACAATTTCTGATTTACTACTTATTTTTCATATTGTCACATCTGTTTAGTTTGAAAAAGCAATGAGTCTATTCTGAGAATGTAAAGAGTATAAAGTACAGATATTTATATAAATGTAAAGAGTATAAAGTACAGATATTTATATAAATGTAAAGAGTATAAAGTACACATATTTATATAAATGTAAAGAGTATAAAGTACACATATTTATATAAATGTAAAGAGTATAAAGTACACATATTTATATAAATGTAAAGAGTATAAAGTACAGATATTTATTAAAAAAAATGTAGGGAGTAAAAGTAAAAAAATTACCACAAAAATGTATACTCCAGTAAAGTACAGATACCTAAAAAATCTACTTAAGTACAGTAATGAAGTACTTTTACTGAGTTACTTCCACCACTGCCCCGCCTTTAACTTCTAGAAATGGAGTCAGACAAAGATGGTTAAAGTTATATTCATACCTATGTAGTAAATAGAGCCATTGTTACAACCTAACAGTAGGAAGGACCCTGCTGTGTCACAGCTAGTGATGGGGACCACATCTTGAACCTAAAACACAAATAAATTAACTCACAATAAATGTCTTATAGTCAACGATTACATGTATTGTCAACAATCCAACAGATGGTGGAATAAAACAAGATATTAACAAAAGTATAAAAAGTCCCCCCTCCCCTGGACATTTGTAGCCAACAGTTGTGGTCCTACCTGCCAGTGCTGTGTGACAGCATTCCACACCCCCACCTTCCCTGTGTGGCTCGTAGCTACCAGCTGGCTCCCAATGAAGAAGAGATCATCCACAGGTACGCCAAGACTAAATACACCTGCCAAAGGAAAATATGACAACTTAGTTTGTTAGAACAATACTTACAACTTCCAAATACAATTCCAATACTTTGAACATTTAGATCCAGATAGAAGAACGGAATCCCATCGTGTAGCTCAAATGTGTTAAAAATACTGACTTTTTCACATGTACCATATTTTCCGCACTGTCAATGAGTGGTTTATTATTTAGGTTTTTCGTATATAAGGCACACTGGATTACAAGGCGCATTAAGTAAAGTCAAAATCATGAGATAAAGTCAAAAACTCCCAGTCACTAAGCACAACCAGAATGAATCCATATATAAGGCGCACTGTGGTTTTTTGTAGAAAATTAGTCTTTTAAGTGCACCTTATAGTCCGCAAAATATGGCATTTATTTTTTATATTTTACATTTATAATGTAAATATGTAACTACAATTATTTATATAAATACCAAATTTCTCATTTTCTTTCTCACTTTTTTCCCTACCTGTCTGTCTGTCTGTCATTTCTCACCAGCAGCTGCAAAGTTTGTGATCATTGGTTCCTAAATGTTATATAAATTGTCAGTTTGGAATGAGTGGAATTGAGTCGACTATTGTTACTTTCTAGTAGTAGTTTGGACATTTAACAGACACATAAAAACACAATACAGCAAACAAGTTTATAGCAACTTCAGACCTACCATATCAAATGTAATACATTTTAAATATTTTTTTATATATTAAATGCAGATGTGTAAATCGTAAACTTTTAACACCCAAAGCCACCCTGTTTCTACCTATCTCATTGCCGCTGCCTCCATCTTGGATGCTCCAGAGGATGATGCTGCTCTCAGAGGCGGCTGCCACCATCTTGTCTTTATCTCCATGTGGACCCCCCACCACTTTAGCGTTCAGTGCGATGCGTTCAATGGTCCAGTTAAGGTACGGAGATGAAAACACCTGCTGCCATCCAGAAGATTCTTTTATCCTGCAGTGACATCACATACACAAACATCCAATGAAACCAAACTGAGACAAAGGTGAGTCATACCATACTCAGTTTATTTAATTTGTAAGTAATTTACTTATTTTATAAATTTTTCATGAGCAATTTTGTAGTTATTTCTATTAAATTTGTATTTTATTTTATTTATTTAATTATTACAGCTACAGAAGGACGACAGTCAAACATACGTTCAGTGTCGATCACTAATCAGTTTGACTGTTTGTGTCATCACCACAGCTGGTATTTACTCCCGAGTATATATATATATATATATATATATATATATATATAATCGCAGTGTTAGATTGTTCTAATATTGTGCAGCCCTTCACTGTGATTCAAGTATTTATGATCCAAACAGTTTATAGCAGGGGTGTCAAACTCCAGTCGTGGAGGGCCGGTGTCCTGCATGTTTTAGATATTATCCTCTTTCATGTGATTCAGTTTAACCCTTGAAGTCCTGAGACTTTAGATGTTCCACAGTAAAAAAAAAAAAATTGAATTTAAATAAGCAACAAAGTGAACAAAAACAACCAACGCAATTAATAAAATGAACAAAAATGAATGAAAACTGTCTAAATAATTAGTAACGTGAAGAAAGTAAGACACAAATGGAGGTATTTTTTTATTTGATAAAATAAAAAACAAAATGTAGAAAAATAAACAAAATGAACAAAAACTAATAAATATTTAAAAGTGATAAATAACATGGATAAAATGTACTACGAAAAAACAGATGACTATTATTGAAATTTACTCCCGGTAGTGTTAATTTTGCCTTTTTCTTAGCGAAATAAATAAATAAATAAAACTTAAAATTGAAAAAATGTAAACATTTTAATTAAAAAACTTCAATCAAATAAAAATAATAATAATAAAATAAATATATTTTTTTTACATAAAATTTATAAAAAATAAATTCTAAAAAATAATAAAATAGAAGTGAACTGAAAATAAAGTGAATGCAAAAATAAAAAAAATACAAGGAAATAAATAAAAAGGAAGAAAAATTTAATAATTCCACATAAGTGATGTTGGTTTTGGGTGATTTTTACCTCCCCCAAGGAGGTTATGTTTTTGCTGGCATTGCTTGGTTGGTTGGTTTATTTGTGTGCAAGAAAAGTAAAAAACGTATGAACTTTTGATTACATTTTAAGGGTAGGTTGGTAATGTGGAGATCTGGAAATGATTAGATTTTGGTGGTGGTCCTTGGTGGAGGTCTGCGCTCTCAGTGCTTTTCTAGTCTCTTGTTGGTTTTGGGCGATTTTCCTCTTGTTGGTCAGTTGTCAGTCTTGTTACCATAGTGACTCAGTCCAAACTGCTCAGTATGTGTCAGGTTCTATTGAAATTAGAAAATGTTAAGCTAATTCATCTCCTACATTAACAGGACCTGTCATGTGACCTGTCGTGTGACTATTGTGATGTCGATGCTGAAACAATAATATAGGTAGGGAGCCAAAGGCCATTTTTGGGCAACATTTGTAATGGTGTGTTGTAAAAAGTCGTGTGGTATTTTTGGAAAGGTTTGACTTTCAGGAACATCATCCAGGTGAACAATCTTACAAATGAGCCACTGGATCTGGATAATTCTAGACCTTTGACACAGAGCAGTGCTTCTCAAACTTTTTTCACTGATGTTCCCCCTTAGAAACATATTTTTAGTCCAGTACCCCCTGACATGGACAAAACATTTTTGGAAGAAAAAAGAGGTACAGTTCTGTAAAATCAGTGTGTGATTTATTAAATCCAAATTTATATCAGTTTTTATCTGATAATTTTGACTTTGGATTTTACAATTACAACTTTGTCTATTCATTAAAGGGACATCAAATATCAAAATCTCGACCCCAAAATAACTGAAAATGATATATTACATCACCCTGTAGGCCGATCTGTTCAAAGGTTGATATTCCTTCATGTCCATTTGTGGCTGTAGCATCACTCTAGTAGTGTCCCCACAAGGTCAGTCAGTCAGATATTATTATACGAGGGGAGTACAAACCAAAAAAAACCCCATAACCTTTGACAACAGCCCATGTCCTTAAATCCCCCCCTGGCTCCATAGCTAACATATTGTGCCGCTCTAACACAAATGACAAATGGTTGTAAGTATGTTGTTGTGATATAATACCTGTAGCAGATGACGAAGTGTGCGTAAGCTGCGACAATCCAGTTGTGGTGTCCCGCTATGATCAATACTTTCCTGGGGTCGACCACAGGACCTATAAAAACACACACAGTCAAACAAGGCAAACATTCAACTGAATATTCAGGTTTTTAAACTGGAAATACTGTTGAATATAACATCCAGTAGTGTTTCCTTTTGTCACTGCTTCATGTGAACAGACATCACTGATCCTCTGACATCATCATTCTCTTTCGTTCCTAAATAATTCCTTTACACTGGCTCCACAGTGGAATAAATGCTGCTCCACCTTGGGAATGTGTGCAGAGTGTGTGCTTATACATATATATATATATATATATATATATATATATATATATATATATTTAAGTGTGTTTGGTGGTAGAGATGTGTATATATTATTGTTTATAAGTATTTATTGGACTACTTTTATTTTATATAATTCAGATTTTATGATTGATTTATTATGTCCGAAGGTGAGCTTCTGAACCAGAATTTCACTGAATGTGCAATGACATGTGGATGTTTGTGACAAAGTGGTTATTCTATTCTATTATAATTTATTTTATTCTATTTTATATTTTATTCTATTTCATTGTATTCTATTCTATTTTATTATAATTTATTCTATTCTATTGTATTATAATTTAATTTAATTTAATTTAATTTAATTTAATTTAATTTAATTTAATTTAATTTAATTTAATTTAATTTAATTTAATTTAATTTAATTTAATTTAATTTAATTCTCTGTGCTCACATACTGACTTTCAGAGTTACCTACTTCCCGGTGGTTGTGAAAATAAATCTGTGTAATCTTAAATCTTGTTTCCTGTATTTGTGCTTGTGACTGGATCCAATCCAATCCAACTTTATTTATAAAGCACTTTAAAACAACCACAGTGGACCAAAGTGCTGTACAGAAGACTGAAAGCACAGTAAAAGAAATTAATAAAACCAGTAAGAAACAATAAAACCATAAAATCCAATAAAATCAAATAGATAAAACAAGTTAAAACAATAAAAATAATAATAATAAAAAAGATAATAAATAAAGGAAATAAAATATATATACATACATACATACATACACATATACATACATACTCACATATATATATATATATATATATATATATATATATATATATATATATATACATACCTACAAATATCTCACATGTTTTTGAAAGCCAAGGAGAAAAAATGGGTTTTAAGAAGGGTTTTAAAAACCAATAGAGAGGAGGCCTGTCTGATATGGAGAGGCAGATCGTTCCACAGTTTTGGAGCTGCTGCAGCAAAAGCACGCTCACCCCTGAACTTATGTTTGGTTTTTGGCTGCCACAAGAGCAGTTGATCAGCTGACCTAAGAGAGCGGGGGGGGGTGTATAAGGCTGCAGCAGCTCAGAGAGGTATGGTGGGGCAAGGCCATTTAGGGCTTTAAAAGTAAATAAAAGAACTTTAAAACATATCCTAAAATGTATGGGCAACCAGCGGAGTGAGGCTAAAATAGGGGAAATGTGCTGGTGTTTACGTGTGCCGGTTAAAAGACGTGCAGCAGCATTTTGCACCATCTGAAGACGGGCGGTGGAGGAACCACTAGCCCCCACATAAAGTGCATTACAATAATCGAGCCTGGTGGTCACAAAGGCATGAATGACTATTTTCAAGTGTTTCTGAGAGAGAATTGGTTTCAGTTTGGCCAGTTGCCTTAGCTGGAAAAAACTTAACTTAGTGAGAGAACTGATCTGACAGTCAAACTTCAGATCAGAATTCACTTTCACCCCAAGGTTTGTGATGGTTGGTTTAGTGAACTGGGCCAAGGGACCCAGATCTACAAGGGGGGGCCAAGTCGTGCCACCAAAAACCATCACTTCAGTCTTCCTCTCATTAAATTTTAAAAAATTTACAGCCATCCAAGCCTTTATGTCATCAAGACACCTGAGCAGTGGTTTAGCAGTAGAACCATCCTGCTTTTTGAGGGGGAGATATATCTGGGTGTCATCTGCATAGCAGTGGAAAGCAATACCATGCTTCCTAAGTATGCATCCAAGTGGAAGCAGGTACAAAGAAAATAGGAGTGGGCCTAAGACTGAGCCCTGTGGGACTCCACATGAGAGGTGAGCAGAGGAGGATACTAAGTCACCGAGGCTGACACAGAAGGTTCGATCAGCCAAGTACGACCTGAACCATTCCAGTGCTGCACCCCTGATACCCACCCACTGAGTTAAACGAGAAATTAAAAGTTCATGGTCCACTGTGTCAAAAGCAGCAGTTAAGTCTAAAAGCACAAGAACAACAGAGTCACCAGTGTCAGTAGCTAAAAAAATGTCATTAAAAACTCTTAAAAGTGCTGATTCTGTGCTGTGTAGGGATTTAAAACCAGATTGGAAGACCTCGAGAAATCTGTGCTCTTCTAAAAACAGCATTAGTTGGGTACATACTATTTTCTCAAGGATTTTTGAAATAAAAGGTAACTTTGAAATAGGCCTGTAATTGGCAAGAACTGCAGTATCTAGTCCTGTTTTTTTTTTTATCAGAGGTTGTACTACCGCATGTTTGAAATTTTCAGGGACAACACCTGAGGACAAACTACTGTTGATAAGACTCAGGACGAAAGGCCCTATGGTGGGGAGAACCTCTTTAAATAGTCGGGGTGGGACCACATCATTTGGAGAACCTGAGGGCTTCAGCTGACCAACAATCTTCTGTAAGAAGGACAGAGTTATAGGTTCGAACCTGTCAAAGACAGCACAACAGGGTACAGACACTAAAGTGTCATGTGCAGAGGGTGGGATTGAGGCCCTAGTGGAGGCAACCTTATCAATAAAGAAATGAAGGAATTGCTCACACACAGCAGGGGAGGACTCCATACAGACAGTCTGGGGGGCTTTAAGAACGGAGTTGATGGTCTTAAACAAAACCCGAGGCTTATGACAGTTTGACAGAATAATATCAGAAAAATATTTCCTTTTAGCATCCCTCACACATTTTTGATGATGACGCCAGCAGTCCCTTAAGATTTGAAAAGACACTGGTAGTTTGTCCCTTTTCCACTTTCGCTCAGCTCTACGGCATTTGCGTCTAGCCAAATCAATCTTTTCAGATCGACTCACCCAGTTTGTGGTCGTCGTCAGTTCCGGGTGAGCCAGAGAGAGAAGGGTGAGGAGGTGGACCCACACGGCTGAAACCCTCTGCCCCGCTTGGACCCGCTCGCTCGTCGGAGGCGGAGCCTGAAGCTGCTGATGAAGGACTGAACTTACGAGCTGGAACAGCTGACGAGAAGATGTTCAACAGAGGTTTTATGAGAATGTTTTTACTGCTTTATGTCGTTAGTGTTCGGATGCCGGTAAGGGTCTTTACCTGGAGGCGGCAGGTAACCATGAAAGAGAACACTACCACAAGATGAGCGGTCCAGTTCCTCACACAGCAGCAGGCGGCGTACTGTCCACATGTGAACATTACAAACAAAAAACTAACTTTATTACATCATACAAGTCTGTTGATTATTTTAACCATGGCAGTAATAATAATGTTGACCTTGGTGGGGACATAATTTGACCACGTCCTCACGAGAGACAGCAACAATAAATGAATAAGTACACAACTAAAAGAATTAAAATAACGTCTCAGTTTGTTTTTGTCAAAACTAAAGAGACATTTTAGGAATGTTTTTTTTTTCATTTCTTAAGCCACAATTTGTCTGTTTTTTATTGGTCATCTATAAATGCATTATATATTTAATAATTATAGTTATCATCACAAGACCCACATTTAAATCTGGTTTGGTCTTGTTTTTTTCACATGATAAATGTTCGTTAATGACAATATTTAGTCACTATAAGGTGCACTGTGGATGAATGGTCTATTTTTTACGCTCTTCCTATATAAGGTGAACTGAATTATAACGACCATTAAGTGAAGTCAACATCATTAGATAAAAAGTCTAAATTTTTAAATAAAAAATCTAAATTATTAGAAAGTGAAAATTATGAGGAAAAGTTACATTGATGAGATAAATAAAGTTAAAATCATGAGGGAAAAAAAGTCCAAATTGTGAGATAAAAAGTCTAAATTATCAGATTAAAAAGTCCAAATTCCCAGTCACTAAACACAACCAGAATTAATCCACATTTAAGGTGCACTGTGCACTATTCCAAACAATACTGTAACCTTTTGTTTCCCAAATGTCATGTCATTTCCTTTTATTAAATTGGTATGGACATTCAAAACATTCAAACATTCAAATATTGGTACGAACATGTCCATACGCAATTTTATGCCAATGATTTTAACCCATAAAAATGTGTGAGTCAATGTATTGTGTTGTTGTAGATACTGCTTTGTATCAACATCTGAGTCTTAATGTTCATGTTCAAGCTGCTGATCAGTTATCACAAGGGAAATGTTCCTGTTCAAGTTCACAGACAATGCAGGGAAGTTCAAACACTGAAAAAGGAAGTAAAACAACATCAAGGCTACATGTAACTAAAGCTAAAGTTTTAACACTGGTCAAACATCTGGTATTTCAGAGTAGTTTCACCTGTGACTTCACTAAAGATTTACTGCAGTCAGTCATAGGAGTCAAACTCCAGTCCTGGAGTTTAAGATAGTTTTTAGATTTTTTTTTAGATATTTCCCTCTCCCACATGATTCAGTTTAACCCTTTATCTCCTGAAATTTTAGCAGTTCCACAGTAAAAAAAAAATTTAAAAAAATTAATTAAATTAAATAAGAAACAAAATTAACAAAAATGGCCAAAGTCATCAATAAAATGAACAAAAGTGAATAATAATGAATTGACAAAATAATTAGTAACATGAAGAAGGTAAGACACAAATTGAGCAAAATTAAAGAAAAACTATTAAAATAAAAAACTAAATGTAGAAAAATAAACAATGTGAAACAAAATGAACAAAAACTGATAAATATTTACAAAATTATAAATAACATTGGGAAAATTTGCAAAAAAAAAAAAATGCTTAAAAAGTAATAAGAATTGAAATTTGGTCCCAGGAATTTTAATTTTTCCTTTTTCTAAATATGTTTCCTTTTGACGCCTGTTCCATGAACAATACTCAGTAAGAACACTGTAAAAAATACAATTTATATATATATATATATGTATATATTTAAACTAAAACCAGGACTGGTTCTGGTCAATGTGGTGCCCTAGTCCAACACTAGGCCAACTGATCATCTGTAGTGTCCTACATCTGATGGAGTACGCCATGAATAATCACTGTCATTTACCATATTTTCCACACTATAAGGTGAACAGAACTAAGAGGAGCATTAAGTGAAGATACATTCACAATAACTCTAAACCTTGTTGAGTTGTAACATGGAACAAAACACGCTCTAATTCTGATAAATCAAACTTTAAGAGTCCAAATTCTGAGAACAAAAGTCAAATTATCTGATAAAAAGTCTAAATTATGAGATAAAAAATTTCAAAATTCTCAGTCACTAAGCACAATCAGAATTAATTCATATATAAGGTGGTCTGTAGTTTTTGGAGGAAATTAAAGTCTTTACAGTTCACCTTATAGTCCAGAAAATACAGTATCTTAATATTCTAATTTTGTGGGACTTGGCGACGCCAAGACATCTGGTGCCCTAGGCGACCGCCTAGTCTGACTATGACTAACACCAGCCCTGACTAAACCATCCATTCAGAAGTCATCAGTTAATAATCAGCTCCTCATCATCGTTTCTGTAGAAAACTGATAATGATGGAATGGTTTCCATGGTGATGGAAGTGGGAAACATCTAAAACATTGAGGACACTGGCCCTCCAGGACTGGAGTTTGACAACCCTGACCTAAGTGGTCATTATAATTATGTGTATTACAAAAAACAGGTGGATTATTAATTGGGGTCAGTTGAAGTTTCCCTCGTGTAAAGAAGTTTGTCTCTTCCTTCCATTTTCAAACTGCACACAGGAACATACCCAAGGGAGTTATTCCATAAAACTCTGCTTCATGTCGCAAAATGCTGATGTTGACGCCCCTGAAAAGAATAAAAAAAACGTTTTTTCTGTAATACCTTGTCACAACATATTATTACTAATCCATGTATCATTTGTTCATTTGTTTTTCAAAATAAAACAAAAAACAAGACAACAACAAAACAAGTCGTTTCTTCATTGTTTGTTTCCAAAACCAAAATGAAAAAAAAAGATAACGATGCAGTTTCTCACATTTTCCTTTTTGTGTTTAAATGAATAATGGAAAAAACAGACAACGACCATTTTCCATTTTATCCCATTTTGACCTGAAGTAAATTGAGTAAAGCATAAATGAATGTTAAGAACCATAGAAACATGTCCACTGGACTGAAGATCATTATGGTACGATACTGTGGTCATATCTTCAGGTCTTAGAGTGACCCTCTTAGTTTACACAAATAGGACGTAGGTTTACATCTTTGTCACTGTGGGTCAAAGGTCATTTCCGGTTTACTCAACTTGCTTCAGGTCAAAATTGGATGAAAGGGAAATGGCCTTTATCCTTTTTTTCTCCATTATCAATTTAAACACAAAAAGGAAAACTGAAAAACCGCAACTTTATCTGTTTTTTTTGTTTTAATTTTGGTTTTGGAAACGAATAATGAAGAAACAACTTCTTTTTTGATTGCATTATTTTTGGTTTTATTTTGAAAAACGAATGATACACAGATTATTACTCCTAAAACAACCACTGGAAGATATTTTGTCAACTTCTTACCGCAAGTCCAGTTCTTTGGTTCGAAGGAAATTGAGAATTGGTGCAAAAGCTGTAGGGTCTCTGTCAATAAATATCTGGAAGCAGAGGAATTTAGGACTTAATTTACTATTAAGCAAAAACAAGTGGATTTAAAAACCCACACAGATGAACTGAAATTAATCAAATATTTAATTTGACTCATTTTACAAAAATTACATATTTACATAAAATATGTGCAGATTACATTATTCACCATAACAAATTACAGTAGATTTTTGAATACTTTGTGACATTTTATATAATTAAATACTAAAAATCAACATTAGTTGCGTCATTACACAAAACAGTGTGTCGTCCAAGTTCTTTATGAAGAGGAGACTGTGTGCTTCCACTCAGAAAAAAACAACCTTTGGACAAAATGGTCTTTCTGTTGAAGCTAGTCTACCACTCTCCATAAGAGAGTGTCCAACATTTACAACTGACAAGAATCACCTCAAACAGTGTCTGAAAGAGAAGCAGTCCTGTAACCGCTGGCTTTTAACTTGTTTTGTATTGTTTCTCGTTTGATT
Source organism: Siphamia tubifer (assembly GCA_020466265.1). Taxonomy (NCBI): domain Eukaryota; kingdom Metazoa; phylum Chordata; class Actinopteri; order Kurtiformes; family Apogonidae; genus Siphamia; species Siphamia tubifer. The sequence goes on from CM035785.1 coordinate 32,082,043, forward strand.
TTACCATGACTTTTTTTTTCTCAATCTTATTGCCATGTTTTCTGTTGCCTGTTGAGGGACTGTGGATGAAAAATAGCACAGATGCTATAATCCGGCATATTTATATCTATCACCTTTTGCATAGATGTTTATTCATGTGCACTGTCCCTATCACATGAAGTAATGAATAAAAATATAAAATAAAAACTCACTGACACCTGAATTCTTTAACATAGTCCCATCATGTCATATCTGGTATTCTTATTACACATTAACATATCAGCTAAAGGCTATGTAGCATATTTCACTACATTGCATCATAACCAAACAAATGTAATGTTCTCTCTGCTGGAAGCTTTAAGGGAATTTCTTTGTGGACGTCAGATTTGGCCTGAAGATGCTGTCCTAGTTTGGAGAAAGAAACAACAAAGGCTGTACTTACAGCTCCAGTTTCATCCCGAAGAGTGGATATCCTTCCACTTAGCAAGCTGGAAACACATACACATACATACTGTAGTGCTTGACTTAACAACAGCTCTGCACTATTTTTTGTACTTGCTACCAATGTTACCACTGACTGTAGTAAACAATCACACATACATTTACACAGTAATAAACAATTGAATCTGTTGACAGGGTGTCACAGTATATACATATAATTATTTTTGCCATTTAAGTGTTTTATGTCTGAACTATGATGTTATAATGACTTTACTGTAGGAATGGGTGGTATGTAAGGTATCATACCTTATGAGGTATTTTTTTGTCCACGGTAGATTTTTGTCATACTGTTCTACCGCCCAGGATGGACGGATGGCAGTAATGCAAACTTTCCAACGTCCACTGGCTGCCTCTAAGAAGCAGCTAGCACCACAGTCTTCCTAGATGTTGTGTTAGCAGAAGCATTTAGTTTAAATAAGCTACAAATATAAAATATATAGTTTATGTAGTGTACTATTGGTTATTATGCTATGTGATGACAACATATTTTCATTCAGGACTATAATTTAATGTACATGGTGTCTGAAAAGCGAGCTAACATGCTTGTCATGAAAGTCGAGTTTATGACAACAAAACAATTGTGCTAAACGTTAACACTGCCTTAAATTTAATACACTGCGCCAACCTTAATAACTGTATGTTACTATATCCAGTTGACTTAGTATTAATCATGGTATCTGGCTGGTGTTAGCAACTAAAATGACTGTTCATAGTTACAACCAATTTAATTTGCGATTTTGCTAACGTTAACATGCTAAGTGCTGCTACAGTGATTGCTACCATTAATAATAAAGGATTAGATTTCTATAGCGCTTTTCAGGGCACCCAAAGTGCTTTACATTATTGATCCATTATTCATTCACTCTCACATGTTCCCTCTGGTAGTGGTAAACTACATATATAGTCACAGTTGCCCTGGGGCAGACTGACAGAAGCGTGGCTGCCATTTCGCGCCTACGGCCCCTCTGACCACCACCAAACATTCATATGCATTCATACACCAGTGTGAGTGACACTGGAGGCAAGAGGGGTAAAGTGTCTTGCCCAAGGGCACAACGGACTGACTAGGACAGAGTGGGAATCGAACTGCCAACCCTTCGGTCAACGGACAACCCGCTCTCCCAACTGAGCCATGGCCGTCCCACATTAAGATGTGTTGTGCTATGAATATGAAGAATGTCTGGACAAATATGAAAGACTGCACTTGGAGCCATATGACCACTATTGTCACAAACTATTCTGCTGCCATTTATACTTTATTATATGTATAGTAGCCTACAAAAGTACTATACTGTGAGCCAGTGGCTCAAATTATACCAGGATATACATTTTTGGACATTACCGCCCATTCCTACCTTACTGTACATGTATTTGCCATTTAAGTGTTTTATGCTTGAACTATGATATTATAATGACTTTACTGTACATATGCAGACAGCTGGAGGTTCAGAGTGACAGGCGGGTGGGTGGACAGGTGTAAAGGCTGACAGACGGACAGGCACTACTTTGTCAGCTGTTGTCAAACAGTGAGTTCTGCTCAGTGTTTGAGTAGGTTAAGACCCTGGTATTTGCCCAGCCCTCGCCCCTAATTCACATCAGTGTTTACTCCTATACTAGAATTACCCCTAAATACCTCAACAAAAATAGTCTGCTGAAAACACATTTATCCCAAAATGTATGTACACACAAATTCACAATGTGTGATGTAATGATACCACCAACAGAAAAGACTTTCAGCTTCACAGAGCAGGGTGCTATTATAACCCCCTGACATGTCCTGTTACCTGAGGTGGTAAAAGTACTCCCATTCTGTACTCAAGTAGAGAAGTACAGCTACGTGTGTGTGAAACAAATACTATGGTAAAAGTAGAAGTACTGATTCAACTCCTTTACTGAAGGAAAACTTTAAAAAAAAAAGTACAACTTCTCAATCGTAATGAAGTAAAAAGTAAAGCTGTAGTAGTAGTAGTAGTAGTAGTAGTATTAGTTTACCATGGATGAAATGCTTATTTAACCAGGAAAGATCAGAAAAGTTTCAGAAGTATCCAAAAATAAAGCCCTTAAAATGAGTTACTGTGTAGACAATGTGTTTGATGAGGTCACACTTACTCAGTTTTGTGGGTATGGACAGGAAATGTAGGGAAAGGGGGGGGGGTCATCATTATGAGATTTTAAAAAGTCATAAATATGAGATAAAAATGCATAATTATGATTTTTTTTTAAAAAGTCAAAATTGTGAGATAAGAAAATCTAAATTATAAAATAGTCATAATTATGTGATACAAAAGGCATAATTATGAGAAAAAAGAGCTGAAATTAAAGGATAAAATGGCAAAATCGATATGAGAAATCATAATTATGAAATAGAAAGTCACAATTTCCCTCTGAAGTGTTAGTGTTTTGGCATTTTAACATTGTGTCTAGTTTGAAAATGTAAAGAGAATATTCTGAGAATGTAAGGAGTATAAAATACAGATATGTATATAAAAATGTAGGGAGTAAAATGAAAAAGTTGCCAGAAAAATAATCAAGTAAAGTACAGATACCTAAAAAAAATCTACTTATGTAGAGAAATGAAGTACTTTTACTTAGTTACTTTCCACCTCTGCCCGTTACCATCATGACAGAAGAAAGATAAGTGAGAGATATGTGATAATGGACTGTCCCTGCTTCACATTAATTATGTAATATGAATTGTGTTACTGCACCATTATGTGAGCACTTGGTCACAGACAGGATATTACTCCTACATAGAGTTTAACTAGTCTGATATAACAGACCTACGGTGTCTCTAGGGGAATTTGTAAGATATATTTATACAATTAGATCATGTGCATCACTTTTCAAATATGTATGATGTGCATATACAGCAGAGTAGTTATGCAGATACATTCTGTCCAATTCTTACAACCAAATGTGTAACTGCAATAATGTCTATTTATGTAGACAAAATACAGTGTCAGTAAAATATTACACCACCAAACGTCATCAAAACAATGGGTATGTAAACAAGTCAGTGTGTATCATGTGACTAAAACAGACAGAAAAGAAAACATGGGATTAGGAATGGGCGGTAATGTAGGCTTTTGTAGGCTACTATACATAAATAATAAATAAATGCAGTCTTAACGTTTAGCACAGTTGTTTTGTTGTCATCATAAATTCTATGGCTGTCATGACTGTGGATGTTAGCTTGTTAGCTCACTTTTCAGACACCCTGTAAATTAAATTGTAGAGTCCTGAATTGAAATATGTTGTCATCACACACCATTATAACCAATAGTACACTACATAAACTATATACGGTACTTTATATTTGTAGATTATATGAACTAAATGATTCTGCTAACACAACATCTAGGAAGACTGTGGTGCTAGCTACTTCTTAGAGGGAACCGGTGGACGTTGGGAACTTTGCATTACTGCCATCTACAGGATGTACAGTAGAACAATGTGACAACAATTTCTACCGTGGACAAAAATACCTCATAAAGTATGATACCTTACATACCGCCCATTCCTACATGCTTAAAAACCGTTTTTTGTCAATACAATGTCATACCTATTTATGTAAGAACCACATTACAATGTAATTAATTAATATATTTATTTATACTTCAGTTTATTTTATTTTAACAAAGTTATTATTTTGTAAATATTCGTTTTTGTTCATTTTGTTCCTTATTTTGTTTTATGTTTCTACACTTAATTTGGCATTTTTCCTTCACTTTGGTGCTATTTGTGCCTTATTTTGTTAATGTTACTTATTATTGTTGTTAGTTTCTTCTACATTTTTGGCTGTTATTGTCCATTTTGTTACTTATTTTATTAATTTTTGACTGGAACTGTTAACGTCTCAGGAGTTAAAGGGTTAAGGAGTATTCTGTGAAAAATATCCCACCACAGAAGAACAGAGTAGTAGTTACAAAAATCAGATATTAAAATGGTTTGGTCCAAAAAATAAAGGTTCTGAAATAACAACAATAAAATATCCCTACAGTGAAAATGGGAGTTGACTTGTACTCTATTGTTTTTTTTTCTCCACAATATTAGCAAAATGACCTGACCCCCCAAAAAGTGATATTTCTGTCTCTTTTTTTTTTTTTGGGGGGGGGTACTGGGTCTTCAATGGGGGTATTGTACCCCCCACTACCCACTGTAATTCTACCTATGAACCTAATAGCATTACTGTGACAACACATCGGTTGGGAAGTCTATGGCAAACCTTGAGAAGAAAGAGTCTGGGATCCACATCAAAGTCTGTCTGGAAGTGCTGAATCTGAAATGATACAGTAAGGTGGTGATAATGCTGTTCTTACAGGACCATTTGGTCAGTTCACTCTGTATGTCTGGGGATGAAATAACAAGATGTCAATGTGTGTAAACATAAAGATAACCAGGGACATAATATAATAATGCAATGGTTTCATATGCAAAACATCCCCATATTACATTTACAGCACAACGAGCAACCATCGAAGCTGACCTTGTGCCACCGACGTTCAGCTGGATGATCTCTCCCATCCCGGTCGTTAAACTGTTCCCATTCGTGGCCATGATGTCAGACTAAAGGGATGTAGTAAGAAAAAGTCAGCGTTTCGTTATAACGGTTCCTGTCACGAATGTTAGCTTGCTAACTTCTCAGCTGATGTCCAGACTCCCCAGCCTCACAGTCTCTCCCCCGCCTCTGCTTCCATTAAATATGTGTTATAGAAGATCCACGCACAGGCCCTCGGTGTCGCTGAGCCTCCGCATAGTGGGCGACGACACACAGCGGTCTTTTTATCCAAAACGCAACCACACAAGAATTCCTTTATTCGCCAGCGAGCGTGTTTGCATCATTGTCGTGCATGTAAATCGTGGATAACATCTTGCGCACGGTTTTAGCAACGCGAAACAGCTGTGGAGACAGTCTACAAACGAGTTAAAACAGTTCTCTCTTATTAACTTCCGGGTTCGTTTCAATGTGGCAGCCGAACGAGGCAAAATATGCACGCTGGGCAAACGTGCAGAACGTGCATGGTTCTGCAGCGAACTATCCCGATTCTACTTGTAGGTGATAACAGGTATGTAGTTACGGCTGTTTGCTTCTTTTCTGTATTTTATCTATTTTCTGAGAACGAAAAAAAAGTTTATAATGGTGTATATGATCCAGAAATCACGTCTATATAGCATACGTTGAGATGAGTAGCTGTGGTAACTTAGATAATAATCTGCGAAAAAATGAATTTTTACTGTCGAAATCTTTAAGTGGGCCATTAAAATGTCTAATAAATAAATAACAATGGCAACTAAATGTCACCAGTGCTGTAGATTAGACACAAATGTATCACATAAAACATTTTGTAAGGGCACGTCAATATATTTTCATCGTTATTTATATTTTATATAATTTTCTTTTTCCTTCATTTTATGGAACAGTTATTTCTTTCATAAATCTAATCTGTTTTTTTCTTGAATCTTGTAATTAACAAATGCGTTTTCTCCGCGCGAGCCGACCCCCTCGAGACGCAGCCCCGCCCCTCCCACTCCTGGCCAAGAGAAGAGACCTAAAACCCAACAACAAATTTTATAACGATCTACAATTACTGAATTTACTGTCCGTTAGCATCTCTTTCAGAACGTTTCACCACTATGTGAGAGTTAAGGAAGCTGTAACCATCTTCTGCTAAACGGTAACATTTGATATCTTATTCCTAAACTTCATGACCAGTTATCTCTTTATATACCTGCAGTAGCTTGTTAGCCGGGAAAGTTAGCAAAAGAGTGGGAGGCTAAACTTATTTAAGCTAACAGTGGGCATGATTAATCCATTTAAGACTTTTAAAAGCTATCTAAGTAGTTGCCTTTTGGAAATTAATACTTTAATACAATGTTACGTGCCTTGGTACTTTTGTTTTGAGCTTAAACTACCTGTAACTACGCGTTAGTTTGACCTTTTCATCCCTTGTAAATTACCTATTTTACAACGTGATGTTTGTGTCTCCAAAGTTTCCTTGCTGTGCACAGACAGTAGTAAAGTGAACCTCATGTCTAATCTAATGTACCATCTGTTTACAGCTCTCCAGTCCTTAGCTCTGCTTTGTCAAGTGAAGCCTGAGAAGAAGATGTATTTGTGAACAACCAAAAAGGCAGGAAAAGGAGCTGCATAGGCCTCCTAACTACACTTGCTGCAGTACATTGAACATAGAGAGGGGAAGAAAGCAGTCGTGTAGGTGTCGGCATAATGTCAGAGACGGGGCCTGAGGTAAACAAGGTGGAACACGTGTCCGCTAATGCCCAGCAGGGTCAAGGCGGAGTGTCCATGACTCCCCCCGCAGCTACCCTTCACCCTCCTGCCACCACAGCCACTGAGGATGAGGATGAGAGTGAAGACGAGTCTTACATCTTGGAGGAGAGTCCCTGTGGCCGCTGGCAGAAACGAAAAGAGGAGGTAAGGAGGGAAAGAGAGTGGCATGAATTATAATGAGAAGATGATGGACCCAAATATGAGCCATCAGAATTATGGATGATGAGTCTCAGCCTTCTCTAATTTGTTGCACAAGTGGAAAGTTCCAAGTTCTTCAGAAGACTGTCAGTTACATTTACTTTTCAACAAGGAGCAGATGTGACTGCAGTTAACTCTTTAAACAAAACTAAGCCCGTGTTTGACTTAAAACATACTGTATTTGATTATGATAAATAGATAGTAAAGTAGAATAGCTTTTTCCTTGGGTCATTCCAGTTTAAGTCTGGTGCATTTGTAAAAAATTGAATATGTGATTGTTAATAGTTTAAAGGATAGTTTTTAATTGTTACAGTTATATTCATGTTCATTTTATATATTGAACAACTCCTGATGTTATCACATTCACATCTGGATTCGTGATTTAAACCATTTTTAACCATTGTAACATTTTCTCAAAACATATACAACATATACAGGGTTAGGTTCTGAAAAATGTAATGCACATGGATGCTTGACAATCTATGAAAATAATCAATTTCTTACAGGTGTAGAAGATAATCCAGAAATGAGAGCATATTTTCTAAATCCACTTTATTTAATAAAAATGTTTTACTTTTAGTTTGATTTAGATTCAGTTTTAATCAGATTTGGGACTATTATCTTCAATAGCATCAGTATTCTTTGACACTGAAATCACCTGTACTC
>CM035785.1:32094675-32202175 GCA_020466265.1 Siphamia tubifer
TCGGTGTGGCCATGAATTGCCCAGCGTCCAAACTCGGGTGTTTGCGTGGCGCGTCACAGACATACATGCATAAATTTGCGTTTGGTGTGGCCGTAGCATTAGAAAATTCTAGATGTACGAGGCAGTACAATGCCTTTCATATTCAGTTATATGTGTGTAATTTGTTCCTTTTTTCCCCATGTTCTTACCTGCAGTTATCTCCATTCTTGTGACCCTCCCATCATCCATGGCAACCTGACTTGTGACACCATTTTCATTCAGCACAATGGGCTCATCAAGATTGGATCAGGTATAGAATTACAGGGGTTTGGTCCCACTGTATTTCACACTGGAGCTGTAGGACTAATGATGGTTTCAAATGACACTTATAATATAATGGAGCTTTTACTATATTATTCTTCAAAGTCACAAGTAAATGTCACTATTTGATGATGTACAGTAAAAGTTTAAAGGGACAGTTCAGTACTTTTCAGATGAATGTGTATGTCATCAGTATCTTTACTCTGGTGCACCCACAGTGACTTACCCCCGACAGTGTCCTGTGAGCCCAGGTCTGGTCCGGTTTTGGTCAAAGCCAAAGTAGTCCCGGCAGGTTTCCTGGGGTCAATAACATGAATGAAAACATGTTTCTTCCCAAAACAGTATGTGTTGGAATGACTGGTTTATTTGCATAACAAAACGGTCAGTGAACAAAAACTCACACCTCCTAATTGCTTTGAGCTACTTTCTCTCAATAGCGATCAATGCACTAGCGTAGTCACTGCTAATAGCTGTGCACCTGCACGTTGCAGCCGCTAACACTGCCAAAGAACTTATGAAAGTAGTTTGATAAGATGCACAGAAAAAATATTCAGTAAAATGAACAAAAATGAACAAAATATTCAGTAAAATGAACAAAAATGTACAAAATAATCCATAAAATGAACCAAAAAATTATAAAAAATTAACAAAATGAACCATAAAATTAATAAAGGGGAGTAAAATGACCAAAAATATTCGGTAAAATCAACTAGAATGACCAAAATATTCAATGGTCATTGTCACTGCTGACAGCTGCTGACAGGACACTGTCGGAGGAAAGTCACTGTGGGTGCACCAGAGTAAAGATGCTGATGACATACACATTCATCTGAAAAATACTGAACTGTCCTTTGAAGTAAATTTGAAGGATGTGAAATGAACCTGCTTCATACTATTTTCTTTGCCCTCCATCCCATCTGTGTTTTTGTGTATAATCTTGTATCACATCTGTAGTTGCCCCAGACACCATTAACAACAACGTGAAGACATGTCACGAGGAACAGAAGAACTTGCACTTCTTTGCCCCAGAATACGGAGGTAGATGTGACTCAACGATCCTTGAATACATTGAATATTGTCACTATTTGTGACCCTACAGCACAAAACCTGGGTCAAATTTTATAAATTAACATTTTATATTTATCTTAGAGCTTATTAAAAATGCTTGCGACACTAATTCAACCAATCAGAGGCCGTTTTTCAACATCGCTCTAGCAACAAGGGATTTAGTTTACTGGAAAAGGCTTTGTTCTGAGGCCTCCCATTGGTTCAAATATATAATTAGGTAGATTTGTATTTAAGGGTTGTCTAGAGGGAATCCCCATCTGTCCAACGGTACCAAACATAACGGGGAAATACCTAACACCAGCGTAAAGGAAAGACGTGTTTTGAGTAAATTTTTCTTAGTTTTAGACTAAATTACTGTTAGAGTCAGTTGTTGTCTTTCCTAAAAGGCATGCTTTGAAGCACTTACAGTAGGAATTTCACAAAAACTCATAGAAGTGTTCGGGAGACATTTTACTTGGATTTTATGCAAAACTTCAAATTCGATCATTTTGACTCATATAACGTATTTGAGGCTAAAGCTAGAAATATTCATGTGAGACTGAACCACTGGTTTTGTGATGGAGGGACACAATTATGTATAATATAAACCTGATAAATGAACTGTTTTGACAGAAAGTAGGTGCTTTATTGAAATGAGCTATAGCAAGTGTGTTCTTTCCATAATACTGTTTTTTAACCATGGAGTCACCTGGAATTCAAATGGGATTGCCTTAAATTTCTAGAAAATGATAAAAACAAAAAAATATATCACAAGTTGAGAGAGACATTCGCAACACATAAGACATGATAAACTTTGAAACTGAAGCACTATGGTTCTGTTTATCTGTGAAATTGTTCCAGATGCTGCAGCTCTTTTATAATTCATAGTTTGTTTGAGTTATTGTTAGTTCAGTATTAATTGTCAGTCTTAAAAATAACAAGCTGGACTGACTGTTTATATATCCTGTACTAGGAAAATCAAATTCTCATTTTGTGCAGTAATAATCTACACCTGACTTTTCTGCCTCCATCCATAATAATATAGATCGTATAGACTAAATGTTGTCTAAAATTTAACAGTTATTTTCAACATAGTATAGCAAACTAACATAACCCTAAATAAATGAATAATTTTCGTAAAACTAGAAAATCACTGAGAGCGCAAACCTCCGCCAAGGCAGACCCCCCCCCCCCAAATGGAGAGAGTTCCACCAAGGAGGTTATGTTTTCACTGGAGTTTGTCTGTCTGTAACATTACTCATAAAGTTATGGATAGATTTTGATAAAAATATTCAAGATGTGTTGGGAGTGTCTCAAGGAACAAATAATTACATTTTGATGGTGATCCAGAAGAGATCCTGGATTATGGATCACTTTGAAATTTTACATTGTGGTAAATGGAGAATAATTTCAAACTGATCCAGGATCTCTTCCAGATCACCACCAAAATGTAATCATTTGTTCCTTGTGACACTCCCGACACATCCTGAAAATCTTATCAAAATCTATCCATAACTTTTTGACAGACAGACAAACTCTAGTGAAAACATAACCTCCTTGGTGGAGGTAATAAAGTTTCCATTTTGATTGTTTGGGGTCGCCAGTAAGTTGTGATGGTAAAATGGGGTCGCCAGCCAAAAAAGGTTGGGAACCACTGCCTTAATGGAATGATTTAGGCCAATTAGAGCATAGTAAAGAATTAGGCTAAACATCTCACATCTGGGGATGTGCTGGGGTGGCACGGTGGTGCAGTGGTTAACACTTGTGCCTCACAACAAGAAGGATCCTGGTTCTATTCCCACACCAGACCTTTCTGTGTGGAGTTTACATGTTCTCCTCGTGTCTGTGTGGGTTTTCTCCAGGTACTCCAGTTTCGTCCCACCATCCAAACACATGCACTGATAGGTTAATTGGTTAATCTAAATCACCCATAGGTGTGAATGTGAGAGTGATTGTTTGTCTATATATGTTCAGCCCTGAGATGAATTGGAGACTCATACAGGGTGTACCGTGCCTTCACCTGCTGGATCTGGATTAGACCCCCTGTGACCCTAGTGAGAATAAAGTGGGTTCAGATAACGAGACGATCTCAGATCTGCTCATCTGCACCTTTGTGAATTTAGTGAACTTAGTTGTTGGTAGACAATCCTCATGCCAGCTAAACTTTGAATAATAACACCCATATGGGCTAGATGTTGGATTATGTTGCATCACAGGATTGTAAGAGATATGCAGTCTTAATAAATGCTTACATTTGCCCTTTTTCTTCCATTTTAGCTGTTGCTGGTGTCACCACAGCTGTAGACATCTACTCATTTGGCATGTGTGCCTTGGAGGTGAGATGAAAATTACAGCACATGATACTGTTATGCTGCCTCTTGGTCAGGTCGCCTTTGTAAATGAAACCTGGTTCTCAATTACCCTACCTCAGGGGTCGGCAATTAAGTTTGGCCCCGGGCCAGATGTTTTCCAGCCCATTACATGTTCGGGCCACAACCAAAACAATGGCTAATTTACTGAATTAACAGGAGAGGATGAAAATGATAGGTGCTCATGAAATGACACAACACACAGACATTGTGCTGCTGATGGAGGTTAAATTTACTGATTGACCATTACGGGTGCTATTAATTATCTGCACCTTTGTCAAAAAACACAAACAAAACCACCCCACACACACATTTCCACCTGCTACTATTTATTGAAGTCACAGCGCTGATGGTTGGTACACGAAACAAATAAACTGACCAAAACCCTCCAGACCTGCCTGAGGTTAAAGTGACGTCTATTTCACCAGATATCCATAAAATAGTGACCAGTGGGAAATTATACTTTTCACACTAGGTGAGAAGTTATTGTGTCTGAAATCTGAACTGTATTTTACTGGATGTGTCTGGACATATAATTCAGTTCTACTGTAAACGTGTCTGCTCTGCCCATGGTCGAGTGGATGCAGTGTTTTTGCTCTGATTTGCTTCTGACAGTACAATGCATTGTTATCGGTTATTGCCCTGCACTCCTGCAGGACACAAAGCAAAGCAGTGCGGCACAGGACACATTTTGACGGGAGCGGTGACAAGCTGCAGTCCCACAAACTAAAACCATGTTTAAAATAACAGCTATAAATCATTCATTTTGACTATCGTATATAGATGAGACAGGGGGAAGTCTCATAGGAGGATCCTCCCAGCACCGAGCTGCAGACCCTGATCCACTCAGGTTAATGGACCCTGTAACCCAACCCGTTTACGGTTTCACACCTTCTTGAATTCTCTATTCAAAGTTCTTTTCAACTTTCCCTTAAGATACTTGTCTAGTATCAGTCTTGTGTCGGTATTTAGCCTTAGATGGAGTTTACCACCTGCTTGGGGCTGATACATTTACAGTCACCTCTGAATCCTGCAGGACAATGGGAGCGGGACTGGGAATTGTGTTCCGCTCAGACCTCTATTAGTGGTTTATATTTGTTGTCTCACAGTCATATAAAAACCTAAAAAACATACACATTATGTTTTAAACTTGTGCTACTCACATCCTGTTCCTATGATGTCTGGCCTTTTTGAAAAAAGTGTTTTAATTTTCTCAATAATATGATGCTTATGTCCATTATTTGAGTGACAGTGTATGTTCTAGAGACTATTGTAATTTCATCACCAGGTGCTGTCTGCTGACGTCATTAGTTTTTACCTGTTCATCCACAGCTGCACTTCACCACTTATTCACCCTCGTATCCAAATACAACTAAGAAGAATTTAGATCGATTGAAATGTTTCTGTTCTGAATACGAAGACAGTGAAAACCATGACTGAGAATTTTTTAAATTTCAATCCAAGATGACGGACTTCCTGTTGGTTTATGGGCGTGGCCATCATAAGATTTTTTGTTCGCCATCATATGATGAACATGTGTACTAATTTTCATGGGTCTTACTTCACTTGCGTGTGATCTGTCCAAATACAAATTATTTTCACTTTTCTAGCGGGCTCTGTAGACTTTTACGAAACTATATATACTCACAATTTTTCACACAGGTGTGTGTGTGTGACATGCACATGCTCGAACACGGCTCGCTATTGTGAGTGGTGCGAGTCGTCCCTGGCGATCACAGTGGACTCAATAGGCCTTGGCCAAACGTGGTCCGCTGCGAAGGCCTAACAAGTTAAAAGACGCAGGTGCAGAGTGGACTACAGTAGTGGGGTAGAGACTGGTCAGCGGCCCCTCCCTACTACTGAGCCTAATGGCTGTGGGGATGAAGGCCCTCCTGTGGCGTTCAGTCCTGGAGCACAGCACCGTTAGCCACCTGCTGTGGCTGCTGCATTGCTTCATGAAGGTGAGGTGGAGGGGGTAGTTGGTATTGCCCAGGATGTCCTAGGTGAATGAGGAATTGTAAACTGTTTTGCATACCAATCGGTGTATAAAATGTGCTATATAAGATCAGTCCATTTACCATACCATAGGTTGATTGATTACTCTGAAAGTACCCATAGGTGTGAATGTGAGAGTGATTGTGTGTCAGCCCTGCGATGAACTGGAGACTTGTCCTGGGTAGCTGGAATAGGCTCCCTGCAATCCCTGTGACCCTAGTGAGGATAAAGTGGGTTCAGAAGATGGATTAACACATTTTCATACATCAAAGGCGTGATTCTGCTGAAAACCACTTTTCTCCTTTTGGAATCTGATTGGTCACCCCGAGTTACCAACACATGCTGTGTTTGCTGTGTGGTGTGTCCCCTCCACTGGATGGATTTACCGTCATTCATAGAAACCAGTCTGTCCACTGCACGTCACCAGGACTTTGGCCTGACCCACGTGGGGTTAAGCCCCTCCCCCATTGCAGTGAATCTGAAGTAGCATTAGCATTAGCATCTACAAGGGAAGGCGGTGCCACAGTCGCTGCTGCATAAACTGGAAAAAAAAAACTGTTGGTTCACTGGTTGAACACTGGTTCATGTGCTCTCGGTGGAAATAAAGCCTTGTTTTTTACTGCACATTTTCAAAACAAGTGACGTCACCAAACCTAGCTGGATGTTACTCTGGGATCGTAAATACACACAGAGCCAGAAGGGAGGGGGGAGTGTTCCTTCACACATTCTGAGCCAATCACAGATGCCTCATCACTGTGTCATGGACATGTATGAGGAAGTAGCGGTAATTTCTGTTTTTCCACCGCCAGTCATTTTTTTACCCTCTAAAAACAGCTGGAAACAAAACAATCTGAACGTTGTTTTTTTTTTTTTTTAAATAGAACCAACACACAATGAATGTATAACAATGAAGAATGACAATATCAATTAAATAACCATGGAATGACTCCTTTAAAGTCTGCTATTTTGTTTTTTGCAGATGGCACTTTTGGAAATCCCAGGGAATGGAGAGTCGTCTTATATTTCTCAGGAGGCTATCAACAGTGCCATCCAGCTGCTGGAGGACCCTCTGCAGAGGGTAAGATACCAGATTACATTTTAGAGTATATTCATTTTGTGGTAGGCTCTTGGGTATTCCTTTATGTTTATTGTGTGCACACTTGTCTTGGTAGGAATTAATACAGAAGTGCCTTGAGTGTGATCCCAGAACACGACCCACAGCCCCAGAGCTGCTGTTTAACCAGGCCCTGTTTGAAGTGCCAGTGCTAAAACTGCTGGCTGCACATTGTATTGTCAGCCATCAACGTAAGTCTTCCAGAAAAAAAAAAAAAGTTTTGGAATTTGAAAAATGCAAATTCTAGGCCTGGAAAGGTTTTGAAACGGGAAGAAGACCCAGAAGGTTTGGGAAAAGTCGTGAATTTTTTTTACAGAGCATAATAATGTGTGATTAATAATTTTAAAAAAAATTGTTTGAATGAGTGAATAAAAAGTTTATTTCATGTCGTCTTAACCTATTCAATGAACAGGAAATTAACTCCCACTTCATTTCCTGTTCACTCACTTCTTGGGATGTATCATGCCTCATGTGGTGAAGTGTGTATAGACTAAAACCTGCCCAAATTAAATATAAATTCCTGGAAAGTGTGGATTTAACAATGTGTGGTGTTACTGGGACGTGTACATAAATGTTAATTTAATTTGGAACCACACATTGTCATTAATTTTATTGTTAAACCTGTGAGGGTAAACTTTAACACAACACTTTAATTCTTTATTCATATTGTTTAAAGTCCACTTGCATTTTTAGGAGTACGTAGTCATGGAAATTTGACCAAAAGTCATGGAAAAGTATTGGTTAAAGTGTGTCTGAACCCTGTACATTAAAGTGACTCCTAAATAAATAAAAAACACATCATACAGGCAAACTGATAAGGAATAAATACATTTTCTTTTGACTGGGTTGATAATAGGTGTTCTCATCAATTGTTTGAACACACAACACTTTTATTTTTTACACATTTTTAATTAAACATTTACACAATGTACTTGTAAAGGCATGAATGGTACAGATCTAAGGCACACATAAAGTGCTTTCCTCTAACTGCCAACAGTTATCTAAATCTTCTTTTGTGGTACATGAAATTACAGATATGATCCCTGAAAATGCCCTGGAGGAAATTACCAAGAACCTTGATCCCAACCTGGTGATTGCTGAGAAGAAAGAGGGTGTTCAACTCAAGTAAGAAGTCAAACTGTGTGATGGAAGTTTACCTTCACCCGACTTTACGTCAGGGAAATGGCACAATTTTTCAATTTCAATTCAGTGTATTTGCCAGACACTTGTCCAAAATCTACATAAAAACAGATACAAATACACATCACAATCAGACGAAGACAATAAAAAAAAAATTAAAACGTATACAAAGATTTAATCCAATGTGCTCTCAGCCTGGATGTATATGTTGTGGTACTCACACTTGGATTTGAAAATGCCACCATGGTATTATTTATGGAATCATCCAGTCATTGTGTAAACTTATATATCAACCCTTTAAACTTTGACCCAATTTCACCTAAATTTCTTCATAAAGTCAATTGAATGTTGTTCTTGAATCATTTTAATAACATGCAGTTGGTGTTTGATTATATTATAAATGAAAATATTCAGTTGAAAACTAGGATATTGGAGGCAGGTCCTGTTAAACGATTTAATAGATAAAACATTTGTGGATATTTATTGATGTTTTAATGTGTTTTGGACTACATTTTTTTGTTTGTGTTGGATGTTTTTGTTGGACTGTGACTGTGTTTGTTAGAATATGGTTCCTCTGTGGATAATTATGAGACATAAAGGTTCAGATCAGCTGTTTGACGTTTGTATTTTGAATAAATTAGTGATTGTACCTGCTGTGGATATTTTATCTGACAGTGGTTTATATCTTCTGATGTGTGAGAATTTGTGTTGTTAAACTACATTAGGTCATGTGACATTTGGGACAGGTTTGGTTGGTTTGATTAACATTTTTGAATGACTACTTCCAGCCTATATGTGGAGCCTTGGAAGTTTAAAGGATTACATTTCTTAAAAGTGCATGAAGTGTGTTTACCCCAACAGAAACAAACTTAGCGTTAGCATTCCCTCCTCCGGGAACCTTAAGTAGGATTCTTAAAGCATTATTGTGTGATACTTGTAATTTCTGCATACTGGACTTTTTGTAAAAAAAAAAAAAAAAAGCCCAGAGGTGTACAGTGTAGAGTGGTGTACAGTATGCCTTAAACAGGGACATTTTAACCTGAGTGCAGCAAAATGCAGATCAGGGGCTATAGTGTTTGCATGTGCATATAACTGACAGCACTGTCATCATTATGTCAAACACAGATCATAATGAACCATATTTATTTTATTTTTTTTTATTCAACCCTTTAACTCCTGAGACTTAACAGTTCCAGTCAAAAATTAATATAACAATCAACAAAATGACAATGACAGCCAAAAATATCTAATAAACCAACAAAACAATAAGTATCATGAACAAAATAAGACACAAATGGCACAAAAGTGAAGAAAAATAATAAAATACAATATTACATGGAGAAATATAAAACAAAATAAGGGGGAAAAAATTGCAAAAATGAATAAATATTTACAAAATAATAACTTAACTTAGTTAAAATAAATTAAAATTAAGTATAAATAAATAATATTACAATATAATTTATTATATTTGATTCCAGTTGTTTTAGTTTTGGCTTTTTCTTTTTTCTAAATTAGTTTCTTTTTAACACCTGTTTATTTCCATATATCAGATCCATGAATTAAACTCTGTAAAATCACAGTAAAAAAAAAAACAGTCGGTTTTTTTTTTATATTGAAACTAAACTATCTTTTCAGAACGCGTCATCATTGATGCATCAGGGGTCAAAGGGTTAACCTTTATTTAATCAGGTTTGTGCCATTGACATCAATGGCATAATCTCTTTTTCAAGGGAAACCTGCTGAAAGATGGCAGCAACACATAGTTTAATTTACATTCAATTCATAAACACTAGGTTATGATGCATCATTAACTGAATCAACAATTTAAATAACTGATGTAAGCTACATGTAGATATGAGGAAAGCATTCTGATGTATTTGTTCTGGGTACAAGCATCTGATAAGTTAAAAACTGTGGCTCCAGAATGATTGTTTTGAATTCTGACTCTGACATTCTGTACTAGGATTGTATATGTCGTAATCCATCCTATTTTTTTCTGAAACTCAGGAAATGGACTGCAACTGACATCATGTGTCGTGTAATATCTGTTCATAAGATGGTAACAAATGGTACTATTGTGTGTTTGTTTAAAGGCTTTCACAGTTTCCTGCCTTGGAACTTGATAAATTTCTAGAAGATGTGAGGTAAGATGCATTGAAATTTGTGAGCTTGTCCATTTACCAGTGTTTATTGAATTTCCAGATGTAACACTAACCGACCACATGATGGCAGTATTGTACTATCTGTCCCATCTGTAAAATGCATTTCCCTTCCTTTTTTAATAGTCTCTTGTATAGACATTCATATAGGTTATCTTCATGATCTCAGGTACCACTTTAAGATTAAATTAGTGGCCAAGATTCTGTTGTAATCCACTCCTTATTAAATCAAATATAGTGCATCATCCCCTGTCATTTTATGTTATTACCACAAATGGACTGACTGATGTCTGACTGTTTTCTGTACATTTCTCTTTTCACCTTGTATCAGGAATGGTATTTATCCACTGACTGCATTTGGGCTGCCCTGTCCTCAGCAGCCTCAGCAGGAAACGGTCAAATCTCCCGTCATCATTCCTTTAGTCAAATCCCCCACTCCAGAACCTACCGAGCCTGAGACACGGCGGGTATGTATGGCGCAAGCATTACAGGGTTACTGCAGGGTCTAAAAAAGGCTTAAAAAGTCTCACATTCAGAAACTTACATTTTAGGCTTTAAATTGTCTTAAAAACATGTATATTTTCATCCCAGGTCTAAAATTTTATTTACTTAAGTCTTGCATTTTTTTATGTCTCCTCCATCCATTCTGAGAGAGAAGTGTCTGTGGAAGAAAAAAGTGCCCGTTGCCGTTTCTACTGTCAGCTGATGAAATTACTGTATTTTCCGCACTATAAGGCACACTTGACCATAAGGTGCGTTAAGCAAAATCAAAATTTATGAGATTAAAAAGCCACAATAATGAGATAAAAAGCCAAATTAATGAGATAAAAAGTCAAATTCATGAGATAAAAAGCCAATATAATGAGATAAAAAGTCAAATTCCAAGTCACTAAGCACAACCAGAATGAATCCATATATAACCCACTGTGGTTTTTGGAAAAAACCACAGTGGGTAAGTGCACCTTGCAGTCCAGAAAATATGGTATCTGGTGGCTCAGTGTGTCCACTACTACGTTCTGTACCTTTCATATTTTCATATATATTCCATAACTATAAGAAACTTTTACTTTCACATACACAATACAAAATGACATGGTTTTGAGAATCAAATATGATCGCCCATTTATTTGAGGGGGTCTTGATGTTGGTCTAAAATTTTTCTCATAATGGTCTAAAAAAGTCTTAAAAAAAGTCTAAAATTGAACCCTGCATTAGTTTTATTCAGAAGTGCTAAGATGATGTCAAAAGCGTTGATATTTCCTCTGTAGGTCATCCAATTCCAGTGTAATGTTGAACCAGTTGAAGAGGGAGCAAAGTACCATGTAAGTATTTGGGATTTTTGATTTATTTAACTTATTTGAACATTAAAAAATGGAAAATAAAAAGAAAACATACAGTAAAAAAACAATACAAACATGTTCATAAGGAGTGGGTGGAAGTTAACACTTATGAAATACCAACCCCTTCTGACTGGATTAACTTTTCTCACAAAAAATCCCCTTCCTGCAAAAGAAAAATAACACTACATTTATTAAGTACATCTGGTAAACACACACACACCTACCATCGTGGTTGTTTTAATTGTGGTCAGTGCTTTTTGCCTGTTTGGGTCCATTTTCACCTTCGGCAGTGTTTGTTGACGGACTAGGAATCACTTTCTTTGGGCCAATGATGAAAAACAAATAATAAAGTTCACCAAAATTACTAAAATGAAAAGAATTACCAAAATATTTGGTAAAATTTACAAAAATCACCAAAATAATCAATACAATCACCAAAATATTCAGTAAAATTAACAAAAATCCTGAAAACCAGTGTAACTTTTAAAGACAGCCAATTGTTAGTGACACTTTAGCGCTGCATTTTTGTTTTGTTTTGTTTTTTCTTTTTGAACTGAAAGGCAGAAAGTGTGGAGCAGATGTTGAAATATGTCTTAATGACATCAAATTAATTCCTTCCAGAAGTGGTTTTGTAACATGATTTTTTCCTAAGTAGTCACATTTATAAAGGATAATATATTGCCCACGCTTTACTATCAGAAAAATATTTCCCACCCGACGCCGAAGGTGGAGGGGTATTGTTCTGCTCCGAAGGGAAATATTTTTCGATAGTCATGCGCGGGCAATATTTTATCTCACTTATTCTACAGGTTATTACAGCTTATTCTACGGCCCTGTAGAATGTTGCGACAGCTCCCGTTCACTTTGAATTGACGTTCCCAGCCTTCAGCGGGTGGATTTTTTTTGATAACCGCCCGCTGCGCCATTAACGCCCGCTACCAATGGCAATGGGTTTTTTCAGTTCAGATTCACGGTACCATATCAATCTGCACGTAGTTCGGCCACTTTGAAAGTAAATAATCACTACGTTGTAATAGCTATTTTATCCAGTCTGTTAGAGTAGTAGTAGTGTAATAAGCATGGGTATTTATCCCTTGCTTATTGCCTACGCGTTATTATCAGAAAAATATTTCCCAACTCGGCCGAACAACATCCCGACGCTGAAGGCTGGTAGAAAAGACTTCCGGTAGCATTCAATCTGACATTTTGGGGGAATTACAGTACGTCCGTTTTTACGTACAGTACTGTATTTAAGTTTTGGGGGTTTTGTAACTTGAATTTTAGAGATTTTTTTTTTTTTATTCAGAGACGGAAAATTTTATATAAAGGCATTTTATAACTTGGATTATTCATTAGTTTGGTGTTTGGTAAATTAAGGTATTACTGTATATATTTGTGGAAAAAAAAATTAAAAACAAAAATAAACCGAAATGAATAGGACCTGACCCAAATAACATAATATGACCAGCTGTGAACCAAATAAATACAGAATTATTATCTGGCTTAACATGTGTTGGTTGATTATTTAGATTAAAATACAGAAAGTTCCAGAAGCTTACTTATTATTAGTCCTTTGCACTTTCCTTTTGTCTCCTAGACTCAGTGTAAGTTCTGATTCTAACGAGTGTCTGAATCGTACCGTTTGTTTTTTCCTTCTTAAAGATAACATTGCTGCTGAAGTTGGAGGACAAACTGAACAGACATCTAAGCTGCGACATGTTACCTCGTAAGATCAGCTCCTCTTTCCTTCACACACCAACACACACTAAGTCACCTTTACAATATTATATGCAATATTTTTTTAATTAGGTGATACTGCAGTGTCTCCTGAATTTCAATAGTATTTGTGTACTTTTGAAGACATGATGTCCTAGATACGTGTGACACTAAAGAAATGTTTTGGGGATTGTCTGACTAGTATGCAGGGTTCCCACAGGTCCTTGAAGTCCTTGAACATTTGTGAATCTGAAAAAAAAAAAAAAAGAGTTCAAGGCCCTGGAAAGTTTTGAAAACAGGCATAAAAAAGGCACCATCCTTGAAAGTCCTTGAAATTTT
Organism: Siphamia tubifer; assembly: GCA_020466265.1. Lineage (NCBI taxonomy): Eukaryota > Metazoa > Chordata > Actinopteri > Kurtiformes > Apogonidae > Siphamia > Siphamia tubifer. Next base: position 32,108,198 of record CM035785.1, read on the forward strand.
TTTTTTGGGGGGGGATTAGAACGTTATGCCTACTCTTCTTATTCCAAAAATTTAAAAAGGTTAAAATATAAAAGGAGTAGTCAATAAGGAGGAGGAGGAGAATGAAAAACTCACGAGATAAATAAAAAGCACTCGCAGAGATTTTTCACTGTGTCCACTTCGTGCGCTGCATCGGCTGCGCAGAGTAGCAAGTGTAAATAACTGGTGGGGATTTATGACGATTAAATGCAACGGTGGGGGACTATTGCATGAATGGAGGACAAAATGTGAAAAAGCCGGACACTTGACAGACGGTCAGACAGATGGCTCTAAAACCGGACTGTCCAGACGAAATTCGGACGAATGGTCACCCTATTGCTACCATTGAGATGTGTTGTGCTATGAATATGAAGAAAGTCTGCACAAATATGAAAGACTGCCCTTGGAGCTATATGACCACTAACAAACTGTTCTGCTGTCATTTATACTTTATTATTTCTATATAGTAGCCTACAAAAGTACTATACTCTGATATATACTGTATAGTGGCTCAAGTTATACCAGGATATATTTTTTTGGACATACCGCCCATTCCTACTTTCAGCAATTATTTCTCATTTTCAAATATTCATCCATGTGTGAAATATTTCATCAGTGGAAAGATTGTCATGAAACATGGCTGCTTTGTCATCCTCATAGTTCAGATTGCAATCTGGACTTAGCTGAATGATTAACGGATGAATTACATTTGACAAGAGGTGATGATAAGTGATCAGGGTATCCCTGTATGAATAGCACTCTGATTTTTTTACCCCACACACAGTCCTAATCTGCCCCTTCACATGTGCTCTGAGGCATGTGCGAAAGTGAGAGTGAGACTCCAGAGACACTCAGATGGCTTCACAATATACTGTATAGCATGCACGACTATTTTAGGCAGAGACTGACTGTCGCTTATGTGTCATCAAAACCACATAGCTTCTCTGTTTTGGCCAAATTTTATGTCTGTGTTGTGCCTGAATTAAATTTTGAATTGGATTAACACCTTTTAAGACTATGTTAACTACTTAAGTAACGTAAACTATCCATCTCTATTTGGTATAAATCACAATAGGGATTGTCTGTTATAAATTATTGTTTAAAGTGTATATTTAATGTAGTTTATATTAAAAAAAAAAAGTCTGTAGTGTATTTGAAATTAAACATATTTATATTATTGCAGTGCAGACGTAAAGAAGGCGTCATGAAAAGACTAAACAACATAAACACTACTGGGTAGGATAACGTAGAAATATGACCTAATACACACACACACACACACACACACACACACACACACGCACGCACGCATACTTGTTTACATGTGTCATGAGGACCAAGTTTGTATTCGAGTAGCCATTGGGTAGTGAGTGTAAACTTTTCTTTTTTTAAATAAAATAAAAATAATAATTATAAAAATGTTAAAGTATTTCAATTGGCAAAATAAATGAAAATGAATGCATGAATACAAAAACAATAATTTAAAAATAAATAAATATAAACAAGTAAAATAAATAATATTTAAAAATAATAATAAATAAAAATAAAAAATAATTTAAAAAATATTTTTATTTCAAAAGTAAACACATTTATAAACCTTTTAAGAAATAAATGTTTCACTTTACACCCGTTTCAAATTAATGTATTCTTAGGGCCACATCATTTCTATTTTACTAGTGGGGACCTTTATTTATATTTAGCCCTCGTGGGGACCTAAATTTTGGTCCCCATTGTGTAACTGTGTAAACGTATTAATGTCCCCATAAAGATATGAATACACACGCACACACACAGGTATGGTAAGCATGTATAATGTTTTAGGCGTGTGTGGAATGTATGGTCTGTGGATGGATGACTGCTGCAGTGGACAGCTGTCACCTCCTGTGTCTACATGTGAACATCTTTTCCCAGGTTTTCATCTCACTGTCTCTGCTTCTCTAACTCACTCGTGTGCACACATTATTCATTTTTATAACCTGATCCATTTTTCTTTTTCACATTCATATGACTTTATTTATCCCCTAGGGGCATTTCAATTTGTAGACATCAGCCGCAGCATGACATAAAAACACACATTCCACAATTACACTGGATCTGTCAATATTCAGAGCAGCCAAAAGGCACAGCAATAAATAAATAAAATACACCAGTGACAAGTGCAACAGAATCAACAAATACATAAATACATTTAAAAAAAAAAAAAAAAAGATAAAAGAATCCAACACATGTCAAAACTTGTTTGTCAGCAACATTACTCAAAAAGTTATGGATGGGTTTTGATAAAATCTTCCGGATGTGTTGGGAGTGTCGCAGGGAATAAATGGATTACATTTTGGCTGTGATCCAAAAGAGATCCTGGATTCTGGATCACTTTGAATGTTTACATTGCGGTAAATGAAGAATACATTACACAAACAGACACATAAAATAGGTTTGGATATATTAAAATAGGTCAGTTTCCGCAGCAAATAAATATGTGGTTGACCTTTTCTTAAAATAACCTCTGTGTTTTTTCAAATTTAAGGTCCGACTCAAATATTGTGTCCAAGTATTTATATGTGGCTATGATTTCCACCTCTTCTTTATTAATGATGCTGACTTCATGTTTTAAAGGTTTATTTCTCAAATCAATTTTAGCTGTTATCTTCCTCTGTGTCTAATGTGTAATGTTTTTTTCTGTGACTACTTCCTACTTTATATCCATGATCTATGTTTCATACTGTTCATAGACACGCCCTGTTGTCATGGTAAACAAACCCTCTTGTTGATATTAACATACTCCTCATTTGTCCTTGTCAACACGCCAAAGTCCAAAGTCAAACTAGTAGTGAACACAGGTACTTGTTCCACTCGTAGACCTATAACATGGGTTTGACACCTTATACAAATTTTCTTTTGTAAATTGATTATTGTTTTCTCAAAATTAAGCGGTTGCTACCTTTGAATTAAATTAAAACCACATGGCTCAAATAAGCAAAGTATGTCTTTTCTCTGCTCCACCGTCAGTCACCTTTGGAGCTTGTTTTCTTTTCTTTTTGTGTGGTTTTTTTGTTTTTTGGGGGGTTTTTTTTACACTGCTTGTTTATCATGTCTTGTAGTTGTAAATTGACTGCTTAGTTATTAAAAACTACTCAACCATGACAAGTACTCTAAGCAAAGAATGTCTTCATATGGAGGGGGAGTGAAGATAATTAGGAAAGAAAATGTTATTCTTGATTAAAAACAGATATCACAGCCTGCAAAGATGTTTTGTCTATAGTAGTGTATTTTTTCATGTGCACATTTTAATGGGGCAGCCATGGCTCAGTTGGTAGAGCAGGTCGTCTATTAACCAAAGGGTTGATGGTTCAATTCCCACTCAGAAAATGTATGAAAAGTGGAAAATAAAAATAGAACATTTAAAAATGACCTTGTGTGAAAGAAAACACATGTTAAAATAATGCTATGTATATGATTTATTTAATATTTAACCACTAAAACCTCAGGGCCATTGATTTTTTATTATTGTAGAATCTGGACAAAGTGACACTAGCTGCATTTCCACTACCCTTGGAAATTTGCAAAATTTAACTGTCGCTATCAAAAACTGGTAATTTAAACACCTGAATTTTGAAAAAACACTCAAATATTACTAAAAAAGTTTTCACGGTTTTGTGAGGTGGTTTTTCATATTCCATATTTCCATATTCTGATATATTGCCAAAGTGCAATGGAAACACTTTTTCCACAGTTATACGTCACAGGACGTGACGTACATGGTCACATGATCACTTCTCTCGGACTGAAAATAGTCGCTGCAGTCACTGTATCCATAACAACCATTGGCTGCTGGGACGCCAGAACTACGGCGGGCATCTTAGTGATGATCAGGGTGATTCCAACACTAGACACAGTGAAGGTTTAATTTTATTATCTGTTAATTTTTTTAATATTTAAGTTCTTTGTTTTTTACAGAGAAATATATTCTCTGTTCTGTAAAGTGTCAAGTCCAAGAACTGTGTAAAAAAACGTTACATACATTTATAATTTGTTGTTGCCGTTAAGTGCTGAGCATATTTGCACTTAATATTTCAATTTCACAATGTAGGGATCACATAAACAGACCCTTATAATGTCAACCAGCTGGTTTGTTTGACATGTTAGTGTCTTTAAAAAGTTCACCAGGGACTTTTACTGACCAGAGAATTAGCCGATTCATTCACTCTAATACTATCAGGGTGATGGCCAATCTGAAGCTCCGAAGGTGACAGAAGTGAAAACTTGTGAGATGATATTTCACCAGAGTTCTGATGCTCCTGCCTAGAACAACCGTCAATGGAAACACGTTCAAAGCGCAAATATACTATTTTAGGAATATTGCTATTGTTTTGCAAAAAACTGTAATGGAAATGTAGCTACTGTTGACCTTTTGTTGTGTTATCAGTTTGTAGCGTAGTTGTATTTGCTAAATCGGCTCAGTTGGTAGAGCGGGTCGTCTATTAACCCAAGGGTTGTCGGTTCGATTCCTGCTCTGTCCTAGTCGGCCCATTGTGTCCTTGGGCAAATACACTTCACCGTCCTTCCTCCAGTGTCACTCACACTGGTGTATGAATGGGTGTGATAGTTGGAACAAAATGGCTGCCACACTTCTGTCAGTCTGCCCCAGGACAACTGTGGATAGGTATGTAGTTCACCACCACCAGAGGGAGCATGTGAGAGTGAATGAATAATGGGTCACGAATGTAAAGCGCTTTGGGTGCCTTGAAAACCGCTAGAGAAATGTAATCCTTTATTATTATTAATGCATTGTACATTAATTATCAGGAGTCTTTTAATGTAAATCACAGGAATGTTTTACATTATGTTGTTCTAAACATTTTTACTTTGTTTTGTGTATTTTACCTTTAGACACATTATTTTTTCTATTCTTACTGTGCTGCATATTTTTATCAGTTCATCCGGGGATAACCATCTGTTGTTGTCGTCCACAATTCACTAAAATGTCTTCTCCTCCCTCATTGATTGATTCATTAGATCTAAGCATTAGGCACAAAACTGATCCCTTTGTTTGTCAAAATGTCCCTTTGTAAACAATTTATTTATAACTTAGTTTATTTTTCCAGTCTGTCACTAAAATCACTACTCTTCCCTCAGTTCTCAACAGATTTAATTTCCCATTGATTCACTGACTTCAGTTTCAATCCAGATCCAAGAAAGTAATTGATCCAATATCAGTTTTTCACCAACAACCTCCTGCGTATCATTTAACATCTTTAACCACAGTAATATGTCTTTAACCAGTTATCTACTTTTGTTCAGTTAGATGGTACCCCAGATGAACTTTGGGGGCTTCCTATACCATTCACACTGTTTTAAAAAAACACACACACACACACACACACACACTGGGATTGATTTGATCGTCTATTGAATGACTTTCATTTGTTGATAGCAGACATCACAGCTGTGAGGACCTGATGAACACAGGGACATTGGAACTACTTTTAATTTAGGTGTCTGTTGGGACACAAGTAGTTGACTTCTGTGTTGTCGTCATATTTTGTAAACCTGTGCTGAGCTTTAACGTCATGTAAAAGTTAGCAGAAAAAAAACTGTCAGGGTAAGACTTGTGGAGCTGTATGTATGTAGCATCTCTACTCTACTGCTGCTTGAAAAATCTCCATATCAGTCTTTTTTTTTCCCTTAAAAATAATGATGTTTGAATGTGGAAAAAGCTTTGGTTAATGCTTGAGTTTTACACGAAACCTTTGATGTGAAAAACTAAACATGTTTTAACAGAACAGAGTATGTGAACTTTGTACTGGTTGAAACATGTTTTCATTATTTCATTCTGTGGTAATTTAACCTCTGTCTGGACTTCCTATCCTTTATTATTTCACATGTGTTTACAGATGGTCACTTTTTACAGTAACACAAACAACAATAGAATTTAATCATTTCTGATTTGTTGGGGATGAAATTTGGTTTTAAAACGTAACATATTTTTGACAGATATTTGTACTAAGCCAGCTCATCGTTTTTTAGTTGTAGTTGTTGTAGTATAGTCATAATAATATCATGAATAGTTTTAGAGATGAAGATGTTACATATTAGAGTCTCACTGTCATAAACTTCCACGTATGTTTCAGATGAGAGTGTTCACGACCTGGCTGGAGAGTTGGTACAGCTGGGATTTATCAGTGAGGTGGGTGTTCTGTTGTGTGTGTGTGTGTGTGTGTGTGTGTGTGTGTGTGTGTGTGTGTGTGTGCATGTGTGTCAGATACTGAAAACCTGCAGGCAAATGTGTGGGTGTCAATGTAGGCGAACGTGCTATTTCTGTACAAAATGTAAGAAATTTCAGGTGTTTTTTAAAGGTGTACTAACCCCCCACATACTCTCCCAGCACTTTTTATCCCTCAACAGCCTAATGTAGATTTACAGTTACATATGTTTAACTGGACAACTGCCTCTCCTTTTATCAGCTCTGGGAATAGTGAAATTTAAAAATAAATAAATAAATAAATCTCTCTCTCACCTACCCACTCGTCCATCCACTTTTTCTTAATTGTGATACTCATTAACACTTCTCTTTGGCCAATTTCTATCTTATTTTGTTCATTTTTTTAAAAATAATTTTTGTTTTTGTTCATTTTTCACAAATTTTGTTGCAAATATTTAGCATTTACTCATTTTGTTGCTGTTTGTCCATTTTTTACCATTTTTATTTTTATTTTGTTCATCTTTTTCATTTGTTTAGAAATCTATCTATATGTCTGTCTAATCTTATCTAATATAAATGTCATGGATTACTGCAAATATCTGTGTTCTTTCTGCAGATGGACCAAAATAAAATAGCGTCTCTACTAGAAGAAACATTTCCCAACACTTCTCACTAGTGAAGGGTTCCTGGACCATGTTACTGTCACCTCATAAGTATACTTTCTCAATTCTGTTACATTTTGTAGGTTGTTGGGTTTTTTTTGTCTACTAAGCCTTAGGTGGTGATGTGACCAAAGAGAGTGTTTTTCCCTCAAATTAGGGATTATAACTTCCTAAAAGCACATATCTTTTTACATAAAGCCATTTTTGACAATATTCACAAAGAAGCCATTGAAAAATCTTTTGATGTTTTCTAACCATCAATGCCTTTTTATTTATTATTTGAAAGACTTTAAGGAAAATGATCTAGTTTTATTAAATAAAGATCAACCTGATTAATGCTGCAACGAACATGTTCAGACTAGACTTTAACAGTACTGATGGGATTATTCACAGTTTATCCACTGAAAACTCATTCTTCTCAAAAACACACAGTTGTATTTTTTGACGGGGGTGGTTGTTAAAAGTCTGAAGCTGTTTCTGGTTCTGGATCTTAGACTGACTCATGCCTTAAGTGACATGCATAATGCTACAGCCACACCAAACGCAAATTTACGCGTGTACGCCTGTGACGCACCACGTAAACACACAAGTTTAGACGCTGTTTAATTCGCGGCCACTTCGAACGTGCAATGCCTGAGTCTGATAAACATAGATGAAGAAAATCTGGCCCGCCATTTCAGTCTATCCTCAACTCTAGCTCACAGGGCCGGTTCTGGTCAATGTGGTGCCCTAGGCCAACATTAGGCCAACACCCCTCTTTCCTTTTAGTGGAATTATAAATGATCATCTGTAAACATAGTGTCCTACATCTGATGGAGTACGTACTGTGTCCATGAATAATCACTGTCAATGTTAAGTTTAATGATTTATTTACCATATTTTCCACACTATAAAGTGAACTGGATTATAAGGAGCATTAAGTGAAGATAAACAGTCACAATAACTATAAACCTTGTTGAGTTGTAACACGGAACAAAACACATTCTTATTCTGATAAATCAAACTTTAAAAGAGTCAAAATTATCAGATAAAAAGTCTAAATTCCCAGTCACTAATCACAACCAGAATTAATCCATATATTAGTCTCACTGTGAGTAAATTAAAGTATTTTCAGTTTACCCTATAGTCCAAAAAATACAGTATCTTAATATTGTTATTCTGTGGGACTTGGCGCCCCCAAGACATCTGGTGCCCTAGGCGACTGCCTAGTCTGCCTATGACTAATGCCGGCCCTGACGGTTCAGATCACTTGGATTGTTGCTCTGTACCTGCTTTGGAGGTCCCAGATACGTGGGTTCACCTGATCCTGAAGAAGCTCCTGCAGCACGAGGAATTCCACCACCTCCTCCAGGAACTGTAGTCTGGATGAAGTCGTCCAAACGCGTCTCTCCATTGTCTTTGTATGTAATCTCGACGTGCGAATGTGAACATTTTCATTAGGTGTGGCTGTAGCATAAGAACACATGCCTTTTAACCGCTACCAAAACAACAGTATCAATAACATTCCCAGTTTATAAACCTCTGAGACCCGTGCCTCCTTCTTATATTTTTTATTTTTCTGATGATTGTTATAAAGTGTTTGATGACCTAAAAATGCTTTAGGTTAAAGTGAAAGTAAAAGTAGAAACCTAGATTACAGAGCACAGCATCTGTAAAGTCAAATAAAAATGTCTTTTACAAAACCAAACTTCTGCACATATCACATTTAGGGCATGAATCTTGTCATTTATTTGGCTATTGTACTGTGAACTTGGTGATGCTCAACGGTTTTCTTTTAGCAAACTCACGTGCTACTCTGACTTAAAACTTTTGTTTTTTTGGTGTCGTGTCATCTCAGTCGTACGCTGTAGAAACGTGGTACAGCTTTTTCATCAAAAATATTTATGAATTTTATCAATGTTACTGATACACTTTTAAATCCGTGTATCATTCGTTCATTCATTTTTCAAAATAAAACCAAAAATAAGACAAAGAAACAACAACTTGCTTCTTCATCATTTGTTTCCAAAACCAAAATGAAAAAACATATAACGATGCGTTTTTTTCAGTTTTCTTTTTTGTGTTGAAATGAATAATGGAAAGAAGTGGATAATGACCGTTTCCCATTTTATCCAATTTTGACCTGAAGTAAATTCAGGTCAAAAAATAATATTTACATCCAGTCTATCACTTTGTTTTAAACAAGAAAGAACAAACCTGGAATCTGTTCTCCATGGTCATATCTTCAGGTCTCAGGGTGACTGTTTTTTCATATATAAGACACTGGACTGTAAGGCACATTAAGTGAAATCAAAATCATAAGATAACAAGTCAAAATTATTAGATAAAAAGTTTCAATTATTAGAAAGAAAGTCAAAATTATAGAAAAAACAGATAACGCTTGTTTCGTGTTATCTAATTTTGACCTGAAGTAAATATAGTAAAGTGTAAATGAATGTTAACAATCATAGAAACATGTCCACTGGACTGAAGATCATTATGGTATGATACTGTGGTCATATCTTCAGGTCTTAGAGTGACCCTCTTAGTTTACACTAATAGGACGTAGGGTTACATCTGTGTCACTGCAGGTCAAAGGTCATTTCAGGTTTACTCAACTTGCTTCAGGTCAAAATTGGATGAAAGGGAAATGGCCGTTATCCTTTTTTTCTCCATTACCAATTTAAACACAAAAAGGAAAACTGAAAAACCGCAACTTTATCTGTTTTTTTCATTTTGGTTTTGGAAACAAAAAATTAAGAAACAAGTTGTTTTTTCACTTATTTTTGGTTTTAGTTTGAAAAACGAACGAACGAATGATACACAGATTCTCTTATCATATGTTTTTTATTTTATTTTTTTTACTATTATTTCCTTTTTTCTTGTTTACACATAGCACATTGTCTGAGCCAATATTAAATACTTTCTTTATCGTTTTTGCTGTTTTATTTTGACACCGGACCATATGATTAAATGGTACAGAATGGGGTGACGGTGTTGTTTCCTCACAGACTGCAGATATAATAAATCCTACAAATCTTATTTTAGATGTGTCATGAGGTCAGGGAGTTGGCTGTAGAGAACTTGTGACATTTTGGCTCAGACTTTCTATGGACTACTGTACTATCGTAACCTGAAAGCTCACACAGTTTTTATGATCTTTAATAAGACGAATTGGAAATCTAATTAGCTGATGTTTTCAGTGTATATGTGTATTTGGACTACTGTATTGTAACTGAAAACCTGCTGCAGTTACAGACCTTAAAAACAGGGACAAAGAAAATGGATCACAAACTATTATATCTCAAAGTTGTTTTAAATATTGTTGTTATGGTAAACCTTTTATTCTCTTTTGCCCTATTCACACAGGATAAGTATTATCTGTGGACCACTGGTAATTCACACCCGTACCTCTGTGGTGCAGGGTTGCTTCTGGTCAATGTGGAGCCCTAGGCCAACACTAGTCCAACACCCCTCTTTCCTTTTAGTGGAATTATAAATGATCATCTGTAAACATAGTGTCCTACATCTGATGGAGTACGTACTGAGTGTCCATGAATAATCACTGTCAATGTTAAGTTTAATGATTTATTTACCATATTTTCAACACTATAAAATGAACTGGATTATAAGGAGCATTAAGTGAAGATAAATAATCACAGTAAGTCTAAACCTTGAGTTTGTAACACGGAACAAAACACACTCTTACTCTGATAAATTAAACTTTACAGAGTCAAAATTATGTGACAAAAAGCCAAAATTATCAGATAAAAAGTCTAAATTCCCAGTCACTAAACACAACCAGAATTAATCCGTATATTAGTCTCACTGTGAGAAAATTAAAGTCTTTTCAGTTCACCTTATAGTCCAGAAAATACTGTATCGTAAAATTCTAATTCTGTGGGACTTGGCGCCCCCAAGACATCTGGTGCCCTAGGCGACCACCTAGGCAAACTATGACTAACACTGACCCTGGTGTGGCGCATTTGGGCAGATAAACAAAAGTCTGTAATACTGCCATAGTACTTCTGGCAAACGACTGACTGAATCTATAGAGACAACTGCAGATAGTTATAAATATTAGTGTATGTGTGGGCGTGGCCTAACCATATCTTCCTTTTACCACATGCTACCACACAATTTCAGTCCCTTCCTCCATTATTCACTCCAAAAAAAGACAAGAAGAGCACAGTTGAAATCAGAAACACAGACATGTTCATTCACACAGGACTGGAATTATCACTGTATGTCAGTTTTTCACCCAAACACAATAGATAATTTGCAGCAGAATTATTACTGAGCAAATCACAGACATCGCGCATTCCCACGGGACTAAGAACTCAGACATTATTCAGAATTACCAGGGGTCCGTAGGTCATACTTATCCTGTACGAATAGGTCATTAGACTGTGGACGGGTTAACTAACACTGGTCTACAGTTTTGTTTATTTATTTAATCTCAAAGATTAAATGTGCTGGATATTCATTAAAATGGATTAGAAAATAAATAACATAAGTGTGTGTTAACTGATGTTTTCCATGTATATGTTAAAGTGTTATATGTGTCCCTCCATCACTAAACCAGTGGTTCAGTCTCACACCAGTATTTCTATCTTTAGGCTATAGAAACTACCCAATTCGAAGTTTATGCATAAAATTAAAGTAAAATGTCTCCTGAACACTTCTGAGTTTTTGTTAAATTCCTACCGTAAGTGCTTCAAATCATGCCTTTTAGGAAGAACAACAACCGACTCTGACAGTAATTAAGTCTAAAACAAAGAAAAATAGACTCAAAACACGTCTTTCCTTCGAGCTGGCGTTAGGTGTTTCCCTGTCATGTTTGGTACTGTTGGAAAGATGGGGATTCCCTCTAGACAACCCTTAAATAGAAACCTAATTATATATTTGAATCAATGGGAGGCCTCAGAACAAAGCATTCTCCAGTAAATTAAATCCTTTGTTGCTAGGGCAATGTTGAAAAACAGCCTCTGATTGGTTGAATTAGTGTCACGCAAAAAATTGTAATAAACTTTAAGATAAATATAAAATCTGAATTTATGAAATTTGACCCAAGTTACTGGTTTTGTACTGGAGGGTCATATATAAGCAAACATCAACTGCATGTTATTAAAATGGTTCAAGAAAATAACTTTATTAAGAAATTTAGGCTAAAATTGAGTGAAAGTTTAAAGGTTTAAGACTGTGTGAACTTTCAGACAGAGCTTTCCTCTGTTTTGCTGCATGTACACATTACTGTCAATGCCAATTTATTGCATTTCTTCATTTTTCCTCTTTTTTTGGAAATGCCGAGATTGTATAATCCAAAGATGTGTTTCAAAGTCAGCCAGGAGAATGTAATTAAGCCACTTGGGTTATTGTAAAAGTGGTTTAAAGAAAAAAAAAAAAAAAGAAAGAACCAAATGTGATGATCAGAGCAGCTTCTTGTTTTCTTTCTCTCTCTGTACATCTTTTTCCAACCAAATTATTGGTGGTGTTGAATCTGGTTATTAAATAATCGTAGAGGGTGAGCAGCTGAAGCCTGTTACATGGGGATGCCAGTTGTATTTGGTTATTGTATCGTATATTTTATGACATTAATGTCAGCAAATGTGTGTCTTTTCTGAGACGTATATCCTGACAGAATCTGCAAAGTATGACTGCTCCTTTAAATAAATGTGTGAAATGCTTTGCATATTATGTCTTAATAAAGAAAGAAGTACTGCATCTGTTCTCTGTTCTGAGTTTATTTTATCTATCTATCTATCTATCTATCTATCTATCTATCTATCTATCTATCTATCTATCTATCTATCTATCTATCTATCTATCTATCTATCTATCTATCTATCTATCTATCTATCTATCTATCTATCTATCTATCTATCTATCTATCTATGTATGCGTCTGTTTACTTTTGTTCATTTCACTGTGATCCTTATTAAAACACTTGTCCATTTTCTTCCTTATTTTGTTAATTTACAAATAAAAATAAATTTTGTGTCTGTACATTTTTTACTCATTTTACAGTCGGTTTTTCCTCATTTTGATGATTAAGTTTGTCAATTTTCTCCATATTTTGTTCCTTTTTTACAACTTTTCATTCATTTTATTAATTATCTATATATCTAACTACTCACATTCTGTACTTCAGTAAAAGTACAGCTACTTGTGTGAAAAATACTCTGGTAAACTGCTCTACTTAAGTAAAAGTAAAAAAATATATACAATTTCTGAACTGTAATAAACTACAAAAGTTAAAAAAAAAAAAATTCATTTGCCATGAACACAATAATAGTTATTTAATCAGGAAAAATCAGAAAAGTTTAAAAAGTATCTAAAATAAAGCATTTAAAAATGAGTTAGTGTGTAGAAATTGTGTTTGATCAGGTCAGTTACTTAGTTTTGCGGATATGGAAACGAGATTTAGGAAAAATTGGGGGGAAAAGGGTCTCAATTAAGATAAAACGTCATGAGATTTAATAAATATGAGATTAAAAAAATCTATAATTTTAAGATAAAATGTTAAAATTGTGAAATTAAAGTAAAAAATGAGAGATATAATGTCCAAATTATACGATAAAAACTTATATAAGTTTGGATTTAATAAATTATTTTACAGCACTGTACCTTTTGTCCATGTCAGGGGGTACTGGACTAAAAATATGTTTTAGAACCACTGTCATGGTGGCATAAAAATGTTAAACTACTATTTTCACATTCGTGGCAACTGGTTATCGGGGTTATTTTTGCATTTCCCAGTGTTTGTAAAGAAACAAGAGCCTCTGATACTGACTATTGCGCCTCTCAGGCAGGTAAGACACACAGGTGCGTTTGATGACGTCACACAGGAAGTGGACAGGGGGGTTGTTGACGGTGGCGCCTTAGGCTGTGGACAGGAGGTTGGGAAATACGGACATTATTCTATTTACAGACAACAGAACACATACCCAGTAGAGATGTGCACTTTTGGTGAGTACAGTTTGTATTTAACTGAAAATAAAACTGAACATGATTGGCCGAAGTTTGCCCCACGCGCTGCTTTTTTATTTATACGAGTGAAAGTGAACACAGGCCTGGAGTGTAAAATGTGCTTTAACATTAACCCTACTGTCACACTGATATTAACACTCACTGTGGGTGTTCTTAGAGGTCTGTAAAACAACAGATCAGTGGTTTTATATTTATAAAAGTGGCATTGTGTCCGTTGACTGTGTTCTTCCATCTCTGATTCACCTGCGCGCGCACACACAAAAGAGGAGGGACCCTTTGTGTGGAAATGTTAATACACTGTAAACCCAGAGGTTCATAATAATTAAAGAATTTCAGTTGTGAATACTCAAATTTCAGTAATAGTACTATTAGCTCAAATGTATTAAGTTGCTTTAACATGTTTTTATTTTTAAGGACGTCTAACTAATATTCTTATATTAAGGGGAACTATTGTGGATATGAGTGAACATAAGTGAAAAACATACATGTGGTAAAACTGAGTCCAGTGATGTTCCCCCTTAGAAACATATTTTTAGTCCAGTACCCTCTGACATGGACAAAACATTTTTGGAAGAAAAAAGAGGTACAGTGATGATGATTTATTACATCCAAACTTGTATAACTTTTTATCTCATAATTTTGACATTTTGTCATGATTTTTACTTTTTTTTAAATCTCAGAACTTGGCTTTTTATCTCATGATTTTTTTTTTATTGATTTAGACTTTTTGTCTCATGATTTTGAGTTCACTTAAAATGCTGTATAGTCCAGTGTGCCATATAGTACAGAAAATACAGTACTTATTTTTTTGAAAGAATTTTGAAAAGCTTCATGTACCCCCATTTGAGAACCACTGGTCTTGACCACAATACCACATTTTGTTCTAAAAGAGCCTGGTGTCCACTTATGAGGACATTATTCTGACACCACATGATGTCAGAAGAGTAGAATACTAGCTATGTTATATATATTATAGCTAGTATATATACAAGCTATAATATTTTATTCATACATTGAAACAATGCTTTAATCACTTGTCAACCTGTTTGGTTCTTTAATAAATGCACGTCATTCATATTTTGGACACAAATTGTAATTCATCATATGGTGTGATGCCATGTCATTCGTTGTGACATTCAGAATATCCCATCTAATGTTACAAGTATTTTTCATATATTGCAACATGGTATTCCCAGATTAATTTTAAGTATGTTGAAAGATTATGAGAAAATGTGTGTCAATGTGTGTTGATAAAGCAAAATGATAGAAAATATTACATATTTGCACAAAATAATGCTATACTTTTATAAAGTACTGATAAAAAATCAGGATATCCCATTTTAATTTAACACACAATAATGTTCATAACACACCATGTGATGTTTTTTGGCACTAATACAACAAACTAATGAAAAAATATACACTTCAGTAAAAATTCTAAACTAAAAAATATATTTTCTTAAATTCAAGACTTGGTAGAATAACACCAAATTAATTCCATGATTTAAATTCAAGTTTGTTAAATTCAACCTTTTTTTTAGCCAAATATGACAACCACCACATAACGCCCATTCCTAGCTGGAATTTGATTCTGATTGACTGAAGGGATTCTCATTGTGATAAAACTATGGACAACCCCACATATGACCCTTACATGCAGCCCAAACATAACCCTTCTGGGGCCCACATGGACATACTGGCTGGGTTAAAAGCAGTCTTAAATAAATGAGTTTTTAGAAGGGATTTGAAGGTGTTGTGGTCAGAGCAGTGATGGATGATGGATGGGAGGGAAATATAAATATAAGATTTAAAACAAAAATATCAAGATTGATAAATAGTGCAAAATTTTCTGTGCAACAGAAAATCTTCTCACATAAGTATTTTCACTTCAGTTCAGTTTATTTCAAACGTAAAATCATCAATAGATCAATCATAATGGTCAACAAAACATCTTTCTTGCACTGGAAAGAAGACCCTTTTTATATCTCTTTATCCTTTACACAAAACATCTACAATCATTTATATACACATTGTTTTGTAAGTCACCTCACACAATCTGATTTATATAATCAACTATAAGTTTATTTATAGTCACTTTATATTTACTACAAATACAGCATTTAATATGATAATATATCTTAATCATGATAGTTTATATTAACTTATCACAATAAAATGGTATTTTATTCATCCTTCTACATTATAACAGAATTTTCAGTTATTCAAATTATGTTCAGTATTATGTTATTATACTAGTTTTATCATAAATACCCAAATGAAAATTCATAGAACATCAAGCAAACAAAAGACATCACAGTGAAGCACAAGTAATGAGAACACAGCAAAGTAATGAGAACACAGTAGACCTAAGCAAATATATATATATAGTTTCTGTATTTATTCTTGTTTATGGTTTTCATTTTATATGTATGTATATATGTGTGAGATAATATAGTTAATAAATGTGGTGTTTTGTCTTTTGGAGGAAGAGGATTTTTGTTATAAACAGGGTTCCCACTGGGTCTAAAAAAGTCTTAAAAAGTCTAAAAATCAGAAACTTAAATTTTAGGCCTTAAAATGTCTTTAAAATTTTTATTTTTATTCCAGGTCTTAACATTTAATTTACTCAAGTCTTATTTTTTTTTTTACCTCACCTCCGTCCATTCTGTCAAACTTTAACTTTTCCATTTCCAAAACAAAGTGACATGGTTTTGAGAATCAAATGTGATCGTCTTGTTATTTGTGGGGGTCTCGATGATGATCTAAAATTTTTCTCATGATGGCCTAAAAAAAATCTAAAAAGGTCTCAAATTTAACTTGGTCATTCTTGTAAGAACGCTGTATAAGTGTTCACTTCCACGCACTCCTTTTGAACATATTTATGTTGTTTTTTACTGTATTTTTTCCTTTTCATTTCTTAATGTACAGTTACATGAGGTGTGATTAAGTCACAGTTGGAATATTAATATGTTTGCTATATGAAGTATTATTATTTATGACAAAAAAGAAGTACACAGTCTGCACATATACAGAATTTATGAATGCACCATTGTCTATATATTTATGTGTGTGTACATATATGTGTGTGTGTGTGTGTGTGTAAATTGCAGATGAACGGTTGCAAGGAATCATAAAATGCATGCATCTTATCTGTTGTATTGTGTTTCCATCTTCCAGACAAGGACAAAGCACCCCGGAGGCTAATGAAAAAGGGATTAACTCTCATATTGGTCGGCCATATTAATTTCATTCTTGGAGCTATCGTCCATGGAAACGTCCTCCGCCACATTTCCAAACCCAACCAACATGTCACCACAGAATACACTGTTGCAAATATCATCTCTGTCACCTCTGGACTATTGGTGAGTTATTGTGTTCACACACAAAGTTAAACATGTATTTTCAGATTATAAATTGAGATGCTCCGGCACGGTGGCGGAGCGGTTAGCGTTCTTGCCTCACAGCAGAAGACCCGGGTTTGATTCCAGGACCGTGTGGGTCTTTCTGTGTGGAGTTTACATGTTTCTCCCCTCGTGTCTGGATGGGTTTCCTTCATGTGCTCCGGTTTCCTCCATCACCCAAAAACATGTTTGTTAGGCTCAAATCCTCCAACCAGGTAACTCACCATGAGTCTGGCTCCATGTCTACAGATGGGTCCCCGGGCACTGACCATGGGTGCTCACTGCTCCTTTGAAGGATGGGTTAAATGCAGAGGACAAATTTAATTGTACAATTGTATGATGACGATAAAGTACTATGTTATCTAATCTTCACAACTACTTTCTCTCCATAGCGATCAATGCGCCAGCGTTGTCACTACTAATAGCTGTGCAACTGCACGTAGCAGCCGCTAACACTGCTAACAGCTAACACTGCCCAACAGTAGTTTGATAAGATGCACAGCTGTTAACAGTGACAATGACCATTGATTATTTTGGTCATTCTAGTTAATTTTATTTAATATTTTTGGTCATTTTACTCCATTTTATCAATTTTTTTGTTAATTTTATGGATTATTTTGTTAATTTTTCTGAAGATTTTAGTCATTTTACAGAATGTTTTTTTCCGTGTGTCTTATCAAACTACTTTCATCAGTTGTTGGGCAGTGTTAGCGGCTGCTACATGCAGGTTCACAGCTGTTAGCACTGACAACATTAGCACATTGATCACTATTGAGAGAAAGTAGGTCCAAGCAATTACCAGGTGTGAGTTTTTGTTCCGTGACGGTTTTGTTATGAAAATGAATCACTCATTCCAACACATACTGTTTTGAGAAGAAACACGTTGTATTTTGTTGTTCAGCCTCCAAATGTTGGATCATTTGGTAGAGTTGTGCAGGTGTTAGGAGTTATACACAAACACAACACAGTACACACACACACACACACACACACACACACACACACACACACGTTTGATGAATTGTAGATAGAAGATGAGATTGTCAAATAAAATCAATCATCACGTCAAAACATTGAAGTGGTGGAATATGTGAAAGTACATGATGTGCATCAGAATAACATCAGATTACTTTTGGATTTTTTTTTAGCCTTGACCAAATGCTCAAACTAATACTGTTGAGTTTGTTTCTCCACTAACAAGATTGAACTTGTCTATTTAAAGGGAGCAGTTTTTTCACACTAGTCACTATCGCTCCAGGGTCAGATCATTACATTCACACATTAGATAAAAAGACAGATGATGAAATAGTCTTAATGTTTCACACCGTTTACTTCATACATCATATTACAGAGTAAACATGTAATATAAACAGAACAAATAGGACAAATATATTATATTACTTTTCATTGGTGAATTGTCACTCACTTTGGTTTTTTTTCACGTATGCTCTCATTCACTTGGCATCCAAACAGAAAAAAAGCAGCCTCACATCCTTGGGGCAGGATTAGTATGTGCAGCTCATTACTTAATAAGCCTGAATTGAAACAATCATCATGTCATTTTAATTTTACAGAGCATCGCCACAGGGATTATTTCTATAGTGGTGTCGAGGAACCTTCATGTGTCTAAACTGGTGAGAAGTTTAATTTATTTCTAAAGGAACGCCTTCATTCACATGTTCTTTGTCTAGTATTTAGCTCCTTTTTTCTTTTTGTTCCTTCTCCTCGTATGACATCTTCAGCATATAGGACTTCTTGTGTCATCCTTCCTGAATGCCTTGCTCTCAGCGGCGTGCTGCACCGGGCTGCTCTTAGCCGTTAGCATCACCATCGCACACAACGGTCAGGGTTTGATGCAGGGCTGCAACGACACAGAGGTGCCCATCGACGCTCGGTCGCCAGTCAGCGCCCGTTGCCCATTCGATACAACACGGATCTATGTAAGTCTAAGTAACCCCAGATGGATTTCCACTTGCAACTTTAATACCTGAAAAGTACCCTTTTTTTTTTTTTTTTAAATCTTGATTGCAGATGTAATGATATTTGTTTTCAGGGCTGATACAGATTAGTGGTAAATCAAGGTTGCTGATAAAAGGTATTTGGAACCGATATATATTTATGTGAAAAAAAAAATCTACAACAACTTCAAGGCAAAACTGTCAAAGACTCTAAAATCAAATAATATTCATCATAATATTCATAGTCAGGTTCCTATTTCAGGCAGAAATGGGCTTGGATCAGAGATAACTATGGAGTTTTTTTGAGCTGGAAATTATTCAAAGCTACTGTGTATGTGCTGAAAACTGACATAATGAGAGTTAAAGGTGACTATAATAGTTCTTCTTTAAGTGTCAGTCTAAAACACTGCCCATTTCCATCATGTGTGGATCAGGACACCACTCTGGCGCTGTGGATCCCCTGTGCTGCACTGTCAGCCACTGAGGCCGGTCTGTCTGTCTGGTGCTTCATCGTTGGATTGGCTCTGAGAGGACTCGCACCCTGCGGGAACATCTATATCAAAGAGCAGGTGTGTGTGTGTTTGTGGTGACGAGGATAAGTTTGAAGTGTGTGTGTGTGTGTATGTGTGAGACTCTGGTCTGTAAGTACCAGAGGTGTAAAGTAACTCGGTAACAATACTTCATTAATGTACTTAAAGGAGTCATTCTATGGTTATTTTATTATTAATATTGTTGTTCTTCATTATTATTGAATTCATTATGTGTTGGTTCTATTTAAAAAAATATTCAGATTGTTTTGTTTCCTGTTGTTTTTGGAGGGTAGAAAAATGACTGGAGGTGGAACAACAGAGTTTACCGCTACTTCCTCATACATGTCCATGACGTGGTGATGAGGCGTCTGTGATTGGCTCAGAATGTGTGAAGGGACACTCCCCTCTCCCCTCTGGATCTCTGTGTGTGTTTACCATGTTACTACTGTGGCGCCGTCTTCTCTTGTAGATGCTAATGCTAATGCTACTTCAGATTCACTGCAATCGGGGATGGGCTTAACCTCACGTGGGTGAGGCTAAAGTCCATCTGATGTCAGATGGACCAGCTTTTTCTGGGTCCCTCGTTCCTCTGGTTATTTTCTGTGAATGTGATATGCAGCCAGTGGAAGTGACAAACCACTTTCAAAGGCAGCATGTCTTGGTAACTCAGGGATGGGGTGACCCATTAGATTCCAAAAGGAGTTTGGAAAAGTGGCTCTCAGCAGAATGACACCTTTAAGTAGATTTTTTAGGTATCTGTACTTTCCTTGAGTATTAATTTTTCTGACAACTTTTTACTTTTACTCCCTACATTTTTATATAAATATCTGTACTTTATACTCTTTACATTTTTAGAAATATATATACTCTATACTCTTTACATTTATATAAATATCTGTATTTTATACTCTTTACATTTATATAAATATCTGTACTTTATACTCTTTACATTCTCAGAATAGACTCATTACTTTATCTAACTAAACAATTTAAAAAGGGATAGAAAATTAGTGTAGGAAAGAAACTGACTTTCCATATCATAATTATGGCTTTATTTTGATTTTGACCATTTTGACTTTGAATCTCATAATGATGACTTTTTATCTCAATTTTGACCTTCTTTTCCCCTCAATTTTTCCTACATTTTCTGTCCATATCCACAAAACTGAGTAACTGTGACCTGATCAAACACATTATCTATACATAACTCACTTTTAAAGGCTTTATTTTTTGGATATTTTTGACAATATTGTGATTTTTTCCTGGTTAAATAAGAATTATTCCATTCATGGCAAAACAAAAGGCCTTTTTACTTTTTTATTTCATTACAATTGATAAGTTGTACTTTTTTTTTTTTACTTTTACTGAAGTAAATGAGTTGAATCAGTACTTCTACTTTTACCAGAGCATTTTTCCACACAAGTAGCTGTACTTCTACTTAAGTACAGAATGGGAGTACTTTGACCACCTCTGTTGAGTACACACAACTTCCCTCCACACACTTTTCTCCTATGAATGAAACAAACAAACCAATAGTCTGTCATTTCAGCCCATTTTCTAATTCCTCATCCTTTGGCTTTTCTCTTTCAGCTGGAGGGGGAGGCGAAGTGCACTCCTCACAGCCAACGCTTGATGGAGCAGAGTATGAACCTCGATGCCTGAACAAAAAGCAAGAATAATGGACATTTAACATATACAGCCACAGTAAAACCCAAAAAACCCATGACTACACAGACATATGCCTATGCCAGACGTATGAGTTTTCATACAGTCAGAAAATTGACTGTTAATGAAGTGCAGTGATTAAGGAATGGGTTTTTCTTCAAATGAGTTTTTATTTTGCAGTACCATACAGTATATTCACAACTTCTGATGAATACAGTCACGGAAAAAAATGATTAGAGCAGCCATAGTCATCAAAAACAGTGGTTATGCAGTTAAATAGTAACTCCTGTGTGTATCATTTGACTAAAACAGGCAACAAAGAAAACACAGAATACATAAAAGCACTGTTTTTGTTAGTACAAGGACATAAATATCAATAAAAGAACTGAAGTAATTGTATTTATTATCAAGAAAAAGAGGAAAAATGGATTCATATGAGTTCTGAAATTAAGGTACTATGAGATATTTTTGTCCAAACAAATGTAGCTTTAGTTGAACCTGGCGTTAAAATGAATAAGATTGAAGAAAAAAAGGGTGGTCCTATCATTTTTTTCACGACTGACGATGGATTACAGCGTGAATTTCAGTATTTTTAAGGGTTGGGTTAGTCTTCTCTGGTTAAAGCAGAGGAAAATTAAATGAAGGAAATGAATTTTCATTGAATTAAAATATGTTTCAGCTAGTGTCTAATTTTATTTCACTTTTATATGTTTTTTTATTGTATTGAAATATTTTAACAGATTTAATTGTTTAAACCACTCCATTATATCTGACTTACTAAATCCTTAATATTTGCCAACATTCTACTGTAATGCCTAAAATAATCCTTCTATTATATTGCAAAGGCATGTTTTAATTATTTTTTAACTAAATTCAATTCGCTAAATGTCATCATTTGAAAATGTTTTTTTTATCATTAGGTAAATGCAAGTATGAGTTTGAAATCATATCATAATGGGGTTTTTTTTAATACTTTTCTAAATATGTGTCATACATATAAAGTTATAAACAAACAAAAGCAAGTTGAGTGTATGATTCAGAATGCTAAAATACATTAAAACAGCATATTTCTGAATATACTGTATGTCAACTCTAATCTGTGTTTGGATGAGTGTGGATAGATGTCAAGTGGGGTTATGTTAAGAGGTTAAACCAGTAATGTGGGCCAGCACATTCAGTGGCTACCCCCCCACACAGCTCAGTGACAGTACAGATCAGATCAGCGATGAAACGGTTAATCTAATGCCGTGCTCAATCGTGTGGAAGGCGATCACAGCACGCGATGCTAATCCTTGGGCTTTAAGACATAAATATTGACATAGTGTTGACTGATAGAATCATAACATGTCTGTGAGGCTGTTTCAGCCACGATGATGATGATGATGACGGCCACTGATATGAACTAAGATGAAGAAAACGGCAACAAGTTCCTGACCGTCTTTTCGCAATCGGGGGTAAAATTGGTATTTATGATATGCAATGTCACAATAAATAAATCATATTTACCACTGTCCAGAGTTTCATTCATTTAACCCCAGATCTTCTCCAGTCAGTGTGTAAAATGTACAACAAAAGAATGTTAACAGATTTATATAAATGGACTCTACCAGACGGTGCCAGTTCTGGTCTCTGTAGTGCCCTGTAGTGATATTTACTGAAAGGGAATATTTGTCTCAGAGCTACCAGATTTACTTCATAACACAGTCTGCACATTGCAATACATTCACTTTACAGTTGAAGATTTAAAAATCTATTGTATAAATGTACATAAACCAACTTATGTGAAATAACACATTATATCTTTTGTCCACAGTAGAAATTTTTGCCATACCGTTCTATCATCCTGGGTTTACCCCAGTGGATGAAAGGGTTGCTTCCCTGTGCCTCCGGATCGGGGAACAGGTACTGAGTGTTGTCAGTGCATATGCACCGAACAGCAGTTTAGGATACCCACCCTTTTTGGAGTCCTTGGGGTGGGTGCTCGTAAGCACATCGAAAGGGAACTCTATTGTCCTACTGGGGGACTTCAATGCCCATATGGACGATGACAGTGTGACCTGGAAGGGTGTTGTTAGGAATTATGTTCTGCCCAATCTGAACCCGAGTGGTGTTCAGTTATTGGACTTTTGTGCAAGTCATAGTTTGTCCATAACTAACACCATGTTCAAACATAGGGATGTCCATCGGTGCACTTGGCACCAGGACACCCTAGGTCACTGGTCGATGATTGACTTTGTAGTCGTATCATCAGACCTGCGGCTGTATCTTTTGGACACTGGAGTGAAGAGAGGTGCTGAACTGTCTACTGACGACTACCTAGCAATGACCATGAGAAGAATTTATTGATCCCTTACAGGAAATTCATTGTTACAATAGCAGAGAAATGGTGCAGTAACAGGATGTCATCTACAGGCGCCAGGTAAAATTCCATGAAGGAGGATGAAAGTAAAAAAAAACACGAAAAGCACGCTTGGCAAACACAAATCTACTTTTCCACAAAAACAAGATCACACTACTCAAGGTCAATGAGATAAAGGTGCAAAACAGCATAAACACAGGAGTTGTTGGAGTTCCAGCGCCCTAGAGCACTGGAATGTTATGGACAGATGAGAATAACAAGGAACCAGAGATAGAAACAAGGACACCTTCTTTGCTTTAGGAGATGGACCACAATTTTAACCCCTTGTGGGTTTATGCTCCCCATTTAATTTAGATATCGTCCCACACAGCGCTCATTAACCCCATGTTGTTGCTTTCTCAGTTCGTCAACCTCTGCCCTCAGTCCAGATAAAGCTCTCAACGCTCCACCCAGCTGTCCAGAAATGTAGTCCAGTCTCTTCTTTGAATCTGCACAACGATTCAGCAGGTCGGTTCCCGAACTTGCAGACTGAGCCACCATGGAGCTAATCTGTCCCACACAGTTCACAAGATTGTCCTGTGACTGGGTCGTAGACAGCTTTGTCACAGAGTCGGTGAGTTCCGTGAGCTGCTCCCGAATTTTTTCACACAGCATCAGTGGCCCTTTCCGTGCTGTGATCTTCCCCACTCTGTGATGGATCAACATTCCTCCCAAGCCAAATGTGAAGAAAGTTACCACCATGAATCCAAACAAATACACATCTTCAATATCCTCAATGGACAGATGTGTCAGGCAAACAACCCACTATTTTCACCAGGAATCTTGGGAAAGACCTGATAGGTGTGTTCCGTCTGGACACTGAGGATCTCCCAGACCTCTCTTCCTTGGTGAATAGAAAGTATCAATTGCGTTAAATGCCCAGTTGATAATTTCCATGATTTTAGCAAAAGAAGAAGTCGATGGGCCTCAGAAATAAGATTTGTTTCACAAGACAGGCACACAAAGAGAAGACACAGCCAGTGTTACACAAGTTAATTTGTAACACCTCCAGAGATCTCAAAAACTATTGGTCATAGGTAATAACACCAAATATGAGAATTGTAGAAATCTTCATTTTGAAACCAATTTGAAAGTTCTGTGGCCCTCCATTCTTGAGTTATAACCCATAATGTGATTTTGACCTTTTAGTTAATTGTGACCTTGACCTTTACTCAAATGCATCCTTGCATCTGATGTGCATTAGCGATATGTTATATGCCCATGTAATTTCATTGTGATATCTCAAGTATTCATTGAGTTATAGCATGGTATGATTCTGCATATAATGTTTATTAATGTACATTGTCCCTCTATAGCAAATAAAGGTTATTATTATTATTATTATTATTATTATTATTATTATTAATAATAATAATAATGCAGACACATACACACACAGACACGGTGATTATGATGGATTGATAGTTTATTTTGAACCAAAAAACAAAAAAAAGAACAAAATAAAAACAGCAATAAATGCAATACCATATTCAAAAAGGAGCAAGAAGTCAAATACTGATCTAATCCCAATCCTTCTTCTGTACTAGTTTTTATACATTCACTTCCTCAAGTTCCTACCAGTACTGCTACTACAAAACACTTTAATAATATCAATACTATTAATAATAATACATATGTACATTTTAATAATGAAAATGAACATACAAGTCAGAAAAGGACCAGCTGATGCACATAAATAAAAGAGAAAAGTGAATATGAATAAATACATCCTTAGACCTTCTGTCTATTCCTTTACATTTCATCTCTGTATCCTGTGAAAACATATTCTTTATATATATATATATATTTTTTTTTTTTTTTTTTTTTTTTTAAATGTCATGTTTGGACATTGTTTTAGTTCTTGGCCCATAGTGTTCCAGTCTCACCCCCACATAATGAGATGCAAAATATTTTCCTGTTTGTGCGGATTTTATTGATTTTGAAGTTGTGTTTCCCTCTTAAATGAAATACTACTACTACTACTACTAATAATAATAATAATAATAATAATAATAATTATTATTATTATTATTATTAATAATAATAATAATTAATAATGATAATAACCCTCCTGGTGTTTTACTAAACAGGTTTTGTACATTTTGTGGTAGACAATCTCTCCCAACCAATGTTGGGCAAGATTATTAATAATATTAATAATAATACACTTTATTGCAGACCCAGGTCCATATCACACACATCATACACACATACAATACACAATATAGACAATATAACTAAGAATTAAACAATAATATTTTTAAAGATAGATAGATAGATAGATAGATAGATAGATAGATAGATAGATAGATAGATAGATAGATAGATAGATAGATAGATAGATAGATAGATAGATAGATAGATAGATTCCTTTATTGTAATTGTCTGCATAAAAACACTCTAAAATAAGACATTTTTAAAAATCCCTCTAATAAAATGTACTAAAAATAGAAATAATACTAAAAAAACTGACAGCAAGGATCACTTATATATATATATATATATACATGACATTATTAAACAACTGATTAATTAAATTACGACTAAAAGTAAATGTATTTAACCTATGTGCAGCCGACACAACACACACACATGTTGTCAACATGTTCAGGCGTCAGTTTAGTGATTGCTCTGCGCGTTCACGCGGAATCCGCGTTCCCGTCATGTCGGCTACACGCTGCAGGCAACCAGCTGCAAACAGTGGAACAACGAAGTGCTGCAGTGAACCGAGCCAGAGCCGCTTTAGCCCTCACACAAGGTAAATCCGCCGTGAATGGGAACACCTAGACACAAACTAGTCTAGTTAACAGTTGAGAGCAGAGACACGCAGGGCTTGGAGCGGGTTAAAGCAGTCCCGGGTTAGTGTGGCTTCGGCTGGAACACACTGCTGTGACAAACGCCTCTGAAGACTGATGTGCTCCTTCACTGATCCTCATGTCATCGCGTGCGCTTGTTTCAGTTCTGCGGAGATGCTTCATGAAGTCGACCTTTACCTTTATGCTTCTTTAAACCTTCTCAGGTGAGCAGAGCTAAACCGACCTAAAACTGCGCTTAATGTAATGTATGTCAGTATTTACCTACGTCTACAGCGCGTCTTATTATTAATAAATTAATGTTAGCTAGCTATATTAGTACGTACTGTTACTTCATAAAACAGCATTTAAGCTAACTATCGCGATAACTAACGGGTTTATTTGAGATACTCGGAACCTTTATTCACGTGCGTTTATTTTGGAGTATGTAACCTTGAGCTTATGTCTAAACTTTATCGTCCAGTTTATGTAAAAATGTTCCGTGTCGTGCAGTGTGAAACATCGCGGGGGAACGTTAGTGTTACCCTGCCAACCTCACACAAACACGAGAGTAGAGTGGAGGAGTGTCTGAAGATCCGCAGGTGTAATGTTCACAGACCTGCTGTGTGTGTATGTGTGTATTCCTATCTTTATGGGGACATTGATATGTTTACACAGTCACACCATGGAGACCTCTGACACGATGGGGACCAAAATTGAGGTCCCCACGAGAGTTAAATATAAATAAAGGTCCCCGCTAGTAAAATAGAAATTATGTGACTCTATAAATACATACATTTTTTTTCTTTGCGGAAGTCCCCATAAAGCATGAGGGAAACGGATGTAAAGTGAAAGATGTATTTTTCAATGGTTTAAAGATGTTATTTATATTGGTGTTTAAAAAAAATATTTTTTTTTTCATTTTTGTTTCTGTTATTATTATTTGTTTTATTTTTAAATTATTATTTCTTAGTTATTTTATTTATTTTATTTTTTTAATTCTTATTTTTATTTATTCATTTTATTTTTTAAATATTTTGTATTTATTAGTTTTTTAAAAATATTTTGTATGTATTCATTTAATTTTGTAAGTTATTTTTTATTCATTCATTCATTTTTATTTATTTATTTTTAAATTCAATTTAATTTTCTAATTTCTATTTCTTCTTCTATTTTATATTTTTTTAAAAAAGATGTTTACCCAATGGTTACTTGAATACAAACTTGGTTCTCATGAGACATGGAAACGTGTGTGTGTTTTGCTTTGAACTAGTTCTTAGAGCTACGTGTGACCACACTCACAGAACCAAACCAACTGTATCATCTGGTTTACATTCATTAGTTGTTTTTTTTTTTGTAAAAGTGCAGATGTGTAATGGTTAATAACAAACAACCTGCTAACCTTTTCATTCAACTGTGTTGGGATTATCTGATATAACTGTGACTAGTAAGACAAAAGGTTTGTCAGATCAAAGACAGCAGCAGATGAATTCTAAGTTGAACCTTGAAATTTCTGTCCCTGATTGACCATTCGATCTGTGTGTTTTTAAACCTGCAGGATCATGGATCCACGCCACTGTGGGGAACTACTGTCAGACGTATGTGATTTTTAATGCTGACTCTTCCATGGAAACTGACGATTCTTTGTAATATTGTTGGAAATAGAGGAGGAATAAAATAAGGTTAGGCATGCAGTGGCCCTTCAGGAGACGGTTGATGGTGGAGCACTCACTGCATGTGAAGATGGAACAAGGAAAATCTGTCTTTCACCAAGTGCTGTCAAACTGGAGAATAGAAAATGGCTGCTAAATCGCAGAGCATCTCCTTTTAGGATTCATAAGGACTGTCTCATGGATTTTTGTTTACTACAGGTGGATTTCTCAAATATTCTGAACTCCACATTTGATGGTCGTACTGAACCCATTACCTTCCCATGTTAATTCATAAAACTGATTCCTACGACACTTTGAGGTGGCCTTCTGGGTGATGATAAAATCACTACCCTGAGCCACGCCGGAGAAATGTCAGACACAAAAATGCAAGTACCTGTTGGACAAGGATGTAAAACTACAACCCATTACTGTTCATTTTCTCTCCTGCTCCTCTTTGTGCTTTCACCCTCTTCATGCATTCATATGGAGTACATAGAGAGTCACAGTGAGTTTAGCTGTGAGCCCATCAGACTGAGAATGTGCCAGGACCTGCCTTACAACACCACCTTTATGCCCAACCTCCTGAACCATTATGACCAACAAACGGCAGCACTGGCCATGGAGGTAGGTCGTTTGTGTCGCTTTACTGTTGTCACGTGTATAGCGAAAGTAAAATTTTTATATATATATATATATATATATATATATATATATATATATATATAAAGCACTGAATATTGAGGTTCATGATCCTAAATCTAACCCTTTAAAAAATAAAATAACATTTTTAAAAAGTAATTTAAGTTGAATTGTATAATTCGATTTTTTAAATTATTTATTTTATTTAGATTTTTGTAGTTATTTAATTTTATAGATAATATAAACATTTTAAATTAAATTATTAAAAAATATATTTTTTTGTATAAATTTTATTGTAATTTCAAAATTAATTGTATTAATTTAAAAAAAATGTTTTTATTAATTTTTAAAAAAATTAATTGGATTTTAATTTTTAATTATTTAATTTATTAGCTATTATTATTATTTCACAGGTAAAGCCATTGATAAAAACCCACAGTTAGAATAGCATAGAATCTAATATTTTTTTTAATATTGCCATTGGTTCCTGAACAACGAGGATAACTTGGGTACATTGGAATTTTGTTTGTGTGTGTCTCTGAGTCAAGTAACTAACCATTTAAAAGAGTAAACCATACATTAATAAATAACATGAATAAACTGCACATTAAAAACATAAATAAACTGCACCTTATAAAAAAAAAAACAGTTCTTTGTCTTGGCGACGGTGCAGAAATAGTAATTACTAAGCAACAGCCTGGAGCTTCACACTGCAGTGTGCAATGCACCTGCTATAGACAAAAGAACTTCAAGGGTTTCCATTCAGTCACAAAAATCCCTCAACAGATGTCACAATACTATGCCCTGTTCTTGTCTAAATGAAGCATCCTTGGACAAATGAATAGTTGTACAAACTGACGGAAAATATATATATGATCTAAGAGGAACTCGTATGTTAAAAAAAAACTAGAATATCAAGGACAAACCTTAAAGAAAGATGTTTATCTGCCACCGGGGTAAATAGTGGTTTCTAAACGTTTTGGCTGAGGACCCTCCTTTGGACTTCAGAATATTTTTGGGAGCCCCTGACATCAACCCCCCCCCCCCCCATCATTATGCAGTGTGTACTGTAAACACCCAATAACCATAATAATAGTAATAATAATTAAATAAATT
Organism: Siphamia tubifer; assembly: GCA_020466265.1. Taxonomy (NCBI): domain Eukaryota; kingdom Metazoa; phylum Chordata; class Actinopteri; order Kurtiformes; family Apogonidae; genus Siphamia; species Siphamia tubifer. Next base: position 32,138,197 of record CM035785.1, read on the forward strand.
CTAATAATAATCGGACTTATATTATAGTTGCTATTTTCAGGGTTTTTTTCAGTGTAATGCAAACAGTCCCATCTTTCCGCGAACCCCCCCCCCCCTCCTCACACACAGACGCACACGCTTTGGAAGCCACTGGGGTACTGTAAGGTAAATGGGAAAAGTCAAAAGGAGCAGCTCAAGACGTCGCAAATGATTGGTCACTTTTTGTGGGAAAGTGGCGACGATTAGTTAAAAATGCAACACATTGCTGCATTCATCAGAATTCGCTGAATTTGCAAATCACAACATCGTGAAATCCTGGAGGGTCTGTTTAGTGAAAGTAACAATTATTTATTTTTTATATAATGTACTGACTATTGAGGTTAGTGTTAAATATTTCAAAGGTAAAGTCATTGATAAAAACCCACAGTTCTTTGTCTTGGCGACGGTGCAGAAATAGTAATTACTAAGCAACAGCCTGTAGCTTCACATTGCAGTGTGTAGTGCACCTGCTATAGACAAAAGCACTTCAAGGGTATACGTACTGCCAGTGGCTCAAATGATACCAGGATATACATTTTTGGTCATACCGCCGAATTCCTACACCCAGGTTTTTCACAGAAGGAACAAACTGAGGTGTTCAAGGGCCAAAGTTGGGTCAGGGCTAAAAAGAATATATTCTGTTTTTCCTTGATGTACATTGTACAATTGGCACCATTTTCCTCTGTGCCACAATGACAAAATTGGGCTTCACATAGGCCTAAAATATCAAAGAGTTAACAAGAACAGTGAAACAGTTGAGGAAAGACGATAGCTGATCTACCCTCATCATGTTACAGCTCCATCTTGTCACTCAGGTTACTGTTCTATGGAGATGGAGATGAATGTGTACGTAGTCACTCAAGCACTCATGACCTTTTCTTGAACATGAACAGTATTTGACAGAAAGCAGATTTTTCCTGACCACTGCCTGCAGGGGAAATTGAGGGGGGGTGGGGGGGGGGCTAGCAGTGAGCTACTTAAGCAATTATTACTGAAGAACATGTTTTAGCGTGAGGACGTTGGTTTAAGCTGCACAAAAAGAGAAACACTGCTGTTACACACTATCCATCTGTATCATGTTACCTCCCTTTCCTGGTCCTTTGTTCCACCCTGAGAGGGAGAGCGAGTGCAGAGGAAGGTGTTGCTCAATAGCTAGATTGTAATTACCTCTTTAGAACAAGTATTTGTCAAAAAACCAATGGCAGTATACCGTTTATTTGGGATCTAGGAGCTACTGGGTGTGGTAGTAGCACGGTAGGACTACATTTCTTAGTATAAGAGACTGCTAAGGTTAGCATGTAAGCAATAAACACAAAATAATTCTTATAATAGAAGCTCAGTCTGTTTAAAGGAGTCATTCTATGGTTATTTCATTAATATTGTTGTTCTTCATTGTTATTGAATTCATTGTGTGTTGGTTGTATTTAAAAAAATGTTCAGATTGTTTTGTTTCCAGTTTTTTTAGAGGGTAGAAAAATGACTGGAGGTGGGACAACAGAGTTTACCACTACTTCCTCATACATGTCCATGACGCAGTGATGAGGCGTCTGTGATTGGCTCAGAATGCATGAAAGAACACTCTCCTCTGGCTCTGTGTGTGTTTACTATCCCAGAGTAACATCCAGCTAGGTTTGGTGACATCACTTGTTTTGAAAATGTGCAGTAAAAAAATGGGGCTTTATTTCCACAGAGAGCACATGAACCAGTTTGATCCAACAGTTTTTTACAGTTTGTGCAGCAGCTACTGTGGCGCAGTCTTCTCTTGTAGATGCTAATGCTACTTCAAATTTGCTACAATGGGGGAGGGGCTTAACCCCACGTGGGTGAGGCCAATGTCCTGGTGACGTGTAGCGGACAGACTTCTTCTGAGTGTCTGGTTTCTCTGTTGTTTTCTATGAATGATGGTAAATCCATCCAGTAGAGGGGACACACCAGGCAGCAAACGCAGCATGTGTTGGTAACTCTGGGTGACCCATCAGATTCCAAAAGGAGAAAAGTGGTTTTCAGCGGAATGACATCTTCAAGAAGAACCTGTTTGGTGCATTGATATTCACATTTTGGTTTCTAGGGGCTAAGCAGACATGTATATATTAGCAGGTCTCTCTGCACTTGCTGATGGATATAGTTTTACCCATGTTTTGGCTACCACGCAACTGGAGTTTATAGCTTGAGGAATAAGAAAGCATAAACAAATACAGTGAGTTGAATTAACTTTGCCCCCAGCTGTTCAGAGTCGGCATATTAAATTACCACTGTTGAAACCCAGACGACTTTGGTCAAGGCCAATGCGGTCTGTACAATTTACATGTTTAATTTGAGAGGTTTTTTATTTTTTGTTTGTGTTTAGTTCATATTTGCCACATTTTTAAAACCCAGTGGATGTCAGTCAAAAGATTGATCGAAAATTCACTGTGCTGCTTTGTGAATATTTCATCACAGGAAAGCAGTTGTGACATTTTATCATGTCAGAATTTGCAGAGCAGGGACACTGCAGTCAGTCATGTTGTGTTTTCACCAGAAAAAATGAGGATAGAAGAAAAGCAGCTCTATTTTGGATTGACAGCCATGTATTTGGAATTTGCTCAGTGTGTTCAAAGCGGGTACTAACACTCCTTGTGTCATAAGATTCACTCAGTAAATTAAGGACCGTGCAAATACTCAAATCAAGTCAATTCCCCAGTGTCGTGTCAAAACACGCAGTGTCAGAGATTGTAAGAAGCGTCTGTTGTTGAACTTGATTTAACCCAGCTGAAGAAGGAGCCTTGTAACTGACACCCTCAGTCCCTCCAGTCATAAGGAGGCAGCTTTCTGATGGTGAAGAGTAGCAACATGAGCCTTGGTAGTTTTCCCCCTCTGGTCTGCCGTGACCAGACATGGTAGCTCTGCTGGGAACACTGGAGGACATTTGATCATTTATCTCATGGGACATTGGTAACATTTTAATATCTAATTAGTGTGTTCCATGGGCGTGAAATTGTGTATGAATGCTATGGACGTGTCCATACCAATATTTGGATGTTTCTAAAATGTCCATACCAATTTGTGAATGGGAAATTACATGACATTTGGGAAACAAAAGGTTACTGTATTTTCTGGATTATAAGGTGACACTTAAAGTTCTTTATTTTTCTCCAAAAACCACAGTGCACCTTATATATGGATTAATTCTAGTTGTGCTTAGTGACTAGAAATTTTGACATTTTATCTCATGATTTTGACTTTTTATCTCATGGGACACTGGTTACATTTTGCTAATTAGTGTGAATATATATTATTGTTTTAGTGTTATTACAGGGAAGTCCTAGTAGGAAGGGGCGGTATGTCTAAAAATGTTTATCCTGGTATAATTTGAGCCACTGGTGGCATATGGTATATATCAGGGTTTGTTAGTGGTCATATAGCTCCAAGTGCAGTCTTTCATATTTGTGCAGACTTTGTTCATATTCATAGCACAACACATCTCAATGGCAGCAATCAGTGTAGTAGCACGTAGCATGCTAACGTTAGCAAAATCACTAATGAAATTATTTGTAACTGTAAACAGTCATTTTAGTTGCTAACACCAGCCAGATACCATGACTAATAGTAACTCAACTGGATATAGTAACATATAGTTATTAAGGCTGGTGTAGTGTGTTAAATTTAAGGCAGGGTTAACGATTAGCACAATTGTTTTGTTGTCATCATAAACTCTATGGCTGTCATGACTTTAGCAGTTAGCTTGCTTTTCAGCCACCCTATAAGTCCTGAATGGAAATATGTTGTCATCACATTCCATTATAACCAATAGTACACTACATAAACTATATATTTTATATTTGTAGATTATTTAAACTAAATGTTTTTGTTAACACAACATCTAGGAAGACGGTGGTGCTAGCTTCTTCTTAGACGCGGACGTTGGAAACTTTGCATTACTGCCATCTACAGGATGGACGGTAGAACGGTATGACAAAAATGTCTATTGTGGACAAAAAAAAAGTCATAAGGTATGATACCTTACATACCGCCCATTCCTAGGTCCTTGTTTAGGGATTATGCAGTTTCTCACACATTACCTCAATGGAAAGTCTCTTTACTGAAAACACAGAATGAGCCTCTGTGAACAGGAATTCAGCTCCAGCGCAGCAGCTCAGTTGGAGAAACATTAGGACAGTCTTCAGTACTACAGTATGAACCTCATGAGACACTGATACAGTGCTATCAGATCTGTTTAGTGAGGCTAAACAGATCTAAGAAGTACAATTTGCCCTCTTATAGTCACAGGTATTTTAAACCAATGACATTAGATAAAACAAACTGTAATTTCAGAAATGCAAAAATAATTATCCAATAACAGTTTGTGTTCACATTTGACGAAAAAAAATTTCCATTTGTGTAAATGTTGGGAATTTGTCTAGTGAAAAACTGTGAAATAAACAACTGATGGCTGATGAGCGTGAAGGATTTGAGAGGCCTTAATGAAACTGGAGCCATTGTCAGCAGCTGTTGTAGTCACTTTTTGGATTGGATCACATGATAAATGTTTTCTGACTCGGTGGAAAAGCTTTTGTGTCTTGGCTTTCTGGCAGTCGGTAGATGATTGTGAATTGTGTGATGTTCTCATTAAGATAAGACAAGACATACTTTATTTATCCCACTTCGGGGAAATTCACACTTCACAGTAGCCAGTGATTATACAGTAATAGAGGGACAGCAAAGAGAAGAAACATATAGATAATAAATGTACACAAACACAGATACAGAATAAAAACAAAAACAAAAAAAATGCTATGAAGACTATACAGTAGTGATCAGCAATTTTTGGCCTGATCACCAATACCGATCAATAAAAACCAATCACGGAAGTGTCCATACCTTTCATCTAGGTATGGATAGTTACAGCCTTAGATGAAACTATCAAATATTTTTGTAATTGAGTATTCTGTAGATTTTTTTCATTGATTAATCGAGTAATCGGATAAATTCCATTTTTACAACCCTTTAACTTCTGATGCATCATTGGTGAGTGTTCTATATGTATGAGTTATTCTAAATATTCATAATTCTGAACATACAATGGAGCAAAACAAAGCAGTGAGTGAAACTAAAAATAAATATTTTGGGATTTGTTTGTTTTTACTACGGTTTACACTTTTGTTGTGATTTTCCTTCACAACATCTTTTAGGACAAATTCACAGCAGAACATTTACCTGAAATAATGTCTGAGCAGTTAAAGGGTTAAAGTAGACTAAAGTGTTTTCAGTTGTGTTCATTCATCGGTACACGAACACATGCGCCTGGATGTGTAACACAGTTGTAGGCTAATGATTGCAACACTGAGGCTACATGCTAACAGATGCTAGTACTCACCAGTGAGGCTACATTCTAACACATTCTCGTACTGACCAGTGAGGCTACATGCTAACAGATTCTAGTACTCACCAGTGAGACTACATGCTAACAAATGCTAGTACTCACCAGTAAAGCCACATGCTAACCGATGCTAGTAGTCACCATTTACCAAAACAACGAAGCTCTGAGTCTGCTTTGACAAAGTGCCATTGAAGTGTGGATGTGTTCAGGTGTTGTAGTAAATAAGGCAGTGCGAATACTAATGCTATTTAGCCATTAGCACACTGTTGTCTACCTTACGCAGCGTAAAATGGCTCCAAACTTGAACTATTAACTATATTTTAAAAGTAGAGAAACGGTCCAGACCAGGTGAACCTGTTCTGTAGTGTGTTTGACAGTTTGAAAATGGTTGCTAGTAATTTATCTTATGTTATCAGCTTTTTGATCGGCATATTTTTCCGATCACCGATCAGGCTATTTTTAGGCAATATCATCTGATTATGATCAGCAGCCGATCGATCGGTGCAACACTAGTATACAGAATATACAGGAGTGAAAAATATATACAGAAGGAATACAAGTATGTAAAGATGGGATAAATAAGAATAACAGTATAAATATATATATAAATATAAAATACCAGAGGTAGAATGGTTAAGTGGTGTCAAAAGTATTGTTATTGTACTACTTTGGAGTACTATTTTAAGTCATACGTGTTAGACAAGCCTGATTTCAAAACAAACGTGTCTTGAAACAGTGAAGAGTTTGTTGGAGTTGATTGACGTTGGAATGCGATTACTTTTTCTCTCTTTTCCTTTTAGATGTCAAGCTAAGCTAGAAATGGATTATCCCAGAGTGTGTGTGTGATTAACATACTAGGCACATTAATTCAGTGTGTGAGTGGCAGCTCATGGTACACAACAGGATTGTTCACACATGTATTGGACGAACCTGGCCATGAGTGTACTGTACTCTAGTACTTCCTGTGTGTTTGACTGACAGATGAGGTTCAACGGTGCCAGCTGTCACCTCTCACCAGCGTTAACTAGCTGCTAATCTCTTTCTCAGTTCCACAATGAAGACATTGATTCCCACAGACTAACTGCCACCCCATCTGCCACAATAGTCAATTAAAGCTGAGTGAAGTGGGCGAGGAAGGCTGAAACAAAAGCAGTGAGGATTGAGGGAAATGCAATGGAAAGGGATTTTTCTGTCATGATTGTTTAGTGAAATAAAAGTTTTTGGGAAATATGTCTTTCCATGCATTTGTGTACATTATATGTGATTGTAATGTCCAACAGTCTTTTAGGAATATGGCCCTTGCTGTCCATCTGTCAGCATGTTATGGTTCCCAGAGGATATGTGTGGGTCATGACATTATTAGAGGTCCATGCATGTTAGACATAGAGCTCTATATGACATCAGTGGAATCATGTGCTCTCTCTAAAACATAGGAACCCACCATACCTTCTCCAAACATAATTGATGATTTAGCGTGATTGCACTTGACGACTACTATTTCTGTTTTAAATATTTTTAATGTTTGTGTCTATGTGCCTGTCAAACAGAGATGTAAAAAATTTCTACTCAAGTACTGAAAGTAAAAGTAGAAGTAGAATTACAAGTAGAAGTAATGAAAAAAATACTACTTAAGTACTGAAAGTAAAAGTAAAATTTAAAAGTATTGTGTAGGCATATACTAAATGAAAGCAGTCACAAGTTTTAACACATTTATATATTTAATATGAAAGGCACAACTTCAGCTGAGGCAGCAGTAGTACAAGGACATACCAGTTCACTTACAAGTGTTAATGAAAAAACTAAAACTTTGAAAGGCCAGAGTATTCCAAGAATATGGCCAATTGACAAACCAAATATTTCTTGTGTAAACACGGTGTAGCAGCTACGCATGTAACATTGCCAAAAGGCCGATTAGAGCGTGCAGTCTTATTATGTAGTGTTTGATCGCTGACTCGTCCAATAATGAGACACCATCATCAAACCAGGTGACAGAGCCATTTATCGCTCTGGCATTGATATGCTATGGGTTTGGTATGCTTCTGAACAATTTTAATAAGAGTAACAAGTAATGATTCGGCACATAAAAAATGTATCGGAGTAAAAGTATAAACATTTTTTTAAATGTAGTGCAGTAGAAGTGGAAGTAGGTGAAAAAAATTATACTCCAAAAAAGTACAGATACTGCATTTCACTACTTAAGTACAGTACTTAAGTAGTTGTACTTCGTTACTATACATCTCTGCTGTCAAACATGAATTTCTGTCACTTGTGAGAAACAAGATGTCATAACTCGTAGTGACTTTTCTAGATATGGCGTGACAGTGAAATGGATTACAGCATTTCTTTTTCAGGATGGAAAACTTTAGAAGAAATTGTTTCTCATGGTGTAGACATATAGTCTTAAGGTTTTGCTGATCAAACTTGCTACGCATAGCAAGAAGTTTAAGTTCTTCTACTCGAATAGTTCTTAGTGAAACTCCTCTAGTATGATGAAGATGATGACAAGGATTCAGGTGTTCTATCAAATGTATTAGATGTAAATTAGAATTGACAATATAAGAGTTTTCACTCCATGAATTTCAGGAAATACAATAGGATGTATATTCTGAGGAAGAAATATAGATTTGTACATCACCTTTTCACATAACTATTTACTTGCCCAGTTGTTGTATATATTAACATATATTTTATATCATTATAAATTATATTTTTGAAATATCGTGAAGCTCTAACAAAAAAATATTACACCTGTGATTTTTTACATATTATTTGCAGTCTATGGCAGGCTATGAAATGGACCAAAACTTATGTCAAGGTCACGTCACAAGGTCAAATATTTGATTTCAAGGTCATTGTCCTGTTTGTCCTGTTTTTCAAATTTTTATAATGTCGACCAATGTACCCGAATTATATGTTGTGTGTGTGTGGTATGCAAGAAATAAGTGATCATCAGGACTGCAAAAAAAATCTACCCACGGGTACAAATAAAGTAACCTTGCTTTGACCTTGACCTTGCCTTGTCATTAGATGAAAACTTGGTCAGATCTTGAATTTGATTCCTTAAAAGATTTCGGACAGAATAGCACATATTTCATGAAAATTGGACTAGTAGATCAGAAATTATTGCAGTTTGAATAATGGCAGCCACGGCAAAAATCACTAAAATTGCCAGAATGTTGGTGGCTATATCTTGGAAATGGTTGGTCCAATGAACATAAAAGTTAGAGAATCATCTTTTCCTGCCAGACTTACCCATGGGACAAAGTTTAAGCTAAATCTGAGGGGGTAAGATTAAACCCATTGGGTGAAGTGACATGGAATGACCCAAATGTAGAGTATAAAGTACAGATATTTATATAAAAATCTAGGGAGTAAAAGTAAAAAGTTGGCAGAAAAATAAAGAACAGATGCCTAAAAAAATCTACTTACTGAGTTACTTCCACTTCTGTTCAAAATAATAATACAGTACAATTGAGTGTTTTTCCACTTTTTCTTTTCCTTTTTTTACACACAGTATTCTTGGAAGTCTTTTACCAGCCCACTCCTTCCACTGACCTGATCAGCATTTTTGACCTGCACATTATTCTGGGAGTCACCAAAAGAAGAGAAAGGAATAGGAGCCAAATGTTAACCCTTTAACCCCTGGTGTGTCAGCAGTGACACATTCGAGCTGTATGATTTATTTTAAATATTCATAAAATTGTGTTTGCTCAGCAGCACTCTCACTTCAGTATAGAATTGCCCTTGTTCTTCCAATAGACCTTTTTTCATGCTGACATTTCTCTGATTTCTGACTTGATTTCTGATTTTAAAATCAGAAATCTGCCTTTTTCAGAATTCCCACTCTTTCCTTAGAATTCTGAATTTAAACTTGGTATAATGATTTCCCCCCCCTCAGAATTCCAAATATCTTTCCTCAGAATTATCACTTTTTCTACATATTTCTGCCTTTTTTTCCTCACAGAATTGATTTTTTTCCTCTCAATTTTTCCCCATTTCTTCAATGTTAGAATTACAACTTTTTCTCATGGAAAAATATCATAATTAAGTTTTTCTCATCATAATTATAAAAAAGCCATCTATGTGACTATCGCCCTTTAAGTCTTATGCTATTTTCAGACACCATGAAATCATAACTGCACAGGCTCCAAATTTGGGGCCTCTATAGGGCTCAAAGGGTTAAAAGACTGAATAGTTTTGGGTATTAGACCAGAAAGAGGATTCAGAAACTAAATGCATTAGATTGACAGTCTGTATAAAGTCTTTAGACGCTACTGTCTCCGGTGTTTGTGTTTGTCTTAGCATGGGGTCCTGTCCCTCAAAATGAAACTGCTCTGTTTAAGAAGGGCCACCAGGTCCCCACCAGGTCCCCACAACACAACAGGCAGAATGTGTGTGTGCCAAACCTAGAGTTTAAAGTATGGTTTGTCTTTGTGTCCGTGTGAATACATAGGAGCAGAGTGGGGTTTTTGTAGAGGTGTGTTTTTGTGTTCAGTGCATCTGAAGGGGTTGATTACTCTTTTCACTCAGGCAGAGACGGGCAAGTCCTCATTCACTTTAAAATAGTTCCTGTTGATTATCCTGCTCATTCTGTCACAGTCTATTGAAGCTGCCAGCCCAAATGAAGCAATCATTTATTTATGTAGAGAACAAAGGCACTGCCTGGTGCTGCTTTTTGGCAGAACGTTCCCATCATCAGAGCTACCACTGCTGCTTATCCACTGTCACAATGCCAAATAATTGAGATTTGAGAGATTTTTCATTGTTTAAACGCTGGTCAATGGTCCGCTATAAAAAGGAAAATGTAGAATAGTTGAACACACTGTTTACATTCTTCAGCTTGATAAACAGCTCTGTTCAGATAATTATCAATGAATGTGACATACCTCTAATATTACAATACAGTAAAAAACAAACAAACAAAACAATTGATAAGGAGGCAGCTTTCATTGATAAGAATAAGAATAAATACAGAAACAACACTCAATAATAATAACAATATATTTGTGGAAAAAGAAATGAGAAACACAAACAAAAATTAAACCAAAAAGGAATGAAAAGGAGCTGACACTAATAACACAATATGGAGCCAAAATGAACCAGTATGAACTAAATAAATACAGAATTATTAATGACAGAACAAAGAAAACCTTCACACCTCCATCTCATCCACATACTGTATAAATATATATCATTTATATTTAATTTTAAACTGATGTAGGCTATGACACTGTTTAAGCTCCTCCCCCAAACTGTTCCACAGTTTTACCTACAAAATGAAATTCAAAATGATTTCCTGTGTGAACGTATTCTGTTTATTATAAAATTGTTTCCCTCTCAGTTGATTCTCCCTATCACCATCCCTAAATAGTATTTGTATGTTTTGTGGTAAATTATTGTCTTTAAATTGTAATACATTTTTAAAAAATGTATTACATCAACAATAACCCTATATGGTGTTTTTTAAATTAATTCTCAGAATAATCATTGAGTAAAACATTGATTAAAAAAAAGAACTAGTATTCAGAGAATGTCTAACCCAGTCCCTATTTTGTGCCAATCTCCAGTTTCTATGACAACCTGTTCTTTAATTAGAGCCAATAATGTGATTTTGACCTTTCTACTAAATGTGTCCTTGACCTTTGACATTTAGCAATATTGATAATTTGATAATTTGATAATATACCCAGTATTGATTAAGTTATAGCGTGATATGTCTATGTTTGACACACAGTGTTACACAAGTTAATTTGGACACATGTCACCTTTGACCTCCAGAGATCTCAAAAACTATTGGTCATAGGTGATAATACCAATTATGAGAATTGTATAAATCTTCATTGTCTTAAATTATTGTGAAATGTGGGTAGCATTTGGTCATGGTTCTAAACTGAGATACTTTCAATTTCACCTCGTTTCTGCTGAATTAGGTAATGATTGGTTCCACCCAAAAACCCCTGAGGACAAATTTTCATGCTTCTTTCCGGAAGTTCACACCCATTTCACATATCTGCCCCTCTATTGACTAGAGCATACAATAGATAGATATTTTTGGTATGTTGTATATTTTTAACACTCATTAATAGGTTAAATAATATCCAAAGTGATTTTTTTTAAAAATGGTTCACCTACTGTTTGGTCGGTCAGTTTTTTATTTTTATAATTTTTTGTTTGGGTGGAGGGCATGTGTTAATGATGACACCCCCGTTAATCCACTGGATCCAATTAGATTATTTTACTTGGAAAATACAAAAGAAAAGCCCAGTTTTCAGGGAAGTTGGGGGCAGAGGGGAAGGAGTTAAATGTGTTATTGACAGCTCTAATTATTGATCAGTCATCAGGTACATAAGTCCACTGTTCTACCCTGTGTCCCCACAAGGAAGCTTTGGAAAAGTGTTCTGTCTTTTTGGCAGTGGTGTGAAACTCTTTTGATTTGGATACAGAGGAGATGGCTGCAGTTCTAAGAATGACAATAATCAGATTTTCCTGCAATCAATCATTGAATCAGTTTTTTCATTTAAGCTCTATCCCATCTCTCACCTCCTCTATTCCATCTCTCACCTGGTCTACTGTTCGTACATATACTCCCTCTCATATGGATCCAGAATTGTTGAGCTCTAATGAAACGTATAAATATAGGTTATCCATGTCTTATGCTCTTAATCTGAACCCATGACCCAGCCTGGGAACTCTGTGTGTGTGTGTGTGCGTGCCTATTTCACATAGAGTGAAATATATTTAAGTCTCACTGCTAAGCCCACCCTCATACTAACATACACACATTATAATTTAGCCTTTTCTCACACAGAGCTACTCAACATTAGGCAGCAAGATTTTTAATATATAGCACGTCAGCAGCAGCAGCAGCTGCAACTAATTGTGCACTCATTTTGCTATCATGGTTCCCTCCATCAATAAACCAGTGGTTCAGTCTCACAGCAGTATTTCTAGCTTTAGCCTCCAATACGTTATATGGGTCAAAGTTATCCAATTTGAAGTTTATGCATAAAATCCCAGTAAAATGTCTCCTGAACACTTCTAACTATGAGTTTTTGTTAAATTCCTGCCGTAAGTGCTTCAAATCATGCCTTTTAGGAAGAACAGTAACTGACTCTGACAGTAATTAAGTCTTGGGCTGTATCTCATTCCACCTCTTACTCCTTCACCTCAGTTTTACTCGTCCAGGGATAAAGGGTAGGGGTGTGTCAGTTCAGGTTAAGGCAGGGGGTAAGGGGAAAGGGAAGGGGCTTTATACTCCTTCAAACACAGATGTTCCAGAGGCAGACTCTAAACGGACGGGTACGAGATATCTCCCTGAATACAATGTGAATTATTTTTTTTTAAAATGGCGGCATCTACGACAGAAGTACACAAATGTAGTATTTTTAATGAACAGTTTTTTGGTTGTGTTAACTGTTGTAAGTTTGACATTGTCACAATGTGTGATGGTCATTTTCTCTATAAAACACACATGAAAAAAATCATTATTTACGTAAAGGTGTAGTAATGGGTCGATGCATAGCACTTCTCTGATTTGACGCAGATATTAGTAAAAATATGGTCATATCGAGGAGAACGCCACAACTAGTAAGGGGTGAAATGTGATTGTCTAAAACAAAGAAAAATCGACTCAAAACACGTCTTTCCTTCGCATTGGCGTTAGGTATTTGGAAAGATGGGGTTTCCCTCTAGACAACCCTTAAATAGAAATCTACATAATTATATATTAGAACCAATGGGAGGCCTCAGGACAAATCCTTCTTTAGTAAACTAAATCCCTTGTTGCTAGGGCGATGTTGAAAAACAGCCTCTGATTGGATGAATTAGTGTCACGATAACATTTTTAATAAGCTTTAAGATAAATATAAAATTTTAATTCATGAAATTTGACACAAGTGACTGGTTTTGTGCTGGAGGGTCACATTTGTCACTTTAAGCTGCATCAAACATCCATGGAATGTTTTTTAAGCACTTCAGATCACTATTTGAGTTCAGAAAACTAACCAACTTGTTCAGCTGCCTCGGTTACAGCTGTTACCTCGCAGAAACATTTGTGTCTTTAAGATAAGATATACATTTACTTATTACATTAGGAGAAATTCAGTTTTACAGCCGCAAGATTATAGCACAGCATACAAGCAACCACTTCTATAAATAAATAATAATTCTATAAACAATACACTTATACACTTTTTTAATATAAATACATCCACATTAATATAAATATAAATTATTGCATTTATTACATTGCAATTATTGGATGGTTTATTGCACAGTTTATTGGAGCACTTTCTGTCGTGGATTGGGACAAACTTTAAGTCTGCTTTTTTTAGATAATAAAATTATTAATTAGTATTAGTTCCATCACTACTTGTGGCTTACATTCATCTCACTTATTGTTCCTCCTCATATTCATTGTCGCTCAAATATCTGAAATATTCAACAATTGTACTCGCAAATAAAAAAAAAACCCACGACAGTGCAAAAGATCTCCATGAAACAAAGACAATTTACAGTCCGAATAACAAACATAATGTAATATTAATAATAGTAAAACACATGCAGCTGAGTCTAAGAGGGGGAAAAATGCAAGTGAATTCAAGTCACGAAAGACGCGTTCTACACATGAAGACACATGCTGTCAAATTAGCATGAAGGCACATGTTTAAATACGGAGCAATGGATAAAAATGCACGTCTTGTTCTCTGGATTAGGATTGGTTTAATAAATACTGAAGTGAGTGGAAATATGCTGGAACTGTTTATTATTATATAGTGTTTGAATGAGTAAAAGAAAGCATATATGTATCAGCAGTAGCACTGTACAGTCTATAATGCTTGATACAAGTAAATAGCTAATGTTTGTCTCCCTCTTTGTGTTTCAGTTTGCATAAAAATGTGCACATCATAGTGTATTTTATTGCTTCAACTGTTCGTGCATTTGTTTTTAATCCACGTATCATTTGATTGGTTTTTCAAAATAAAACCAAAAATAAGACAATGACAAAACAAGTAGTTTTCTTCATTATTTGTTTCCAAAACCAAAATGAAAAAACGCATAATGATGCAGTTTTCCAGTTTTCCTTTTTGTGTTTGATGAAAGTGGTCACAGCTGTTACCAATGAAAACGTGCATTGATTTTGGTAATTTTTGTTAATTTTTACTGAATATTTTTGGTCATATTTGTTCTTTTTACTGAATGTTTCTGTCATTTTTGTTCATTTTATAAATTTTTTTGATTCATTTTATATATTATTTTGTTCATTTTGTTAATTTTTTGGTTAATTTTATGGATTATTTTGTTGACTTTTCATTTTACTAAATATTTTGGTCATTTTTGTTCATTTCACTCCATTTTATAAATTTTTTGATTCATTTTATAGATTATTTTGTACATTTTGTTAATTTTTTGGTTAATTTTATGGATTATTTTGTTCATTTGACTGAATATTTTTGTTTGTTTTTCCTTCATTTTACTGAATTTTTTTTCTGTGCACCTTAGCAAACTACTCTCATCAGTTGTTGGGCAGTGTTTGTAGCACCAAAATGAAAAAAAAAAACGGTAACGATGTGGTTTTTCAATTTTCCTTTTTGTGTTTAAATGAATAATAGAAAAAACAGTTAACGGCCGACATTAAGAAAACCAAATGTATGTTTTTTGGGAATATAATTGAAAGTGATTGTAATGTTAATTGTATGTTAATTTCTGAGACTAAATTCCTTGGAGTTGTTATAGATAAAAAACTAACAAGGAAACAACACATTAAAGGGAAAATCTCAAAATCACTTGCAATCCTGTGTAAATCTAGAAATGTAGTAAATTCCAAAGCCTCATATTTATTCTATTACTGTCTGATTGTTCCCTACATTACTTTACTGTGTGGAACGGTGGGGTTCCACTTTCAAATCCACCATAAATTCAATAATAAAATGACAAAACCGGCTATACGTATTATTATATTACTCACACACACAGGAAACAGCTGTTATCTGTTTTTTTTTTCATTAATCCATTTAAACACAAAAAGGAAAGCTAACAAAATACATCACTGAATCTTCTGGTCATTATTGTTAATTTTATTCTTTATTGTGTTCATTATTGTTTCAGTATTTTCTCATTTCGGTTTCTTTTGGTCCATTTTGTGGATTATTTTGGTCATTTTTGTTCATTTTATTTTATTTTGGTAATTTTGTTCATTTGATTTATTTTGTTTTGGTCATGTTTGTTCATTTTACTAAATGTTCAGGTCATTATTGTTTATTTTATTGCTTATTGTGTTTCTTTTTATTTAAGTATTTTCTTATTCTATACATTTTCTGTTTCATTTGGTACATCTGTTTTTTTTTATTTTAATTTTTGTTTTGGAAACAAATAATGACGAAACAACTTGTTTTTTCATTGTCTTATTATTGGTTTTATTTTGAAAAACCAATGAACGAATGATACACAGATTGTTTTTCCATGAAAGCTAGAAATAGTCTACAGCAGCAGATGGACGTGTTCACACGCCTCAGATGGTGTTAGGATGTGCGTGTGGTGATTCCTGTTACATTCAGCTGTGTTTGTCTGGAGATCTACATCTCTATCATTTAGTTTGACCTTTTCTCTTCACCCTTCCATTTCTTTTCTTCTCCCTTTCACACTCTCTCTGTAGCTCGTTGTTCTGGCTCGTTTGGTATACTTTTGGATCCTCCATGTGTGCGTGTGTGGGTGTGTGTGATTCTTCCTCCATGGTCTTGTAAGAGCCCCCACATCACCTGTTGCCATGGTAGTTAAATAGGCAGAGAAAGAAGAGGAGGAATGGGGAGGGGAGGGGAGGGAATGGATGATGAGTGCGTGGTCTGGACTGCAGGAGGGAAAGGACTGGAAATGGAAAGGATAACCGCCTTCGTACTAAGGCTGCAACGAACAACTATTTTCATAGTCGACTAGTCACCAACTATTGAAACTAGTGTGGCACCGATCAATTAGCTGCTGACCATAATCAGCTGATATTGCCTAAAAATAGCCTGATTGATGATCAAAAAAATATGCTGATGAAAAAGCCGATCACCTGACGTTAATGACTAGTGACCATTTTCATACTGTCAAACATGCTACAGAACAAGTTCATCTGGTCTGGACTGTTTCTGTACTTTTTAAAGTATAGTTAATTAATTAGGACCATTTTACAACAGTGTGCACATGGCTAAATAAGCACATGCATCCACACTTCAGCGACACTCACCAAAGTGGCTTCTATGTTTTGCTAACTGGTCCGTCTGTGTGTGGATGCATGCACACACAACTCAAAACACCTCAGTCTTCTTTCATCCCCGTTTATTGATTGATCTAATTCAATCCTTTAACTGCTGGGACATTATTTCAGGTAAATGTGCTGCTGTGAATTTTTCCTAAAAGCTGCTGTTAGTCTGTTTGTGTTTCTATTCTTCAGGGGTTTTTTGTTTGGTTTTTGTTTGGTTTTTTTTTTACTGTGTTTTAGAGAAAAGACAAGACAAAGACTGTGTAAATTGAAGACAATCAGAATGTCCATTAGTTTAGGACAGGGGTGTTCAAGCCTTGTCCTCCAGAGCTACTATCCTGCATGTTTTAGATGTTTCCTTCTTTCAACACACCTGATTCAAATGATAAACCTCTCATCCAGTTCTGCAAAAGCCTGATAATGACTATCAGGTGTGTTGGAAGAGGGAAATATCTAAAACATGTACTGTTGGATAGTAGCTCTGGAGGACCAGGTTTGAACCCCTGTGGTTTAGGATGTTGAACATGGACTGTGAACTGGAACACATTCAACAACAACTATTTGAACTTTGACCCAGCAGGTTTTGTTTTGGGCTCTTAAAACATTTTAGTCCAAATGTTTTCTGGCACTTGGTTTCATTCCAAACAACAATTACACAGTCAATAGTTTATAAAGATACAGTGGGAAAAAAAGAAAATCACAACAAAAGTGTAAACCATAGTAAAAACAAACAAATCCCAAAGCGTTTATTTTTAGTTTCACTCACTGCTTTGTTTTGCTCCATTGTATGTTCAGGATTATGAATATTTAGAATAACTCATACATATAGAACACTCACCAATGATTGATCAGAAGTTAAAGGGTTTTAAAAAATGGAATTAGTCTGATTACTCGATTAGTCAAGGAAAAAAAATCAACAGAATACTCAATTACAAAAATATTTGATAGTTTCAGCCCTAGATGAAACTATTAAATAGTTTAATCTAGGGTTGTAACTATCCATACTTAAATGAAAGGTATGGATATTTAAAATTCCTTCAGTGATCGGCAATCGGCAGATCAAGTTTTTTGCTGATCGGTATCGGAATTGGACCAAAAAATAGTTATAAATTTTTTCTTAAATTTATCATGAAGTTGATTTCCCCCTTTTCCCCCTTCCTGCATTTATACATGGACGTTCATCTATAGCCTGTCCATCCATGGGAGTGGATCTCTCCTTCAATGTGGTTCTCCTCAAGATTTCTTCTTTTTCCCACTGGGTTTTGAAGTTTTTTCTTGCCGAGAAGGAGGGTCTAAGGACAGGGGATGCCTGGGACTTTTCATGTATTTCTGTAGTTGATTGTGTTTTTGTAAAGCCCTCTGAGACGACTTTGTTGTGATTTAGGGCTTTATAAATAAAATTTAATTAAATTTAATTTAATTTAATTATGTGGCAAATGATAATAAACAGCAGAAAGATGAATAGAATGAAACCGATGTTTTATTGAACATGTAAAAGTAGTTAGTCATAATGTTGGGTGTAAACGTCTGCCTTGTCTGTAGGAAGAACTTCATGGCAGAGCATGACATGAGCCTTAAATGTCAGATCCAATTCAAATGATGAGAAAAAAAAAGTCTGCCTTAACCCGCTGGGTCTGGTGGGGTCCCATCAGGTTGGGGAATTTTTGCACTTTACAAATTCATCCCACGTGCCGCATTTGGCCCCTGAACCGCATGTTTGACACCCCTGGTGTAAGGGAGAGGGTTGGAGTTCAGTCTGACATTGTTGGGACGGTCTGAGCCGGTAAATACAGATACAAAAACTTGGCAGTGTTGACCCATAATTTAGTCTGTAAACTGCAGACAGGATTAAACCAGAGACAGAAATAATTTAGTCATTTCAAACTGTAAAACAGCTGTTGTTAGCTGTTGCTGTCTTAACCCTGACAATGGTATAATCCTTTTCTACTTCAGACTGGATGACAGTGAAAATGGCGACTTACCCTTTTGACATTGGAGGAAAGAATCTGAGCTGCTGTAGACCTGAAACAAAAGAAACACTTCACAATGTTCTATTATAACTGTGCTGTACAAATGAAATAAATAAAAGGAGTGAAACTTGACCAAATTTGTGTCACTAATAAAGATAAATTAAGTCAGAAGTACTTATCGGTTATAGTATTCAAAATAAAGTATCTGATCAGTATGTGTATTTCTCTAAATTGTCAGAGCATGAAATTGGACCTTAAATGTCAGATGCAAACCGACCCGGGTCCGAATCAAATAATAAACATTATGCCTGAACCTGCCGCGTCTGGTCCCATCAGGTTGGGTCCAATATTCCCAGCTCTAGTCCACTCTGTTGTTCAGACTCCATGCATTTAATTTAAAATAGACACAGTTTGACATAACCCTGTAACTCTGTTTTATAACCAAAATACATTTATTAAATCTACAATGGATGTCATGAAAACCGTATTGACTTGAATCATACCAAGGCCAGTCAGACTCGGGTTTATTCATTTTAAGAGAAAAAAAATCTAAATTGTGAGATAAAAAGTCCAAACCCTAACAGCCAGAAATGGGTCTGAGGCCATCTGATTTAATAATAATAATGATAATAGTAATAATCAATTTTATTTGTATAGTAGTTTTCGTGGCATAGAACAATAAGAGCCCAACTACACAATAAAATCCCACTATAATAAAAACAAAGAACAAACAATAGAAAACAAAGCAATCACACATTAAAAACAGACAGAACAAACAATAAATAATAAATAAATCAAACTGCTTCATTACCTATAGACACCTTTGTCGATGATGTTTGACTACAGTCACCAAGCCATCTGATTATTGGATTAAGGAAGTCAATTGTAATGAAATAGAAAAATATATTTGTGACCCTCCAGCACAAAACCAGTCACTTGGGTTAAATTTCATGAATTCAGATTTTATATTTATCTTAAAGTTTATTAAAAATGTTATCGTGACACTAATTCATCCAATCAGAGGCTGTTTTTCAACATCGCCCTAGCAACAAGGGATTTAGTTTACTGGAGAAGGATTTGTTCTGAGGTCTCCCATTGGTTCAAATATATAATTAGGTAGATTTCTATTTCCCTAAATACCTTACCTTACCTAAATACCTAACGCCAACATGAAGGAAAGATGTGTTTTGAGCCGATTTTTCTTTGTTTTAGACTAAATTACTGTCAGTCAGTTGTTGTTCTTCCTAAAAAGCATGATTTGAAGCACTTACGGTAGGAATTTAATAAAAACACATAGAAGTGTTCAGGAGACATTTTACTGGGATTTTATGCATAAACTTCAAATTCAATAATTTTGACCCATATAACGTATTTGAGGCTAAAACTAGAAATACTGCTGAGACTGAACCACTGGTTTAGTGATGGAGGGACACACACATATATATATATATATATATATATATATATATATATATGTGTGTATGTGTGTGTGTGTGTGTGTGTGTGTAGTATATAATCTGATGGCACTGATAAATGGATAAATGAAAAAAACAGTAATTATATGCAACACCAAGAAGTGAAGGCAAATATTAGTGCAAAAAGAAAGGGTGCCTTGTGTTGATAATGATGCTTAAAAGTTTTTGTTAAACGCGAAATGACAGAATGAAAAGGGATGTGGAGTCAATGAATGCTGATGTGGGAGTAGGAGAGAAAAGAGGAGGAGGACAAGTGTGTGTCGGCATAATTGCGAAGAGTAAATGGAAGGCGAGAATATAAGAAATGAATACAGGAAAAAGAAGAGGAGGAGGGGAAGGGAACGTGAAGGGGAATGCCATTAACGGCTTTGTCCGCTCCTCCTGACTGAAGGATGGATGGACACGGATAAACCAACAACTGAATGAAAGCAGGAGAGAGAGTGAGAGAGAAGGGGAGGGTGAGAGAGAGTGTGAGAGAAGGGAAGGGTGAGAGAGAGTGTGAGAGAAGGGAAGGGAAGGGTGCCTCTTTCTTGACTGTCTATTCAGAGATTAGGGAGGAGAGCATCATGGTCTGTTCAGTTCAGTTCACGGCCAATGCCCCCCCCTCTCTCTGTCTGTTTCTCTCTCTCTCTCTTTCTGCCTCTCTCTCTCTCTGTGTCTATCTCTCTTTCTGTCTTTCTCTCTCTGTGTCTCTCTCTCTTTCTGTCTCTCTCGCTCTCTGTGTCTCTCTGTCTCTCTCTCTTTCTGTCTCTCTCTCTCTCTCTCTCTCTCTCTCTTTCTGCCTCTCTCTCTCTCTGTGTCTCTCTCTCTTTCTGTCTTTCTCTCTCTGTGTCTCTCTGTCTCTCTCTTTCTGTCTCTCTCGCTCTCTGTGTCTCTCTGTCTCTCTCTCTTTCTGTCTCTCTCTCTCTCTCTCTCTCTCTCTCTGTGTGTGTCTCTCTCTCAACAGCCTCTAAACAGAAGCCACAACCATACATTTGTGTTTCTGTGTCAGTGGTTTGCAGGAATATATTTATCAGATGTGTGTTACGGATGAGTAAACGGGGGACACAAATCTAGAGAAGATAATGGTTTACAAGAAGG
Source organism: Siphamia tubifer (assembly GCA_020466265.1). Classification (NCBI taxonomy): domain Eukaryota; kingdom Metazoa; phylum Chordata; class Actinopteri; order Kurtiformes; family Apogonidae; genus Siphamia; species Siphamia tubifer. Next base: position 32,159,338 of record CM035785.1, read on the forward strand.
ATGAAATGAGAAGGAGGAGGGGAGTGGGTGGGAATGGGAAGTGGGTGGGAGGGAGACGGAGGGTTAATGTAATTGCTGTGATTGTTAGCTGAAATGATGCACTCTCTTGCTCAGCGCAGAAAGATATAATAAATATAATAATAAGCGCTAATGTTTCGAGGCAATACAAAAGTATAAGGTATAAACCGCAGTGCAAGGAATAATAAGGAAGAGAGGATAAAGCCAAGGGAACGTTGTTTTTATTGCTTCATCATCTGCAGTTTAGTTTCTTAACAAAGATTGAGACAAATGTAAGATGCAGGTCTAGTTAGTATCCACTGGAGAGGAAAACTGATGTGGTCTGACAGTGTTTTAGCTGCAGGGCTCGACCCACTGATTTCTCACTCAACCAAAGAGGCTCAGAGAGTGAGTTATAGTGTGAGACAAAGATGGCATGAGAGGGAGAAGAGACTGGGAGCCCATAAGGGATGTGTGTACAGATGGAGTTTGGTTTAATGGTTTACTTACTAAAGCCATGATTCTTCCCCCTGTCTGTCAACAAGATGGGAAGAGAAGTTTAATAGAGGTTTAAAGGGATTACCCAGAGTAAAAAATCAGTTTAGTCCATTTTTTAGATGATTGGGAGTACACACGTATAGTTGACATTAAAATCACACCATTGAGAAATGTACATTTTGTCGTTTTGATCCAAATTGTGTTAACATGGAAGTGATTAGGACATGTCTTTTCTCTTTTTTAGACTAACTTTTCTAAAGTTTAGAACAACATCACACTTAAGTGGTAGTAAATAGAGGGTCCCTAAATACAAACCCAAGTGTCCTGAGGTCTTCATGTCCTCAGATAGTGTGTCCACAGTTACTGATCTACAGGAAGACCCAAATAGTCTATTGTCCAGTGCAGAGTTGGACGCTCTGGAAATTCATGATTTTCTTGCATTCTTTTTAAAAACATAGTATAAATGTAAATGCAGCTGTATACAACAGCAAAGCTTAGTCTATTAACAGGTTGTTGTTTTTAAAAAGAATGCAACGAAGTAGTGAATTTCCAGATCGTGTAACTCTGCACTGGACAATGGACTATTTGGGTCTTCCTCCTCAGACGTCTTATGATTATCCTTATGATAATACGTCTTACATCTTATGATGATCAGATTATCCCTTTAATATTATTTTTTAGTACATTAAATGTTTCCTATAAAAAAAAAAGGTTTTCTGATATTTATCATTTGGCGGAGAAAAGAAATATCTGCTTAGAAATATCAGTGGCCTGTATCCATAATTGGCTAAGGCTAATAAAAAAGAAAAATCGATATATATCCATATCAGTCGGTTGCTAGCGAAAACTGTGTATGATGCATTTTTCTGTCTTATTTCATTGGGTTGTAGATCTGGATAGTCATGGGTCAGAAAACACCCACAATAAGAACACACTACAATGAACTGGGGAGATAAAGTCTTTGAAAATAAGAATGTGTCCAATAGAGGAAATACAACATCAGTACTTCAGTTCTGTAAAGGGTTCTGAAAAGCTGCGTCTCTGCCAGTTTCCAAACTGCTCAGACCCAACAGCCTGTCACTTTGATCTGACCATAGCACAAAGCTGCTGACAGTTTCAGGATGTGTGTGTGTGTGTGTGTGTGGTTTCAGGTTCTCACATTCTAAGCACTCTTTCCAATCCATTTGACTCCCTAATCCACCGGGAAAGAGCTCTTTTCTCCATTCTGCTTCAGTTTTCCTACTTTTTTTCCTCCTTCATCCATCCCTCTAGTCTTCATCATCCTCTTCCTCCTCCTCCTCCTCCACTTGACAGTGTATTTGAGTAAGGGTATTCATCCACTATTGCGGCGCGTCAAGACATATCGCCGGAAAATTCCCCCTCATGTTGCTGTATTGCTACAAGTGTCCGTGTGTATGGATGTGTACAAACATGTGGACGTTCTCCTTTATTATTCATTCACCCTTGATTGCAATGGCAGCTAAAGAAGGTATAGGTACCCAGAACGTTCATGACTGACCTGAATAGTGATGCCCTTTGTTTCCTTCAATTCTTAAATGTAACATAATCTATTCAGCTCTCAATCACAAAGAGATCTGGAGAAACGATCTATTTAAATAACCATTTATATTAGCATATATAACTGAACATTTATATTAGCATATATAACTGAACATTTATATTAGCATACAGTACAGTTCACACAAATCAACCCACCAGGGAGACCCACAATTTCAGACACCTTCCTTCATGCCTCATCCTTTAGATATGTGTCTGTATACGTAATAATAATAATAATAATAATAATAATAAACTCTATTTATATAGCACCTTTCAAGAGGGGGCAGCACGGTGGTGCAGTGGGTAACACTCGTGCCTCACAGACAGAAGGTTGTTGGTTCTACTCCCACACCAGACCTTTCTGTGTGGAGTTTACATGTTCCCCTCGTGTCTGTGTGGGTTTTCTCCAGGTACTCCAGTTTCCTCCCACCATCCAAACACATGCACTGATAGGTTAACTGGTTAATCTAAATCACCCATAGGTGTGAATCTGACAGTGATTGTTTGTCTATATATGTTCAGCCCTGAGATGAACTGGAGACTCATACAGGGTGTACCCCGCCTTCACCTGCTAGAGCTGGATTAGACCCCAGTGACCCCTGTGACCCGAGTGACGATAAAGCGGGTTCAGATGACGAGACCTTTCAAGAGCATAGAAGTCACAAAGTGTTTTACAAAATCAATAGAGGCATAAAACACATAAACAGCATTAAACATAGAGAAACATTAGGAAACATAAAAACAAATAGAAATAAACCTACAACAGTAAAAACAACTCAAAAAATGGTCATAAACACATGGTCTTTAGCTGCTTTTCAAAGGTGTCCACAGATCGTGGTGAGGGAAAGATAAAATGTGTATTCTTCTGACAGAGGTGATTAGGATCTGCTCCATTTTCAGTTGTTGTTTTTTTTTGTTGTTTTTTTTTTGTGGCTTTTCGTCATGGACACACCCTCACAATCTACTGTCATTGGTTAACGGACGTACTTTCCGGTACTATGGTGGATTGCAGTGAAAAGTTTCACACCATTACGACAAACAACAAGAAAAATATTAAACTTATTTCATTGATCTGTAGAACTTTTCTACTAAAAGCCTAGAAAGATCTGGTGCTCTCAGGCTGGGTGCAAACCTTGTCACTGAGCTATTTATTTCCATTATTATTATAACTTAGTTTTATTTTTTTGGGTTTTCATTATACCATATGGTATAACATCTGCAGTGAAGTGTAATTTACTGCAGAAAAACATCCTAGAGGAAACACTGGAGCATCTAAATTAAATATATGCATGATTTACAATGAAAAAATGCTAAATATAGAGGATAGCATTATAAATACAGGGTTATTCAAAAGTAATGAACCAGTTCCATGATGCCTTGCTTCAGTTGTCTCAAACATTATGATAGAATGAGTGGGTGACCATTTGAAAGAGGAGTTTTTAAAATTTTGACCCTCTAACCTCAGTGACGTTAAACATCTAATAACAGGGATTAACTCAGTGGAATATGATATGTTGATGTGTGTCTGGGAAGAATTCTGTCACGGCATTGACATTGTCTGTGCTGCAGATGGTGGTCACATTGAACACTTGTAAAAACAGGAAATAAAAGTTGATTGTGAGTAGAATAATTGGTGCTTGGCTGGAGTTTTCTGTTACTTTTCCTTATTAAAATGATTTGAAATCAAATCATTCTTTTTGAATAACCCTCTAAATCAGTGGTTCTCAAATGGGGCTATGTGGAGGTACTGCAGGGGGTATGTGACGCTTTTTAAAATTCTTTTAAAAAATAAGTACTACATTTTTTGCTCTATAAGGTGTATTAAGTGAAGTCAAAATCATAAAATAAAAAGTCAAAATTATGAGATAAAAACTGATATAAGTTTGGATTTTTAAAAAAATCTGTGATTTTACAGCACTGTACCTCTTTTTTTCTTCCAAAAATGTCAGGGGGTACTGGACTAAAAACCACTGGTCTAAATGGTGATAAATCACTTGACAGAGGTTAAATAAAAATATTCATCAGGCATCTGCTGCAAAATTAGCCCTGGGTCTTTATCGGTTAATAACTGAAACAGCTTTGATGAAAAGTATGAGTACTCTAGAAAAAGTATCTTCATCCAGGGTTGGCCTGTACTAGTCCATCAGTCCCTGTCGTAGAAAAACCTCCCCACAGTAATGATGCACGCTGCCACTGTAGGGATGATATTAATGAGGTGATGCTCGGTGTCTGCTTTCCTCCACACATACCACTGGGAATTGTGGGTAAGAAGTTCAATGTGAGGCCAGATGACTGTTGGTGGTGTGTGCTCAGACACTTGACACACTACAGAAGTTTGTATCCAGTATCTTTCCTCCACATCTGTGTTTTGACAATTTCCCGTCTCCCAGGTTCGGTTATCTCAGTCTCACAACTTCATTTTCACTCTGATTTACACAATAGACCGTGAGATCCTGTACAGCTGTGCTTTTCTATATCCTGCACAGTGACTTCAGGTGGACTCCAGTGACCTTTTCGAGGCAGCTTTTGGACCTCCATGACAAACACAACTCATCAGAGAGCAGTTGGAACAGACATAATATAAATGGTGTATTTGAATAATTTATTTTGAATAAACTATAGATTAGGGTTGGGTACTGAAAGGGTTTCATTCAATACCAAACTGGTACTTTCAAAATGGTGTTGGTTACTAATGCGGCTTTGACTTTGAATTTTGACATTCAAATATAATTTAAATGTTATTTAAAAAAAAAAAAAAAACACGGTTGAACGAATATTAGGCAGCTGTTAATATTCTAACCTGTATATGGCATCATGAGGACTATTTATTTTACTTTTATGAATGTGGTTGTATATGTTTTCAGTTCAGATCTGGACACCTGTAGACGTTCTAGTCCAGCTGGTACGTAACCAACAGCAGAGTGGTCAGTGGTCAGTGGTCAGTGGTCAGTCCTGCTCATTCATGAACAATAGTTGAGGTAGAAGGAACATTTGAGATTCACACTGTGGAAAATGTATAAATGTCATATGTTAAGAAAGTGAGCAGGTAAAACTAATGTGTTTTACATATTGTTTGTTTTTGTACCTGCTCATTTTATAAACATTCCCTTTTGATTGTCAATGAGGCTAACAGTTTAGCTAACAGATTAGAGGCTTTCATCAGTACAAGCAACCATGAAAACCAAGGAACAGTGTTTCACAAACAACTTTGTGGATTATGTAACATTAAAAGTGTCCGCTGATAATAATGCTCATTACTGCCACACTGCATGTTTCATCAGTAATGCTTGGAAACACGCCAGAATATTTGACTGAATACTGCTAACCTGACTGTCACCAGATGGTATCTCACGATACCCTCTGTGGGACCCTTCTGCAACCGATCCATTTTCAGAGGAGGGGCCTTATCTAAAATGTTTGCACGTGATTAAATGAAGAATCTGTCCGTCATCTTGACTGACTCGCCTCTTCAGCCACTCACATTGAACTCGACGCTTTACATCACACCAGCCACAACGCCGCCCAGTCATGGGGTAGTCCCACCCACCCACACTGTTTGGCTCCTTTGTTTTGAAGAAAACCTGAACCTCACAGTACTCAGATGGTTGCGCGTAGAGAAATGCAGCGAGATGACATGAATCAGGTTAGAATACTGCCCCCTGGTGGACTGAATATAGTATTTAATTTTGATGCAGAGTCATTAGTGATGCATTTTCAGATTAATATAATTAATAAATATTCTAATAAAATATCTACATTAATTTCATAATGAAATTTAAATATGATTTTTGGGCAAAGGTCAAAGCTCTAGTTCCTAAATGGTATTTCAGTTGGTACTTTAAAAATACAAAAAAAATGAATAACAACCAGATTGAACACGATTGAACCGTAAGATGAAAATTTAATCAATTACTTGCCTAACCAGTCTGTCTGACAAACGCATAAACTGTGAGATGCATCAGCTACAACTGATTAACTTATTATTATTATTATTATTATTATTTTTTTTTTGTTATTGTTATTATCATTATTATTATTATTATTATTAAGCTAGCACCACATTCCATGTCACTAGTTGAGGAATTCACAAACACCAGTTACCTATTTGTATTTGTTGTTAAAAGTATTCACTCTATCATGGTCCAGTATCTTATGGTCTGAAGCTTTATCACTTTGGTCTCTCATTCCCACACTGGGTATTTCCTTTTCTGTTACTATTAGCTCAGTGCTAGGCTAGTGCTATTAGTACAGTGCTAGGCTATTTAGCTCTTCACTGAGGCTTTAGATGGTGCATCATCTGCTTTATAGTAAACACAGGTGTGTCACCTAGCCTAGCCTAGCAGTGCTATCCCTATTCATCCGATGTATGGGTCTAGTGGTGCTTCATAGTCAAGGGAGGCGGGGATAAAAGGTTGTCTTTCAAATCCCTCTGTATGTAATAGGACGATACTACAACCAATCAGCGTAATATTTTTAAGATGACGTAGTCAGAGCGCCGGAAAGTAGACGGAGGAGTCCGGAGAAAGTTAGGAATGACTAAACAAAATGGTGGATTATGGAACTTAACGACTGTTGTCGCTTCTGTAAAAAGAATTTAAAGATTGTTGACGTTTTCTCACATTCTTCACTCATCTTTGATAAAAGGAAATCTACACCCGTGGTTGTTCTTCTTCTATGGTTGTTTACGCTTGTTTCTCTCCCAATCGTTGCAGCGTCACTTTGTTACTCCCGCGCTCTGATTCTATACTTCACTGTGATTGGTCGACTATTTTCAGGGAAATTTTGCCAAAACTTACATTGAGTGAAACTAGACTACTACGATAGAACAGTAGATTTACTGCTGCTGGGAGGGGGCTAGCATGACTAGGCTAAAAATATGCCTCAGCCAAATTAATTCTGTAAGAATTGTATTAAACCAGACGAATTATACAACACACTAATGAAGAATCATGCAAATGCACAAACACTGTTCATTCACTGCTTGAAAAGAGTAGGTGTAGCTGCATGAGAATAGAATGAGAAATTCTGATAAAGTTGGAAACAAATGTTGCATGTTGTCTACGAATACATGTGCTTAGGGCACTACTGTAGATCACTGCTATAAAATCAAGTGTTAACATTTCATATGAAAGCTTCTTTAAAAGTGGTAATTATTCAATAGTACTTAATATGATAAAACGGCTTTTAATAAACTAAAAAACATCTAGGACTATTCATATGTTGCATCTTAGTAGAGAACACAAGGTCAGACCACAGGATGAAAGAAAAAAAACATTTTAAATATGTTGAAAAACACCATAATGTCATCCATCATGCAGAGCTTTAGCTTGACATCTCCCCCACAAAGCTTTAAAATAGCATCAATAGTGTCTGGGAAATTTGGCAACTGAATGTGTGGGGAAGTGACATTTCTATACAGTAATACAAGTGTATTCACAAATTTGTCTTTGAGAAGTGCTCTTATTTCTATACCAGTGGAAACTTTTTTCAGTGATGTTCCCCCTTAGAAACATATTTTTAGTCCAGTACCCCCTGACATGGACAAAACATTTTTGGAAGAAAAAAGAGGAACAGTGTTGTAAAATCAGTGTCTGATTCATTAAATCCAAACTTATATCGGTTTTTATCTCATATTGTTTTTATTTAAACATTTAAAAAATGGAAAAGAAAAAGAAAACGTACAATAAAAAAGCAACACAAGCATGTTCAAAAGGAGTGGGTGGAAGTAAACACTTATAAAATCCCACCCCTTTTTACTGTATCTATCATTCCTGAAAGTTTAATCAAAATCCGTTCAGATCTTTTTGCCTAATCCTGCTGACAGACAAGCAGACTGACTTGAATGTAATACCTCCTTGGTGGAGTTAAAAAATACTTCTTATCAACTCAGAAATCTGTAAAACACATGAAAACTGTCCCAACTAAATTGTCCCAATGCATGCTGGGGTAATTCCCCGTGCTGTTCCTCAAACACAACAATATTATGTGATAGAGTTTATTTAATAGTTAGTCCCAACTGTTACTGTAATAAATAGGTAGAATTTAACCAGTGATAATAGATTGTACTGGAAACTATTGTTTATTAAAATGGAAGTGATTTCCATAGTTTATGTTTAACAAGAATGAAAATCCTTTGTTACAGTGTGCATTTAAGTGGTGACTTTTAATTTGACATGCTCCAGGGCATCAGAGATGAACAAAGCATTGGTGTTCATTAGAAAGTGGCAGATCTCAGATTGGCAGACTGACTAACATAGACAGATGTAACTATTGTCAGAGAATATGACAAGGACTGGACATAAAAGGAAAATTACATGTTGTTGGTTTTTTTGTCAGAGTGTGCGATTTAGAACAAGTAATTGTGGACGTCGTGAAAGAGATGAGTAACGAGAGGCAGGGTGGGTTTTTCAACAACAGGAGAAAATGGAAAAAGAGCCCCTGACTAGTCCACCTCTTGTTCAATAGACGGATTAAGTTTCTTTTTCTGCACTCCCTTTCTCCAAAGTAACCCAGGGGGAGGGAAGGAAGAAAGAAAAAGAGAGAAAAAACTTAAAGTAAAAAAATCAACAAAGAAAGAAAGAAGCATATGATTAACAATCACGTAATGCAACCAACTATGAGTTTAGCAGACACAAGATAGTGAGGAAAATCTGAACATGCAATAGAAGAAAGAACACGATTTGTCATTGGTTGGAAAAACACTTTCAACATTTAGTGCATAATGCTATGCTATTAAGCATATTGTATTTTTGGAAAGAGTTTAGAACCTTTCAAGTATTATGTTTCAGACTAATCTCAGAATTCACTTAATTTCTACTTCCTACATCAGTCACACAATATTCTATAGTGAAAATAAAATTTTTAGAGCATCTAAAGGATAGGGTTGGGTACTGAAATTTATTTTGGTATATTTGCAGCTGTTCTTTAATTATGCCTTCCGTCCACCGGTAGCGTGCACACGACATCAAAGGTGAAAATGTCGAATGTGCGGTTAAAGTTCACAAGAAGATCCAGATTCTTCCATATGCAACATGTGTCTAAAGACATTTACATGTAATGGCTGGAATACAACTGATTTAAGGAAGTACTTGGTGATACATTAGCCAAGCCACGCTAGCCCCCCCTAGTGTCAGTAAATCTAATGTTCTATCATAGTTGTCCAGTTTCGTTCAATTTAACTTTTGGCTAGATTTCCTTGAAACTAGTCGACCAATCACGGTGAAGTATAGAGTCAGAGGGCAGGCGTAACAAAGTGACACTGTTGTCATATTAAGTATTATAGTATTATAAATATAAGTATTTTTTGTGTATTTTAGAGTAATTTTTTGTGTATTTTTGTGCATTTTAGCATAATTGTTAGTGTATTTTAGTGTATTTTTAGTGCATTTTAGTATCCTAGTTGTGTTAGCCCTCCCTAGCAGCAGTAAATCTAATGTTCTACCGTAGTAGTCTAGTTTCGCTTAAATTAACTTTTGTCAGAGGGCAGGCAATACAAAGTGACATTGTCATATTAAGTACTGTTGAAAGTTTTTCACTCTTAAAGAAGCTTTCAGGTGTTAACACTTGATTTGCCCCAAGCACATGTATCTGTGGACGGCAGGCTAGGCTAGGCTAGGCTAGGCTAACATATTGCGGGACTGGGTGTTTTGGTGCCTCATAATAAAAAAAAAAAAAAAATGAGTGGATCAGGTGGATTTTGTTCACTTGTCAATGAAAGAATAAATAATAGAGAGCTAAGTATTGACAGACAGATGAAGTACAGGATATATTCAGACTTATTTAGTCTCCGTCATCCTGTATTAATTGTGTTTTTATTCCTTTACATCTTAAAGCATTACTTGGTCTTAGCCTTAGGCCAGGCTTCCAGGCTTTTCTGCTTTCCTTTCCCTGCTCTTCCAACACTAACCGACTACAAAATGCCAAACAATGCAGCCCGGTTTCCCCTCATGAAAAGCTGGGGTTTCCTCCTCCCTTCTCACTGGGTGGCACAGTTAGGACATTTAAAATCTATATTCTCTTTGTGATGGGTTTTCGGGGGCAATTGCCCCGACTGTCTGAATAATTGCCCACAGATAGTTGCACACATGGGTTGAAGTTGGTGTACACACACAGTAACTGGGACATGCTAAAATACACACACACGCACACAAACATAACAGTACATGCATGAAGGGATCGGGCAGAATGGGGACAAGCACAAAGGAAAGCACACACACACACACACACACACATTCGCTGTAGGACTTGGTATGAGGTAATATGAAGAAGCTAACGTTCTACTGGGCAGTAAAACACACTGATGCATGAAGACAGTATCAGTCAGTTAAGTGAAGCTTCAGGCTGTAGCAGTGACAAGGGTAGAGACATCACTGTCACCTGGTAGTAAGACAAAATAAGACAACATAAGACTTCTGTTCCATTATTGCTACAAAAGTAGTTTACTGACGGAGAAACAAGTTTATGAATACCACTGTTTTGATTACTTTCATTTCTGTTAGGTTAATGTTAATGCACTATATGTGAATTTTCAATGTTCTACTCAGATCTAATGCACACAACCAACATACATAAGGTTTATATGGATGCCCATTTCCACCAGGAGAAAAAAAAAGCCCAAAGGAAGTCAAAATATTGAGATAAAAAGTAAAAAATTCAGTGCTATTGAGCATCTTTCCAGCATTTGGGTTCTACAGTTTGATCATGTGCTCTTAGTATGTCAACATTTCAACTTTTTATCTTAAAAAAAATTACTTTTTATCTCAATATTTGGACTTTTTATTTTTATCTCAATACATCGACTTTTTATCTCAAAATGTTCGACTTTTATCTCAATACTTTGACTTTTTATCTCAATATTTTAACTTTCTATGGGATTTCTTTTTTCTCCTGGGCTTCCATAGGTTTATGTCTTCACTGTCTGTTATAAATATCACCTCGCGTGTGACTTATAAGAGGAAAAACATCCATGTTATGTGAATTATTGAATGTGTGTGTGTGTGTGTATATATTCAGTTGCTCCAACATGTATCTGTTCAATGCAACAGAACTATGTCACACAGTCCATGCACCACTGCACCCATTTACTGGTGGAGCATCTCGTCAATGTGCAGATCTAGATCACGGCAATTGAGAACGATCAAAACACACTCAGCAGACCCAACGCCACACACAAACGATCATAAAACACACACACACGTTCACTGATGCGTGACTTTCAACACAAATGCAGTCGTACAGTTTGTAAGCTTATGCTCTAGGCTTTTGTTGTATGGAATCAATGTAAGTGCACAGTTTTTTGTCACATATACACATACAGTAATTCAATTGTAGCGTTGTGTGTAGACAGGCTAAGTGTTTTGTTACATTGCTGTAGTCTAATGGTTCTGCTCTGATTTCTCTGTTATGGTTCATGAAAGCAGCTTAGAAAAGTCAAGGCTGAATAAAGTTGGATGATATGAACCGTTAGCAAAATAGATGTAGTTCACTTTTGATAAAACCCTCACAGAACACGATGTACACACTGGTTTGGCAGGTGCAGGTTGGCAAAAAAATATGTTAAATGCTATTGACTTTTATCTCAGAAATGTGACTTTTTATTTTATACTTTTGACTTTTTATCTCATAATTTTGACTTTTTATTTTATACTTTTGACTTTTTATTTCATAATTTTGACTTTTTATTTCATAATTTTGACTTCACTTAATGCACCTTATAGTCCTGTGCGTCTTATGGTGCTGAAAATATGGAACTTACTTTTTAAAAAGAATTTTGAAAAGCTTCACGTACCCCCTGCAGTACCTCCCCATACCCTCAGGAGTACGCATACCCCCATTTGAGAACCACTGCCTTAATGTGTCTGTAACGCCACTGTTTGTTCGTTCAGTGTGTCGACACATGGCTACGGTTCAACCTTTTACAGATCTGACTTTGCTGTACTCTGCTTCAAAAGGATGTTTGGCAGTATAATTGCTGGTATACATATTTCATAAGCTTCTAAATATTTATAGGATACTGAATAGTGTAAGTTGTAGTAGGGAACAGTCGTCGTTCTGCCTTGATCCTCTTTGGTGGCTATTTCAGGTTGAATATGAGCCTTCTTAAATGTACCATTTGCAGCACTTAACTTCAGCACGTGTGAAAATACATTGAATGTGTATTAATATCATACACACTCTTTCCCACTTGCATGAAAGGTAGCCATGTGAAGCTGGATCCTCTATGGACAAATGTCAGTGCAGGGATTGGATGTGTGGGTGTTTTAAAGAGTGCTTTGAGATCATTGTGTGATATAACAGATGCTTAAGTATACAGGGTGTGCAGTGATGCCACTTTCCCACCAGAACACCCCCTCAGTTTTTCATTAACATACTGCAGCAAAATTGCATTTGGTAATGGAAATAACAAACCTGGGAGTAAAACCAAGATTATCTGTTAAAGCAGTGGTTGTCAAACTTTTTTCACTGATGTTCCCCCTTAGAAAAATATTTTAGTCTAGTATCCCCTGACATGGACAAAACATTTTTGCAAGAAAAAAGAGGAACAGTGATGTAAAATCAGTGTCTGATTATTATTTTTTTTTTTTTTTATCCAAACTTGTATCAGTTTTTATCTCATATTTTGACTTTTTATCTCATGATTTTGACTTCACTTAATGCACCTTATAGTGTAATAAATACAGTACTTAATAATTAAAAGAATTTTGAAAAGCTTCACGTACCCCTGCAGTATCTCCACGTACCCCCGTTTGAGAACCACTGGTCTACACTCTGAACACTCCATACTCTTTTTTTTCCTTCCTCAAGTCGTCCTATCTTTTCTGTTGTGTCCTCTGCAGCCGTTCCATCCCATGGTAAATCTTGTGTGCAGTGCTGACCTGAGGATGTTCCTGTGTGCGCTGTATGCTCCCGTGTGCACAGAGTACGGCCGGGTGTCCATGCCATGTCGAACCCTCTGTATACGAGCTAAGGATGAGTGTGACAAACTCATGGAGATATTTGGAGTGGCCTGGCCTGATGACATGGAGTGCAGCAGGTGGGTGTGTGGCCTCATTTCAGGGAAATTTGACTGATTGCAGTTTTTAGGTTGTTTTTTTGTTGTTATACATAGGAATGGGTGGTATGTAAGGCATCATACTTTATGAGGTTTTTTTTGTCCTCAGTGGAGATTTTTGTCATACCGTTCTACCGTCCATCGTGTAGATGGCAGTAATGCAAAGTTTACAACGTCCACCGGTTCCCTCTAAGAAGTAGCTAACACCACAGTCTTCCTAGATGTTGTGTTAGCAGAATCATTTAGTTTATATAATCTACAAATATAAAATATACGGTTTATGTAGTGTGCTATTGGTTATAATGGTATGTGATGACAACATATTTCCACTCTACAATTTAATTTACAGGGTGTCTGAAAAGTGAGCTAACAAGCTAACATCCACAGTCATGAAAGCCAGATAGTTTATGATGACAACAAAACAATTGTGCTAAACTTTACCACTGCCTTAAATTTAACACACTGCACCAGCCTTAATAACTGTATGTTACTATATCCAGTTGAGTTACTATTAGTCATGGTATCTGGCTGGTGTTAGCAACTAAAATCACAGTTACAAACTATTTCATTAGTGATTTTGATATGTTAGCATGCTAATGCTGCTACAGTGCTTACTATTATTGAGATGTGTTGTGCTATGAATATGAAGAAAGTCTGCACTAATATGAAAGACTGCACTTGGAGCTATAAGACCACTAACAAACTGGTCATACATACTTTATTTATTATTTCTATATAGTAGCCTACAAAAGTACTATACCCTGATATATACCATATACCACCAGTGGCTCAAATTATACCAGGATAACATTTTTGGACATACCACCCATTCCTATTGTCACCATAACTTTCCTCTTCAAACAACATATAAACAGTATATTTCATCCTGAATCCGTGTATCATTTGTTCATTCATTTTTCTAAATAAAACCAAAAATAATACAGTGAAAAAACAACTACTTTCTTCATTATTTCTTTCCAAAACCAAAATGAAAAGACAGGATAGTGGTGCATTTTTTTCAGTTTTTCTTTTTGTGTTTAAATTAATCATAGAAAAAACAGATAATGGCCATTTCCCATTTTAACCTGAAGTAAATATAGTAAAGTGTAAATGAATGTTAACAACCATAGAACCATGTCCACTGGACTGAAGATCATTATGGTATGATACTGTGGTCATATCTTCAGGTCTTAGGGTGACCCTCTTAAGTTTACACTAATAGGATGTAGGTTTACATCTTTGTCAATGCAGGTCAAAGGTCATTTCCAGTTTACTTTATTTGCTTCAGGTCAAAATTGGATAAAATGGAAAATGGCCGTTATTAGTTTTTTCTGTTATTCATTTAAACCCAAAAAGGAAAACTGAAAAACCACATCATTATCCATTTTTTCATTTTGGTTTTGGAAACAAATAATGAAAAAACAAGTTGTTTTTTCATTGTTTTATTTTTTGTTTTATTTTGAAAAATGAATTAATGAATGATTCACAGATTTTCCTACATTGCCTTATTTGCTTTTCTGTCTGCATCTCTTATCGTTGTTTTCTGATTACTGTCTAGTATCCACAGGCTTCTATCTCATTAAAATGTCAGATAAGTCTAGCTGTTCTGACAGTTCCTCTCATTCTCAGGTTTCCAGATTGTGATCAACCCTATCCTCGACCAGAAGATCTGCAAACAGGCTCCCATCCCACCGACCAGTCTTCGATGGCTGTCCAGAGGGACTATGGCTTCTGGTGCCCAAGGGAGCTGAAGATTGAGCCAGACCTGGGTTACACCTTCATGGGAAAGAAGGACTGTTCTGCTCCTTGTCCCACCATGTTCTTCAGCCACAGAGAACTCACTTTCATGCGCTACTTCATTGGAGTCGTTTCCATTGTCTGTTTGTCCGCAACACTCTTTACTTTTTTGACGTTTCTCATCGACGTGACCAGGTTTGCATATCTAATTTATTAATTTTCTTTTAGATTTGGCTTCACATTATTGATGTTCTGCATCAACGTCACAATACCACGTGACCGTTTGTCACTCTATGACAGAAGTGTCGAATAGGTTGATTTCAGGTGATGTCACATTGCTATATAGTAAGTTGCTGAAATGTAGCAAGTAGTGAAAACTGGGAAATATCCATTTCCTGATAGATTTTTGTCGGGACACGGGACACACAAGTCCAAATCGAGACCGATGGCCTGGTCACCCTACACATGCGGAACATCAATAGGGTGATAAAGACTTGAATGTAGGACATTTTAAATCATATACTCTGTGATAACATCCTTTCTTTGGTGTTTTCTTATTTTTTTTGTCCATTAGGTTCAGATACCCTGAGCGACCAATCATCTTCTATGCTGTGTGTTATGTCATGGTTTCGTTGGTGTTCTTCCTGGGCTTCCTCTTAGAAGACAGGGTAGCGTGTAACTCTGCTAGCCCCTCCCACTTCAAAGCTTCAACAATAACGCAGGGTTCACACAACAAGGTGAACATTCCAGCTCATATTCAAACGCCATTCAACACAAATATACATTTTCACAGTTAAATGTGTAATGTAAGTAAGGTTTTTCTTCTTTTTCTTTCGTCCATGTGTGGAAATTGCAAACAGAAGGCAACGTGCACTTAAGGAAAATACTTTACAAATAAACAACAAATGTTCCAACAATGAGCTTGTTGTTTGCTGTCCTGCAGCACTACATCTTTATTCTGTTTTCCTAGAGAATAGTTTTGAATAACAACTGATTCATGCACAAAGCAATTATTATCAAGGAATAAATATTAAAGAATGCTTTTAATTGTAATTTTCTCTTCCTTCTTTACTCTGATGCGTCCTCAGTGACTTATCCCCTCGCTGAATATGAGGCTAATGTAAAGCGCTTTGAGCACCATGAAGGTGGAAAAGCACTATATAAGTGCAGACCATTTTACAATTTACCCCTGACAGTGTCCTGTGAGCCCAGTTCTGGTCCGGTTTTGGACAAAGCCAAAGTAGTCCTGGCAGGTTTCTTGGGGTCAACAAAATAAAATGTCTTTCTTCTCAAATCAGTATGTGTTGGAATGAGTGATTTATTTCCATAACAAAACCGTTACAGAACAAAAATTCACACCTCGTAATTGTTTGGAGCTAATTCCTCTCAATAGCGATCAATGCCCTAGTGTTGTCAATGCTAACAGATGTACACCTGCACATAGCAGCCGCTAACACTGTTAACTGCTAACACTGTTAACTGCTAACACTGCCCAACAACTGCTACTGTAATGCACAAAAATACACAAAAAATTATGCTGAAATACATAAAAATACACTAAAGATGTGATCCCATACATATTCATGTGAAAAATACTGAACTATCCCTTTCAAACTGAAATAATCAAGGCTGTGCTTGACATTAACTTCAACAGTTTTACACTGTTATGTTTCTGAAATGAACCACATTATCCCAGGGGTGATGAAGTCAAAAGCTGCCAGTGAGTTAATAATACTAATAATAATTATGTCTTCCAGATGATTGACAGACTCCTAATCTGTTAATTTCACTCCTCCTCAGGTCTGTACTCTTTTCTTCATGGTCCTGTACTTCTTCACCATGGCCGGCAGTGTGTGGTGGGTCATTCTGACAATCACGTGGTTCCTGGCTGCTGTTCCGAAGTGGGGCAGTGAGGCCATAGAGAAGAAAGCCCTCCTCTTCCACGCTGTGGCCTGGGGCCTCCCAGGAGCCCTAACCGTCACCCTCCTAGCCCTGAACAAAATTGAAGGCGATGGGATCAGTGGAGTATGTTTCATCGGACTGTATGACATAGACGCCCTGAGGTGGTTTGTTCTGGCGCCGCTCTGCTTTAACGTGGCGGTGAGTAAAGTTAAAGATAAAAAATGACTGAGGGGGCGGGCAGATGAAAGTCAATGGCTGGGATGGTGGGATGGGTGAACAGATTAATGGGTGGGTGGATGACATGATGGTAAGTGAAGGAGCGATAAGTGGATGTCCTTTGCCCTGTCTGCTTGGCTGTCATCCAGGTTTTAACAAATCATCATGATTATTATTTATTATTAATGATCCTGCTCAGTCACCGTTACTCTCTCCTCAGGTGGGGGTCTCTCTATTGTTAGTCGGCATCGTGGCTCTGAACCGGGTCCGGATGGAGATTCCACTGGAGAAGGAGAATCAAACCAAATTAGTGAAGTTCATGATCCGGATGGGAGTGTTCTCCGTGCTCTACCTGGTCCCCTTACTCACTGTTATAGGATGTTATTTTTACGAACACACCTACCGCAACCTTTGGGAAACGACCTGGATGGAAGAGAACTGCAGGTTCTACCACATCCCCTGTCCGTATAAGGTAATGTATTAATGTTTGCTTAATAGAGATCAGTTTTAATTTTGTCAGATGAGACAAAATATTTTTGTTGACGACCCTTTTTCCCCATGACGAAGACGAGACAACACATCTGTTCTAAAAACACTGACAATAACCGTGATGATGTGCGTGTTTGTTGACGAATAAAAACAAGAAGAAAATATCCGAGCGCTGCGAGTTAAGAGTTAAACTTTTAGAACAACGCTGTGCTTGTCAATGTAACAATTCTCTTACTGACCAACCAAAAGCAATGAGGAGGCGGGACAACCACAGTGTGTTAATGTTTACACATACAATGGATACGTCTGTGTAACTTAGCAACAACACCCGTTGTCAGAAAACGCCCTGGAGACAAGGTTTTTATCTCTGTGCTAAAAACACATCCTATGGACACAGGTCCTTATGTGTAACACCACAAATGTATCTTTTTACAAACACATGCTAGTTGTGGATTGAAACACACAGTTCTACCAAAAAACCTCAACTACTGAAAGACATTATGACTCATTTATTAATTAAATCTCACATGTTTTCATATTGTCTTTCTACTGTAGACCTCCATCTGATAACAGATTTTTATTTTGAATCGTTCTACTAGTTTTTGTGATGTATTATTATTCAGAACATTTTATCTGTATTTTTATTTCATTTCAGTGTGTTTGCTCAGTTATAAAGGTAGCTGTAGTGTTGTAATGTTTGTATGCGTTATTTGTAATAAATTGAAGAACTGAGGATTTATTAATTCAAGTAAATTCAATCAGACATGTAATAAATATGTTAGTTATAGAACACAACTCAACTGGAATTAATACACAAGAATATTCCTGAAATAAATGGAACAAGACTGACATGTTTGGACTAAAATTCCTTATGTTAACGTCTGACTAAAAGTAGCCAAAAAAATGGAGACTTTTAGTCGACTAAATTATGACTAACAAAAATTATTTGTGAAAGAATAAAAGTGACTAAAGACTAAGAATGAACTTTGACAAAAGACAAATGAAAAATGGGAAGGAAAATTAACAAGAGGTAGAACATGTAAAAATCCTTTAATAGTTATTTTCATTGTATAAAATGACAGCATGTCTGAAAGGTTATCATCATAATTAAGTTTGTGGTGTCTGTGAAACTTTGATGTTATGTAGCCTGACTGTGATTTCTAAAAACAACATGCTGCTGACAAAAGTAGTTTTACTGGTAAAACAAAAATAAGATGAAAGCTGTAAGAGACTGTAATTATCCTCTAACGAACAGTGGCTTTTTTCTTTGTGAGTAACAGACATCTGCTCACGTGTGTGAATGAGAGGAAACACACTATGTGGACGATGCATCATTAGCTCAGTTAATACGGCAAAGAAAAAACTACACACACACAAAACGACTACATTCTGCTCCTGTGTGTGTGTGTGTGTGTGTCTGTGTTTGCTGAGTTCTACACTCTGCTTTCAGTTGTCTCTCTCTGTCCTGTCTCTCTCTGTCCTGTCTCTCTCTGTCCTGTCTCTCTCTCAGGTCTTTCTCTCTATGAGCTCTTTGTAGTAGTTATGGAGAGCAGTGGGAGTGAAGCTTTCTTTCAACCTACTGCTAAATTATTAACCAGAATCTATACACACACATACAGCACAGATATACACAGACACTACAACTTCCTGCCACACACACACAAAGCAATAAAAGCTTGTCATCATTTTTTTTTGTCAATTATGAGAAACCTTCCACATGTAGGTGGTTTATGTTTCAATGTTTCATTCATTTTCTTTTCATTTATTTCCTCCAAGGAGGAGACACCAGGTCACTAGCCATGAACAGACTTGGTATGTAAGATAGGTTATAAAAATGACAAATACAGACATATGAGAGAGAGCGAGAGAGAGAAAGAACTCAGTGCCTGTACTTCCCCCATCATTGTATCTCCTAGTGCAGCTTAGACTGAACTGTGACTTCAGTCTGTTTTTACTTAACCTGACCATAGGCTTTCTCAAACAGAAATGTTTTCAACCTAATTTTAAATGTAGAGACTGTGTCGGCCTCTATAATATTAAATGGAAGCTGACTCCACCAGACAGTAACCATGGTAACTAAAGGCTCTAGCTCCTACTGTACTTTTAGAAACCCTGGGAACTTTCAATAAACCTGCATTCTGAGAACAGAGGGTTCTATTGGGCTGGTACAGAGCCAGATCATATTTAAGATAAGAGGGGCCCATACCATTAATGGTTTTATATGTAAGGAGGAGGGTTTTAAATTTAATTCTAAACTCAACTGGAAGCCAGTGAAGGGTTTAGAGCACAGCGGTGATGTGTTCTCTTCTGTTTGATCCTGTTAATAATCTTGCTGCTGCATTTTGAACCAGTTGAAGCTTTTTAAGGAATATTTAGGACACGTTACAAGTAAGGAGTTACAATAATCTAACCTTCAGACATCCGATGAGTCAAGACCTATGGCTCCATCACGTCATGTTTTGACGTCATGTGACACCATATCAAGCCTTGGTGGAGGTCTGCTGTCTCTGACTGACTTGTTCTTTTATTAATTTGTTATGGGAGTTATTTCCTGATCATGACCCTGAATGTTGTTATAATAACGACGTGTGACTGACAGACTATGTTAGAGTGAGTGTGGAGGCGGCAGGTGCAAGTCCTTATGTTACTGTGTGTGTGTGTCTGTGTGTGTGTGTGTGTGTGTGTGTGTGTGTGTGTGTGTGTGTGTAAGCTCATGATGAGAGACCCCCATTATGTTCTATTGTAGCTTTGGAATTTCAATATTGCTCTGTGTTATTCGATCTTTGCCCCAGGGTGTGTGTGTGTGTATGAGGTGCAATTGCATGTTTTTGGATAATTACAGATTCTCTTGGTGTTGTGTGTCTCCATCAGTGATAATTTACTGAAAGCCAAAACTCTCCCATTTTGATTTGGGATGAAAACATGAGTGTTAATGTTAGTGTGTGTGAGACAAACTAAAACATTTGTACTAATGTAAGTTCTTCTCATGATCTGCTTTGGTCAAATCAAACACGTCCTGCTTTTACAGATACACTACAAGTTTAAAATACTATGTGAAATGCATCTTTACCAGGAATCAATCATTCTATGCCCACACCCAGTCTAACCTTCAGTGTATGGATCCATTTTTAAGGGTCTCCCACAAGATGACTATGAACCACAACACACACATCTGCTTCCACCCATGTCAGTCAAAACTCAGCTGAAAACTACTGTAAAATAATAATAAACTACTGTAAAATAATCATAATAAAAGGCCACATTTTGAACTTGGACTGAACTGCAGTATGTTTTATTGTCAGGAATAATCAATACATTTATTTCTATGAAATAGATAGATAGATAGATAGATAGATAGATAGATAGATAGATAGATAGATAGATAGATAGATAGATAGATAGATAGATAGATAGATAGATGTTCTAAATGTTCTGTCCATATCCACTAACTCAAACCCAATAAAACACGTCATCTACACACTAACTCCCTTTTAAAGGCTTTAGTTTGGGATATTTTTTTCTATTTTCTATTGTTTCTTGATTAAATAAGTATTATTTCATCCATATCAAAAAAAATGCAGTTTTACTTTTTACTTTATTACAGTTGAGTAGTTATACTTTTTTTACTTTTAATTCAGTAAAGCAGTTGAATCAGTACTTCTACTTTTACCAGAGTATTTTTTCACACCAGTAAATGTACTAATACTGCAGTACAGAATGTGAGTACCTCAACCACCTCTGTTACATTAAACTCTGCCCTCTGGTGGAACAGACTGTGTCCTACATCAGTCCATAACATGAACAACTGTATTCATCTGTTGAAGCAGACAGATTCTTTTTAGAACGTCTCCCTCTTCTATCACATAAAATGACTGAATAAAATAAATCAGCTGCTGAATACCTTCCTGTTAACATACCACAACTTTAATGTTCTACAGATCTTCATAATTCTGATTCTGTTCTTTAATTATCAAACCTTTTCTGTTGCTCTTCTACTTGTATGGATCCTCTGCTGACATTTTTCTTTTAATTGTTGTTAAATGTCTGTTCTCTTCAGGTGGAGCAGACCAGTCATCCAGCCATGGTTTTATTTTTAATCAAGTACCTGATGATGTTGGTGGTTGGCATCCCCTCAGTGTTCTGGGTGGGCAGTAAGAAGACCTGCTTCGAATGGGCTGGTTTCTTACATGGACGCAGAAGGAAAGAGTAAGGAAATAGCTTTTTTTCCCACCTTCATTTAGTGTGTTTTTGGTTTAAACTTACTATATGTACATGTACAATAAATACAAATATTTATGCAGCAACGTGGTGATGCCAGGAAAACCTAATGTACTTTCACTCAATAATAGAGCTGTAACTAATGATTACTATTATTTTAATAGTCGACTAGTCACCGACTATTGAAACGATTAGTCGACTAATCGGATGATTTTTTTTTCTTAATTTTAGCATGAAGTTGATTTAATTATATAGAAAATGATAATAAATACAAGAAAGATGAGTAGAGTGGAAAAATATACATCTTTTATTGAACATACTGCAGATTAGTACAAAAATTAAATAAAAATATCTCTTTTGCAGGAAGGCAGAGTATGAAACAGGCCTTAAATGTCTGATCTGAACCAGCCTGGGTCCGATTCAAATTATAAAAATTATAACCGAACCTGTCAAATACTCCCAGCTCTAGTCCATAGTGCCTCTCTTCTTCAGACTGAATACATTTAATTTAAAGTATGTTTGTCACACACAGTCTGACATAACGCTCAAGATCTGTACTATAGTAAAAAGTTTATAAAATGTAAAATGTCATAAATGTTACTTGAATCGTACCGAGGTGAGTCAGACTCTGTTTCATTCAACTACTCGACATACTTTCTCTTTTGTGCATCATTTGTGCATCAAGGCAACGTCTGCTTTTCAAACCTGTCCAGTATTTTTTTTTTTTATTCACCGTATCCAGCCTAATATTATCCTAAACTTTAGAAGGTTTGGTACTAGTACCTGATGCTGACGCCGACATTTCTGTATCACCGCACAGAGGCGCTATTGTTTATGAGCGACTCTTAGCAGAGATTGTAATGAAGTGAGATGTCTCACTCTGTTGGAAAAACGTGTTTGGCGACAACAGTTGACAATGGAATCCACTGTCGACTATTTCTATTAGCGATTTTTGTCGACAACATCGACAAATCGTTGCAGCCTTACTCAATAATGGCACAATTATGTCATTTTCTTCTTCCTACTCCCTTGTACTTTTATTCCATTACACAACTCATCATTTCATGTCCCATCCATTTTTGTGTTGCACCCCAAAAATCAACCGTTGTCCTTTAAATGTCTTTTGTCTCTAAAGCAGTGGGGTGAATGAGTCTCGCCAGGTGCTGCAGGAGCAACCAGACTTTGCCCAGTCACTGCTGCGTGAACCAAACACCCCCGTCATTAGGAAGTCCAGAGGAACATCCACTCAGGTACAAACACACACACACAGTATTAAAGGCCTTTGGCTGATGCCTCTAGCTAATGTTAGTTTTATTAAAGGGATTATCCAGAGTAAAAATCAGTTTATGATGATTGGGAGTACATGCATATAGTTGACATTAAAATGTGGATGAACATTGATGAATTTCCATTTTGTCATTTTGATCCAAACTATGTTAACATGGAAGTGATGAGGACATGTCTTTTTCACTGACACCAAACTATTTTTAGACTAACTCTTCTAAAGTTTACAACAACATCACACTTACATGGTAGTAAGTAGAGGGCCCCTAAAGACAAACCCAAGTGTCCTGAGGTCTTCATGTCCTCAGATAGTGTGTCCACAGTTACTGATCTATAGACATGATCCTCTGGATTCATAAGACATCTGAGGAGGAAGACCCAAATAGTCCATTGTCCAGTGCACAGTTAGACGCTCTGGAAATTCACTACTTCATTGCATTGTTTTTTAAAAAACATAGTCCAGTATTTGGTTATAAATGTAAATGAAGGTATATGCAACAGTAAAGCTTAGACTACTAACACGTTGGTGTTTTCAAAGCCATATCTACAACAAATCTGTGGGTGTTTTTTTTGTGTGTCCCTGTCAATTGTCCATGTCAGGGGGTACTAGACTAAAAATATGTTTCTAAGGGGGAACATCACTGAAAAGGTTTGACAACCACTGGTCTAGATGTCAATATTCAATTGAAGTCAATTTTATTTATAAATCCCCAAATCACAACACAGTCGTCTCACAGAGCTTCACAGAAACACAATCAACCACAGAACTAGATAAAAAAAAAAGTCCCAAGCATCCCCTGTCCTTAGACCCTCCTTCTCAGCAAGAAAAAACTTCAAAACCCAGTGGGACAAAGAATAAATCTTGAGAACCACACTGAAGGACGGATAGATGGACGTCCATTTTTAAATGAACGGGGGGCAGGTCCATCCACCAGACAGGTGAGAAAGGAGGTCTGGGGTCACAGGTCAGCACAGGACTCAAGCGAGCCACCGCAGATTCTGTCGTCCATGGCTCCCTACTCGAACACTGCTGAATATCTACATAAAGTTGTGATTGAAGGTTTAATGTCTGTGTTGTGTCTAACTTGTGTCCATGCTACGATAGGGTACGTCAACCCACGCCTCCTCCACACACCTGGCGGTCCTAGATGATGTGGACGAGCCAATCAGAACCCACCATGGACATCCAACCACTACCAGAAGTAAAGCTGGCAGCGTCCACAGTAAAGTCAGTTACCATGGCAGCCTACGACGCACCAGAGACGACAGGTAGACCATCTGTCCATATTGAAATAAACACAAGTGGTCAAAGTACTCACATCCTGTACTACAGTAGAAGTACAGCTACTGGTGTGAAAAAATACTCTGGTAAAAGTAGAAGTACAGATTCAACTCCTTTAAAGATAAAACAGTACAACTTCTCAATTACAAAAAAGGAAAAAGTAAAACTGCATTTTTTATTTTTTTTTTTTGCTTTGGATGAAATGATTTAAGCAGAAAATACCTGAAAAATGTCAAAAATATCCAAAAATAAATCCTTTAAAGGTGAGTTAGTGTGTAGATGATGTTTTATTGGCTCATGGTACTGAGGTTAGTGGGTATGGACATTTAGGAAAAATGAAAAAGTCATAAATAGGAGATTTAAAAAAGTATAATTATAAGATTAAAAAAATGTAAATCATGAGATAAAAGTCACCTTTGAAAAAGTAATAAGTCTATTCTGAGAATGTAAAGACTATAAAGTACAGATATTTATATAAAAATGTAGGGAGTAAAAGTAAAAAGTTTCCAGAAAAATAAATACTCCAGTAAAGTACAGATACTTAATCTACTCAAGTACAGTTATGAAGTACTTTTACTGAGTTACTTCCACCTCTGGAAATAAGATTTTTTTTTCCTCCCATCTTTTCATCAAACCTCCTCATCCTCCTTCTCCTCCTTCTTAGAAGTGACACAGTGACTCATCATGGTGGTGAGGATCACAGTTTCCATGGCAACACATCCCATCAGGACCACCCACTCTCCGCTCACAGCAGTCTTCATCAGATCGACAGTCAGTCCAGGTCTGGCAGCCAGAGGGAAGCAGCTGACGACCCCCCCACCCTGATCACCCACGGGACCACCGCCTCCACGACCGCCGCCTCCGCCGACGGTCGAGCGGTGGAGGACGACGGCACCAGCGCCTGAGTCTAGAAGACTCTGATTTCACTGGAAGTTTCTGAGTCACTGTTAGTGACAAATAAAACACACACTGACCACAACAGTGTGTGTTCTGCTGTAGGAAGATGTTAAAGTACTGAAGGTTCAGTGGGGGGGGGGGTCTGCAGTGTTCCTCACTGGTTGTTTTATTTTACAGTGTAACAAAAGGTCACCACAGTCCAGTCTGTCTTTGACCGACCTCCTGCAGTTTAAGGTTCGTTTTATTCGCTCAAGTGAATTTACGATACAGTCGACTGATATTCAGTCCCTCCAGGATTTCTTTGGCCTTTTTTCAGATTGTTTCATCCTAAAATGTCTGATGTTTCAAGAGCTTTTCTGAAAAATTGCAATGAAAGTTGTGGTGGTTTTTAGGCTTTTCTTGTGGTTAGGAAGTGAAAGTTGTGATTTTCCCTTTTTGTAATTAAAAGTAAGTAATATTTCAAATATTTAGTGACTGGAAAATGAATTCAAAGTCATTGTGATATGATCTTTTAAACTACATTTTTCCCAGATGGAAAATAAACATTTATGAGGATTACAAAAATACAACTAAAAATATATTTATTAACAAATGCACCTGTTGGTTCAAAGGTTAAAGTTCATATGACCTCACAACACTACATGAAGTTATAAAACATAATACAAAAAAAAAAAACATTATTACTAGTACTGTGTACTGTGTAGTAGAGGCAGTTTGTGACAAAAATAGAACAAACACACTGATATATTAAGACAACCTTACAAATATAACAAATAAAATATTACCTGGATGACAAAAATGCAGCAAAAAGGTACTGTATATTCCACACTATACGGTGCATTAACTGAAGTCAAAACCATGAGATAAAAAGTCTAAATGCAAGTCACTAAGCACAACCAGAATGAATCCATATATAAGTCTTACTGTGGTTTTTGGACAAAATTAAAGTCTTTTAAATGCACCTTATAGTCTGGAAAATATGATACTCTTCCAAATGCACCTGTTGGTACAAGTGCATTATGGGTAAGGTAAACAGGAAAAGGCAGAAGGAGCAGCTCGAGACGTGGTAAATGATTGGTCACATTTTGGAGGAAAGTGGCAGTGATTGGTTAAAACTGTAACATGGAGCTGAATTTGTGATTTGTGTTAAAGTTACAGATGGCAAAATCCTGGAGGGTGTGATATTTGTTGTGACTGACACGCTGAGCCGTAGAGAATAAATTCATAAAAAACAAACGCAATTCAGGGAACGTTTGAGTCGAGCCAAAGTGAACCGGAGCTCACACTGGACAGGACGTCACTGCGGGTACGAAAGAACAGACTGAAGTGTGTTTGTGCAGCTGCCGTCGTGGACTCAGAGCTGGGACCATTATTTTTCTATGGACAAACGAGTGTCTTCATCAGCTCTGGGACATCCTGTCTTAAGTCCCCAATTTCTTACAGGGTCTACAGAACATTTCCATGAATATGCGAACACTGCTGAGTATTGCTTTTGTAACAATCTTGAATAGTTTTCCCACTACCTGAGGTGTATCTCACTCAAAACTTCACTCATTTCTATAGAAGCCCATTTCTGCCAGGAGAAAAAAAGACCCATAGAAAGTCAACATTTTGAGATAAAAAAAAAGGTGAAATTTTCAGATTCACATTCATGATTTATTTTCTCTGAGAGGAAATTCATTTTCACAGTTAAGTTCCATAAAGAAACAGACTGAGGAGTCGCAGCCAGAGCTGCACCAGGTCACATTTTTAGATAAAAAGTGTACATTTTGACAAACTAACAGCACATGCTAAAACTGGATCCCAAATTTTGACTTTTTATCTCAATATTTTGACTTCTTTTGACCTTTTTTTTCTCATGGCATAAATGGGCTTCCATAAACTTCAGTCTTCATTTTGACTTAGTTTTAGTTTTTCCAGCCTTTGTTCATCCTGCAGCTTTTTAATGAATGAAACGTGTCTCTATGTGACGTAGAGACGAACAAACATGGACCTATGGTGACATTATGGACCTCTGTAGTTTAATATGTTTATACTGTGAAAACTGTGTGTGAGTGAATCTGTGGATCATTCATTCATTCATTTTTCAAAATAAAACCAAAAATAAGACGACGAAACAACAAGTTATATTATTTGTTTCCAAAACCAAAATGAAAGAAACAGATAATGTGTTTAAATGAATGGTAGAAAAAACAGACATTTTATCCAATTTTGACCTGAAGCAAATTGAGTAAAGTGTAAATGACCTTTGACCCTCAGTGACACAGATGTAAACCTACGTCCTATTAGTGTGACCACACTATCATACCATAATGATATTCAGTCCAGTGGACATGTTTCTGTGGTTGTTAACATTAATTTACACTTTACTATATTTACTTCAGGTCAAAATTGGATAAAACGGAAATTGACAGTTATCAGTTTTTTCTATTATTCATTTAAACACAAAAGGAAAAACTGAAAAAAAAAACGCATCGTTATCTGTTTTTTTATTTTGGTTTTGGAAACAAATAATGAAGAAAAAAGTTGTTTTTTCGTTTTCGGTTTTATTTTGAAAAATAAAACCAAAAGAATGATAAACTGAGTATTGAACAAGAGACAGAGTGGAAATAAGACACAGTGGAGTGTTTTTAAACTTCATTCCTCTCTGTGGTGAAACCTGGTGTGACCAAGAATGTAAAAAGGATCTTCTTGAAGTCAGATACGTGGGCACTGTCGGGTCAAACAAACTGGAAAAATGTGCACACACACACACACACAGACACACACACACACACACACACACACACACACGAAAAGGCAGCTTTGGACAGAGGTTTGTTAGATTCCAGTCACTCAAATAAAATAAAATATCACAGCAAACATAACCAGTAAAACCCAAATGTCCGAGGTGGTCAGAGTACTCACATTCTGTACTACAGTAGAAGTACAGTAACGGGTGTGAAAAAATACTCTGGTAAAAGTAGAAGTACTGATTCAACTCATTGAAGTAAAAGTAAAAAAAAAAAAAAACTACTGAACTGTAATAAAGTAAAAAGTAAAACTGCATTTTCTTTTTAACTATGGATGAAATAATACTGATTAAGCAGAAAAAACTGAAAATTTTCAAAAATATCCAAAAGTAAATCCTTTAAAAGTGAGTTAGTGTGTAGATGATGTGTTTTATTGGGTCATGGTACTGAGTTTAGTGGGTATGGACAGAACATTTAGGAAAAATGAAAAACTCATAAATAGGAGATATTTAAAAGCTTAATTAGGAGATGAAAAACATTAATGAATAATGAGATAAAAAAAGGTTAAATTATGAGAAAAAAAATCTGAATTATGAGATAAAATGTCAAAATTATGAGACAAGAAATGGATAATTTTGAAAATAAAAAAGTCAAAATGATGATATAGTCACAATTTCTGATTTACAACTTATTTTTCACACTGTCACATCTGTTTAGTTTGAAAAAGTAATGATTCTATTCTGAGAATGTGAAGAGTATAAAGTACAGATATTTATATAAAAAGGGAGTAAAAGTAAAACGTTTCCAGAAAAATAAATACTCTAGTAAAGCACAGATACTTAAAACCTGTACTTAAGTACAGTTAATGAAGTACTTGTACTGAGTTACTTCAACCTCTGTCAAATTTAAACAGATTTTCTTTATCAAAGCCTCAAACAGAAAAAAGAACATTTAATGTCTTTTATCTTAAGGTCAACAGGTTGAGTTCAGAGGAAGTGCAGTTCTTTTCTAATTAATTTAATTTCCAGCTGTTTTTACCATGTACATAAACTGCTTCTTTTTATCATTTTATTTTTTTACCTGCTCTGTGACGTTTGTTTTGCTGTTGATAGAAAATTCAAACTCAGTCAATTGGCAGTGAAACATGAATTAATTGTGCGTTAGATTATTTCTGACAGTAAATGTCACAGTGAATGTTTTTCTACTTTTCTTATTCCCCTAAAACCCTAAGAACCTACCTCACATGTACGTCAGTGTTTGTGGGAAGGAAACCATCGACCACATGTGTCAAACTCCTGCATGTTTTAGATATTGATTCAGTTTAATCCTTTAACTCCTGAGACTTTAGCAGTTACAAAAAATTAAAAATAATAAAATAAGCAACAAAATGAACAAAAACTAATAATAAAATAATTGGTAACATGAACAAAGTTAGACACAAATGGAACAAAATCAAAGAAAACAAAAATAAAATACACAAAATGAACAAAGACTAATAAATATTTACGAAATTATAAATAATGTGGAAAAAATGTGCTAACACAGAAAACTATTGCAATTTGGTCCCTGCAGTTTTAATTGACTCTTTTTTGTTTTTTAAAATCAGTTTCCTTTTGACACCTGTTCCATGAACAAAACTCAATAAAAATAAAATGAAAAGAAACTACATTTTTTTTACAGTATTTAAATTAAATCATTCAGAACACATCAGTGCTGACACGTAAGAGTAAATAATCAGCTCCTCATCAGTTCAGCAGAAGACTGATAATGATGGAATGGTTTCCATGGTGATAGAAGAGGGTAACATCTAAAACATCCAGGTCTACAGTTTGACATCCTCTGTTCTACACATATACAGTCATGGGTTTTTTGTGCAGCTCAGTCCTTCCTTCCTGCAGCTGCTTTTGTGTTTTTCCAGGCTACCTCTTCAGTTGACGCTTAAACCCTCCAGCTTTCTGTACCAGTGGTTCTCAAATGGTGGTATGTGGAGGTATTGCAGGGGGTACGTGAAGCTTTTCAAAATTCTTTTTCAAAAAATAAGTACCGTTTATGACTATATCACTATAAGGAGCATTAAGTGAAGTCAAAATTGTGAGATAAAAAATCTAAATTATGAGATAAAAAGTCAAAATTATGAGATAAAAAGTTAAAATTGTGAGATAAGTCAAAATTATGAGATAAAAAGTCAAAATTATGAGATAAAAAGTCAAAATTATCAGATAAAAAGTCAAAATTATCAGATAAAAAGTCAAAATTGTGAGATAAGTCAAAATTGTGAGATAAAAAAGTCAAAATTGTGAGATAAAAAGTCAAAATTATCAGATAAAAAGTCAAAATTGTGAGATAAAAAGTTAAAATTGTGAGATAAAAAGTCAAAATTATCAGATAAAAAGTCAAAATTATCAGATAAAAAGTCAAAATTATCAGATAAAAAGTCAAAATTGTGAGATAAGTCAAAATTGTGAGATAAAAAAGTCAAAATTGTGAGATAAAAAGTCAAAATTATCAGATAAAAAGTCAAAATTGTGAGATAAAAAGTTAAAATTGTGAGATAAAAAGTCAAAATTATCAGATAAAAAGTCAAAATTATCAGATAAAAAGTCAAAATTATCAGATAAAAAGTCATAATTGTGAGATAAAAACTGATAAGTTTGTATTTAATAAATCAGACACTGATTTTACAGCACTGTTCCTCTGTTTTCTTCCAAAAATGTTTTGTCCATGTCAGGAGGTACTGGACTAAAAATCTATTTCTGAGGGGGAACAGTTTTGGAAGCACTGTTCCAGTGAACATACTACTGCCTCTGTGTTTGACTTTGTCGTTACCTACCGTGGAGTTTATCTGTTGTTCATAACATTTCCTGTTCTGCCTTTCCACTCCAAAACTGCCTCTGCTTCTGTAAATGTTCCTTTTCCTTTGGACCTACAGCAGTTGTCTGTACTCTTAAGTGTTGACTGCTTACAAACACTAACCACTGCATTTATTTTTATTTTTACCTCTGAACTGGAAATCAACAATGTGGTTGATACTGTGGAACTGCAGACTGACAACTTCTACTGATGGAATATTTCCTTCTAGTTGGAAAATCTAGGTCTGTATTTATTGGTTTTCATTTGCCAGTTGAATAAAGAGGACTTTTCAGACGTCATATTCTGACACAAGTTCAGAGTTTTGTGAAATATGACCTGTTATCGACTATGGTTTTAAAATAATATTGTGAATTTTTAAACAAATGTATTTGCCTTTTAACTTATTTTGCAGTTTTGAACTGTGATGACTTTTACATGCAGTCTAATAAATGCTCTTAAAGAATAAAATGCTATTGATTTTAAATGTTTATTCCACTGCCCTCTAGAACGTTGCTACAGCTCCCGTTCACTTTGAATTGACGTCCCAGCCTTCAGCGGACACATTTTTTTCCATAACCACCCGCTGCCAATTGCAACGAGTTTTGTCACTTCAGATTCACGTTACCATATCACTCCGCAGGTAGTTCGGTCACTTTGAAAGTAAATATTCACTACGTTGTAATGGCTAGTTTATCCAGTCTGTTAGAGTAGTAGCAGTAATAAGGTAACTCGTAGAATAAGCAGAATAATATATTGCCCACGCGGGGCCGAACAACACCCCACCCCATTTTGTGGTGTTGTATCTTATTACTTAACATCAGTAGTTGTTCTCATGGATGAAGTTATAACATGACTAATGGCCTCCGTACACAAAACTGTGTAGTTAATGCTTCGAACTGAACAATTTTATCAAGATATTGTGTGATTTGAATAGAAAGAAATGAGAATCCATGTGAATTAAGAGATGAAAATGTACACAGTTTTAAATAATACTGAAGTATATTTCAACAGTAGAACAAAACATGATATAAAACTTTCCTGTTTTTTGTAAAACACACTTTGATGCAGATGTAGTAAAGTTTCTAACACATACTGCAGTTATTTAAACATGCACGATCTTAAAGAGATTATCTGGAGTAAAAATAAGTTAAACTCATTTTTTAGATTAGGGGTTCTCAAATTGCGCTACATGTACCCCTGAGGGTACATGGAGGTTATGCAGGAGGTACGAGAAGCTTTTCAAAATTATTTTAAATTAAAAAACAATAACTAAAAAACATTATGTAAGATTCTGGTTTTAAATGTTCTTAACCCTTTGTTGGTCACACTATAAAAATCACAATAGAAACTTTTTTTTCCACCTCACAGGGACTATAACATTAAACAGATTTATTTTTTTACTGACCCTAAACTTAACTAAAGTATTAAAACTCAAACCTTATTCCGTCACCAATCTTACCAACATAATGTGTGACTTGGTTCAAATTGAATTGGGTTTGTAGCATTAGTGATTAACATTAGCGATTAGCATTTCATGGCCCTTTGCTATTATTTCTACTGTTTGGTTCAGCACGTTCTCAAAAAATGATTACATGAATACCAAAGTATTTCTGAAAACATGAGAATTATTTATGTAAAAGTTAATAAAATGACAAAAGTGAAACTTACCTGCAATTATGTGTCCAAAAGTAAAGATCATAGCAGAGGTGTTGTTAGTTATGATCGTCTTCCTTGATGATATACTAGCATGAGCTGAATACATCATTTTTGTGCATTACATGCTTCTTACAAAAAGGGGAAACTTCCCAAGAAGTTTGGTGTCAAAGGACTTAAATTTAGATTAGATATCAGGGTTCAAAGTTACCTCTACCAAACGGTTGAGATGACCAACAAAGGGTTACATTATCAGTAATGTTAGTTTTGCCTAAAGTTCCAAAAAATATAAAATTGTAAAGTCAGAGTGTACATATTAGAGGTACTAAAGAACAGCAGGAAGTGAAAATAGAGTACAAACTACAGATAAAGTAAATGTTCCTTCACTCATACGAAGCCTGGAAAAGCTGGTCAACACTTATTCATGGAGTTATGACCAGATTCCTGATCGTTCCCGTTTTCGTCGGACAATGGCTGCTACATCTTGTTTGAGTGCAGTGACGCTCTGTTCCAGCTGTTCTGAGAAATCTCTGAGCAGACGATTCTGTTCATCTACGAAGAACCTGAGGCCTAAGAGGTCTGACTCCTCCTGGAAACAAAAACACACAGAACCCAGACTCACTAAGAAGAATCTCATTCTACCTTTTACTCCTTCACCTCAGTTTTACTTGTCCAGGGGTAAAGGGTAGGGGTGCGTCAGTTCAGGTTAAGGCAGAGGGGTAGGGGGAAGGGGAGGGGCTTTAAAAACAGAGGGTTACGAGAAATTTCCCAGAATACACTGAGAATTATATTAAAAATGGTGGCATCTACGACAAAACAGAAATGTAGTATTTTTAAATAACAGTTTTTCAGTTGTGATAACTGTTGTATACAGTTTAACGTTGTCCCAATGTGTAATGGTCATTTTATACATTCATTCATTCATTATCTGAACCCGCTTTATCCTCACTAGGGTCGCGGGGGTCACTGGGGGCCTAATCCAGCTACAATGGGCGAAGGCGGGGTACACCCTGTATGAGACGCCAGTTCATCGCAGGGCTGAACATATATAGACAAACAATCACTCTCACATTCACACCTATGGCCAATTTTAGATTAACCAATTAACCTATCAGTGCATGTGTTTGGATGGTGGGAGGAAGTGCCCGGCAAAAACCCACGCGGACACGGGGAGGACATGCAAACTCCCATTTTATACATAAACACATGAAATCCTATATAACTGTTTAAAATTATTTTTGCAGCGATTCATTTTGCATTGATACACTACTATTATTGTACTGTCCCATATTATTATTATTATTTTCATTTTATATTGTATATAGACAAATACCTCTTTATTTAATTCATATATATATATATATATATATATATATATATATATATATATATGAAACAACAAGGACATGTCATGTCAACCGCTAATGAACTGATGCAACAACTACATTTACCAACTGGGAATGAATAAAGTATGTCTATCTATCTATCTATCTATCTATCTATCTATCTATCTATCTATCTATCTATCTATCTATCTATCTATCTATCTATCTATCTATCTATCTATCTATCTATCTATCTATCTATCTATCTATCTATCTATCTATCTATCTATCTATCTATCTATCTATCTGTCTCTGTCTGTCTGTCTGTCTGTCGATCTATTCTATACTAAAATAGTGATATAAAAGAAAGTACAAGTAAAACCTAAAAACTACTACTACTACTTTAAACCCAGGTAGATAAATGCATAATAATTATTGCACATGTAAATAGAAATGTCACAGCCCATTATTTGCACATTATCTATTTAAAGTGTTTAACAGTTGGATGGTGTTTGGGACAAAAGTCTTTATTAAATCTTGTTGACAAATCTGCAGTTGTCGCTGTGATAGTTTGTGCCTGAAGGTATGAGGTCAAACAGTAGAAGTTTAGGTTGTACTGTTCACTAACGCTGCATACGTACGCTGGGCCTGTGTCTGCGGAGGCGTTGGAGTTGACCTCTGACCGCCGTCATACTGTGGTAGAAAAGCTTCAGAGCACGAGCAAATTCTGCATCACAGCTGGGACGCACTGACCGACCTCGCATGTTCTCCCCTCCTAAGACACAGTCGCAAAGAAATCATTGAGTATGGACTGTTGAGACGCATTTTATAATAAACGTCCAAAATATAATAACTTTTTCATTTTATTTTGTAATAAACTGCCACAACATATTTTATAATAAATATTTCCTCATTATATAATAAGTTATTCCACTTTATAATAAATATTTCCTCATTATATAATAAGTTATTCCATTTTATAATAAATATTTCCTCATTATATAATAAGTTATTCCATTTTATAATAAATATTTCCTCATTATATAATAAGTTATTCCATTTTTTAATAAATATTTCCTCATTATATAATAAGTTATTCCATTTTTCAGCAGCAGGTACTTTGTTAGTGTGACATTAAAACTAAAGGAGCTGTTTGGGAAACATTCCAAGTGGTTTATGTCTTGGCTGGTAATTAGACATATTAGACATTAGGACAATTTGAAATTACAGATATATTTAGTACATATAAACGTTGTTGTTTGTTTTTAACCTTTTGAGTTAATTTCATATTAGTTTAAATGAATGTTAGTGGATAAATGATGTGGTCACAGCAGCTCTGTAAACAAACAAAGACACTCACGTTATTTAAGGTAGAACTTCTATTCATTGGTTCATTATTATTTTAAATTGTCCACAAGCCTGCATGTGTTGGTTGTATTTATTGTTGTTGTTTATAACTATTATTGATGTGGTTTTGGTTCCAATGAAAAAAATCTGGGATTTACAGAATATTCTGTTAATTCAACCTTTGAATAGTGTACTGATAGTAATTAAGTACTGTTACTAGGATAATACACTGATACTAATAATAGACCTGGCTTTTACAAATACTTCAAATAAAATAGAAGCAGAATTGTTATTACGTAATGAACCAAGTTATTACATTTTCAACAGAATAAAAAAGTTGTATTTTGTAATCATCTTCTCATAATGCGTTGAGGCAGTTGATCACAAAATTAAATGAAAAAGTTATTATATTTTAGACGTTTATTACAAAATGCGGCTCAACATGGAGTCTGTGAAATAAATAATAAATCAGCTCAGTGACAGATGGGCACTTACCATGTTTAACTGTGTTGAGTTGTTCTCTCAGACTCTGGTTCTCTTTCCTCAGTAAAGCGTTTTCACTCTTTACGTCCTCTAGGTCCTGCTGTAGAGCTCGTACTGAACCCTTCACTTCTGCTGAATCCACACACTGAAACACATTGAACAATCACAGTCATTGAACTCTACAGACCAGACCTCAGTCTGATGAAATCCACCAGGTTATTTTTGCACCATATTCATACAGTCCTGATCCAGTACATTAATGATCACATTAAACAACAGTAAACATGACCCTTTTTGGAACCCTTACTAGACCCTTACTATTTGAACACCACGGAACGTTGATGAGTTTTGGAAAAAAGCCTCCAAAAAGGTTAATTTTGGACCATGATCAAATGTGGTTAGAAGTGGTCTAGATCATTATTGATGACCCTCTACACGTTTCTGGAGGTGTTTCAAGGTGTTTTGAGCCTTTTTTCTCAAAACTCATTGGCAGCCCCTAGTGTTCAAATGGTAAGGCTATAATAAGGGCTCCAAAAAGGTACATTTTGGACCATCTCTGAAATCTGGTTCAAAAGTGGTCTAGATCATTATTTATGCCCATCAAGATGTTTCTGGAGGTGTTTCAAGGTGTTTCAAGGTGCCTTGAGCCTTTTTTTTTCCAAAACTCATCAGTGCCCCCTGGTGTTCAAATGGTGTAAGTGCTCCAAAATTGTCATTTTGGACCATCTACAAATCTGGTTAGAAAGTGTTTTAACCCTTGTGCGGTCCTTCGTAAAAGGCACACTGGCTGTGTCCTACAATCGGGTCTTAAAAACCCAGATTCCAAAGTTCAGTTCCATAGACTCATTACCCCACCCCCCAAGGATATATTACTGTTTTCAGTAGGAAGCAATGGCATCCTACAGTACGTATAAAAAGGTACATTTGTGAGCCACCGGGTCTCTTTGACCCGAAGGACCGCACAAGGGTTAAATCATTATTTATGCCCATCTACATTCAGGACTAATTCAGGGTATTTCAAGGTGTTTTGATCGTTTTTTTCCAAAACACATTAGCTCCCCCTCATGTTCAAATGGTAGACATATACGTGTGTGTGTCTGTAAGTGCATTTGTCATCTTTTGAAAAACAGATATTTGTGTAAATCCTTCATGATAATAATTGTTCTATTATTGTATTTAAATGAATGTTCCAAACTTTTTTTCACTTATGTAAAAACCAAAAGCTTCATGTGTCTGAAGGAAAATAAAAAAACATATATATATATATATATATATATATATATATATATATATATATATATATATATATATATATATATATATATATATATATATATACATACATACATATATATATATATATATATATATGTGTGTGTGTATATACACACACACACACACTGTTAATACAACAGGTAACACTAATCTCACCACAGTATCTGCTGGACCTGTCAGGTCGATGATGAAGATGCCTTCTGAAGTCATCCTCACTCCATCCAGAGAGGATGTGAGGTCAGTACAGCCCTCTGACGGACAAGACCAACAACA
This sequence comes from Siphamia tubifer, assembly GCA_020466265.1. Classification (NCBI taxonomy): domain Eukaryota; kingdom Metazoa; phylum Chordata; class Actinopteri; order Kurtiformes; family Apogonidae; genus Siphamia; species Siphamia tubifer. Next base: position 32,196,406 of record CM035785.1, read on the forward strand.
GTGTTACCCCAACAACAGTACGGAACGTCTGCTTGCATGTCATCAGGCCTTCACCGTGGACCACATCCAGCACAAGGCCTATTGAGTCCCCTGTGGTTGCAAGGGCACGAAATGTGCCAAGGACGACTTGCACACACTTGGGGAGGTGGAAAACTTTCAGTGTCCCAGTTCGGGAGGGGGCAGAGGTCAGAAAAACACTAAATTGTTCCTGCTTGGGGTCTTTCCAATGCATCCCTTTGAGCTCAAATTTGACCCCCTAAACATGCACAAAGACTCAGCAAATTTTGCAGGCACTCCAGAAGTGTGAAAAATTGTGGGTGTCTGTAGTTTCATAAAAGTTGGTAAAGAAATGTGTCTACAGCGCCCCCTAGAAAAGTAAACAAATATTGCATTAGGCCCAATAACGCCCTAGTGAAGTTAGAGCTATGTAAATCGGTACACATGTCCATCATTAGGAGACGAACAAAAAAAAAACCCCTATGATGGCTACCCCCATAAACCAACAGGAAGTCCACCATCTTGGATTAAACTTTCAAACATGTTGAGTCATGGATTTTCACTGTCATAGGAATTTAACAAACTCCTCCTTGGCAGTTCGGCCCAATGAGCTCAAAATCGATGAACATGATCTAGACAAGTGGGACATCAAAAGTTAACCAAATTTTTTGGGAAAAGTTGCATAATTTTTGTGCTTTGCAAAATTTGTGAACTTTTCAGGAAAAATTACCACGACATAAAGTGCTTCAGGTCATACAAGCACCCATTTGACTGAAATTTGACTCAGACGTCTATCTCCCTGGTCTACACAAATTTAATTATATCGCACTATAGCGCCCCCTATAGATTTGCCAAATAAACCGTTAATAAAAATGACATTAGATCGCACATACAAATAATGATCTGGGTAAAATTTGACTCAGATGTCTACCTCCTGGTCCTACACCAGTTTATCAATAGGAATTGCAATTTTTCTCCATAGTGCTCTCTATAAATTCGCATTTACTTACTCGTTTGGACATAAGGACACCAATTTGACTCAAATTTGACAGTCTCGCAGTTCTACACCCATTCAACACACAACATTTCAAATAAGTCACTCTATAGTCCCCCCTACATATTTATACAAAAGCGTCTGTTTCTGGTAGAATATCGCTTCCCGCCCACGGTACGATGTCGTCTCACCGTCGACTGTCGGTGGCGGTCATGCGGGAAGGCAGTCAGAAGGGATGGTGAAGGCCTTTGAGACTGCTTGCAGTTTTAATATCCACTTTGCTTTCATTCTGTGAAATGAAACAACGTGTTGTAGAACACCAAGCATGGGGACACTAAAACTTCATGGTCACCTTGAAGTCCCCAGAGCTCCAGAAGCACAGCGCTGCTCTGCAGGTAGTCCAGCAGACACTGAGAAGTGTGAAGGGAGGCAAAGTGAACCCTGTGATCCAGCAGAGGATTGACGTTGTGCCAAACAGCAGGAGTGTACAGAGGTTTGGAGCAGTCGAATAACTTAAAACTGAGGAGGAAACAGAGAAGAACACAAGTAGACAAGAGGGGCTGTTTTAGGTTATTCTCACTGAAAATCCCATGTGATTAGGTGCGTTTCCTTCGCCTGTCAAACCCCACTATGATATGAATTCATAGTCTGGAGACAATCCATAGACTGAGTTCAAAGTGTCACTTACTTTTACATCTATACATAATTTGAAAGTCTAAAGTCGATTCACACGTACATCACTAATGACAAAACCTCAAATGTTATAATATTTCATCCACAAAATGATTCAAATTTGACCTAAAAAATTTGACCTACTTATTTCCGGGACTCTGAACTTTGACCTGTAACATCAGCAGAGGAAAACTGCTCCGCTTTGCTCATGTGGAAACATGGACGGCATAAACAAAAACAACAGCAATTCCAGCAACATAGAAGAAATAGAAGAAGCAACAAGTGTTTGAGTTGAAGAGGAAACTATTCTTCATATGAGACAAACGACCAGAGTGTTGAAGTGGAGGAAGAACAGACAAACTATGCAGACATTGACTGGAATCTGATGATGATGAAAATACTGGTAGACTATAAACTTATAAACATTCACTATAGTTTATATTATCCATATATCAAGTTTTTTCACAGCATCTTTTCTGAACTAAAGACGACTGATTGAGCCCTAGTCCACTGTGCAGATTACAAACAATAATATTTAGTACTAATACACTAATACTTCAGTACTTCACCTTCGGTAATATGAATATCAATCAGCCATCTTTATTTCAGAAAGAATGCAGTGAAAGGGTTTGATATAAAGTGTGGACTTGTTGGTGGGAGTGGAACTGAAAATTGTGTCCCGTGCAGACCTCTATCCTCGACTCATCATTTCAGTAACTACATATTAATTTCAATTAAAATTTTATTGTACTTCAGTTTAACTCAATTACATTTTATTTATAGATCCCAAATCACAATAATGTCATCTCACAGGGATTTACAGGACAGAACAAACAACCACATAAACAGATGAAGTCACAAGCATCCCCTGTCCTAAGACCCTCCTCCAGTCCTTAGCTCCTCCCCCTGTCCTTTGACCCTCCTTCTGTCCTTAGCTCCTCCCCCTGTCCTTAGACTCTCCTTCTTGGTTAGAAAAAACTCCAAAACCCGGTGGGAAAGAATAAATCTCGAGGAGAACCACACTGAAGGACAGATCCAGAACTAATCCCACTTACCACTCCTTTGAAAGTCTAGTTTCATCCATCACTTTCCCCAACTGCAGAAACCAAAAACCAGTCCTTTTTGTCATAGTCTACCGCCCTCCTGGCTCTTATTCACAGTTTTTATTAGAAGTCTCTGACTTTCTATCCAGTGTAGTGTTGAACTCGGATAGGATTATAATAGTTGGTGATTTTAACATACATGTCGATAACAACGCTGACTCTCTTAGTAATGCATTTAGTGACCTACTAGACGGATTAGGCTTTATCCAAAATGTTAATAAACCAACCCACATTCACAGACATACTCTCAATCTGATCTTAACACTTGGTGTTGAAATTAATAACCTCGTCGTTTTTCCCCATAATCCCATACTCTCAGATCACTTTTTAATGACCTTCCAGGTTTTGTTTGAGGATATTTCTACCTCAGTGATTAAAACGCAAATGAAAAGGATACTATGTGACCGTGCTGTCTCAAAGTACAAAGAGTTAATTCAGTCACTAATTGTGCCTGTGTCATGTGATTATGTAAAGGACACATTTAGTCCCAGTATAAGTGATGAGTTAGTCGATACTACCATGCTCACACTACAAACTACGTTAGATATAGTTGCCCCCCTCAAGTTAAAAACTACTAAGGTTAGATTAACCTGCCCATGGTACAACGCTGACACTCGCTCCATTAAACAAGCAACACGTAAATTAGAGAGGCAATGGAGGCGATCCAACTTAGAAGATTCTCTCAATGTCTGGAAAAATAGCTTAATAAAGTATAAGCAAGCTTTGCGTACAGCCAAAACTAGATATTACTCATCCATAATAGAAGAAAACAAGAATAACCCTAGATTCCTGTTCAGTACTGTAGCCAGACTGACAAACAGCCACACCTCTGTGGAACCAGTTATTCCATCCACGCTCCATTCTGATGATTTCCTGCAGTTCTTTAACAATAAAATATCAACTATTAGAGAGAAAATAGACACATTTCTCCCAAACATTAGATCAGAAAAAGTAACGCTTTCAAACCTAGGCCCTTTAATAAATCCCTCTGTAACACTAAATAATTTCACTACTGTAGACCAAACTGATCTCATATCTATTATCATGTCTTCCAAATCAGCCACCTGCCTCTTAGATCCAATCCCAACAAAACTCTTTAAAGAGATTCTGCCCCTAATTATTAGCACTGTCCTAAATATAAATAACAATAATTAATTAATTATTAACTACTGGATATGTGCCGCAGTCATTTAAATATGCTGTTATTAAACCAATTCTGAAAAAGCCTACCCTAGATCCTGACATTTTAGCCAATTATAGGCCTATATCCAATTTGCCCTTCCTGTCAAAGGTTTTAGAACGAGTAATAGTTAAACAGCTGTGCCAATTCCTGCAGGATAATAGTTTATTTGAACAGTTTCAGTCTGGCTTTCGTGCCCATCATAGCACTGACACGGCGTTAGTTAAAGTTACTAATGACTTATTATTAGCCGCTGACATCGGATTAATATCGGTCCTGGTGTTATTAGACCTTAGTGCAGCCTTTGACACCATTGACCACAGTATCTTAGTGCACAGATTAGAATGTGATATAGGTATTAGAGGAGCAGCCCTCTGCTGGTTTAAATCATATTTATCTAATCGCTACCAATTTGTTCACATCAACCAACAATCATCGCAGTCCTCCAGAGTTAATTATGGCGTTCCTCAAGGGTCAGTCCTTGGGCCTATTTTGTTTACACTATATATGCTCCCTTTAGGTAACATCATTAGAAATCATGGCATTAATTTTCATTGTTATGCGGATGACACACAGCTATATTTATTGATTAAACCTGATCAGACCAGACAAATAGATAAACTAAGTACTTGTGTACAAGACATAAAAATTTGGATGAGTGCCAATTATCTTTTATTGAACCCTGAAAAAACTGAAGTCGTTATAATTGGTCCTAAAAATGCGAGAGACTCCCTACCTGACCAGATAGTTACTTTAGGAGTTTTATTTGATCCAGATCTTTCATTCAAAATGCACATTAACCAAACTTGCAGAACAGCCTTCTTTCACCTGCGCAACATAGCCAACATTAGGAATATTCTGTCTAAAACGACTGCAGAAAAATTAATTCATGCATTTGTTATATCACGATTAGATTATTGTAACTCCTTACTTGTAGCGTGTCCTAAATATTCCCTAAAAAGCTTGCAACTGGTTCAAAATGCAGCAGCAAGATTATTAACAGGATCAAATAGAAGAGAACACATCACCCCTGTGCTCCAAACCCTTCACTGGCTACCAGTTGAGTCTAGAATTAAATTTAAAATCCTCCTCCTTGCATATAAAACCATTAATGGTATGGGTCCCTCTTATCTTAAAGATGATCTGGTTCCGTACCAACCCAATAGAACCCTTCGTTCTCAGAATGCAGGTTTATTGAAAGTTCCTAGGGTTTCTAAAAGTACAGTAGGAGCTAGAGCCTTTAGTTATCAGGCCCCTGTCTTATGGAATCAGCTTCCCTTTAATATTAAAGACGCCGACACAGTCTCTACATTTAAAATTAGGCTTAAAACACTCCTGTTTGAGAAAGCCTATGGTCAGGTTAGTTAAAAATTATGTGACTCATATATCATGTATACATGATGTATGAGTCACAGTTCAGTCTAGGCTGCCCTAGGAGTTAGAATGCTGGGGGAAGTACAGACACTGAGTTCTTTCTTCTCTTTCTCTCCCTCACACCTGTTTCTGTAACTTTTACAACCTATCTTTCATACCAAGTCTGTTCATGACTAATCACCTGGTGTCCCCCCCCCCCCCCCCCCCGGGGGGAGTGGTGGCTCTCCTGACAGTGTCTGCACGGGAGCCATGGACGACAGGATCTGCAGTATCTCGCCTGTGCCGACCTGTGACCCCGGACCACCGCCCCTGCCTGTCTGGACCAGCCCCCCCTCCTTCATTTATAAATGGACGTTCATCTATAGCCTGTCCGTCCATGGGAGTGGATCTCTCCTTCAATGTGGTTCTCCTCAAGATTTCTTCTTTTTCCCACTGGGTTTTGAAGTTTTT
>CM035785.1:32207175-32217175 GCA_020466265.1 Siphamia tubifer
TTAAGTTCTGGAAAATGTTATTTTTTAAGTTCATCAACTTAAAATAATTTAAGGCAATCGACTACCTTAAATGTTTTGAGTTCTGCTTATTTATTCAGATTTACAGTGTACTCTGACCACCACCAAACATTCATACACCAGTGTGAGTAACACTGGAGGCAGCAGGGTCTTTGCCCAAGGACACAACAGACTGAGTAGAACAGAGTGGGAATCAAACCACCAACCCTTTGGTTAACCGACGACCCGCTCTCCCAACTGAGCCATGGCCCCAAAGAACAAAGATATGAAGTGATTTGTGTGCACTTTTATATGAATACATTTGGAACCATGCTGTTTTCAGACACATCCTGTATTTAATCGTCCTTGAACAGGTTCAGTGATTCACTTCTGAGTCACAGTTAATTATAAACAATAAATTATATTGACAATCATTTTATGAGAAGAGGTAAAAATGTCTTATGAGAATGTTACGAGCAACAGTTTTTATTTAAACTGTTAAAACTGAAACATGATGATAAAAACATACTAGGGTTTTCAGAGCTGGAAGTAACCAAATAAAAGTACTTCATTAATCTACTCTTTTTAGGTATCTGTACTTTACTTGAGTATTTATTTTTACTTTTACTCCTGACATTTGTTCATAAATATCTGTACTTTATACTTGATGATGTTTGACATTTGTGTTATATGTGTTGTTTAAAGAGTTAAATAACGTGTCTAATGGGATGGTCCTCAGACAATACTTCCACGTCTTAGGAACCCCGTCTTCCAGAGTCGTGGCAGATAGGGGTGTAAGAGAGGACTCCTCTATAATATGATGTAGTGAGCTGTGATACGGCCAAAGAGGGGGGGTCAAAACTGGACGGTATAAAAATATTGAGTCAGAGAAGGGAGCCAGCTTTTTCTCTGTTTTCCTCTCTCTCTGCTCTAAACTGGTCAGACAATTGACTGAAGGTCATCCCCTGAGGACTTAGAGGTTTGTAGCTATATCAATGATTGATGATTGACTTTGTTATACCTTTATAAAGAAATGAGTAACCTTTATATCTGGTTTTGATATTATTTTGTCGTCCACGGGGAAACCCCTTTGAAGAGACAAGTGACGACATACTCTTTACATGTATATAAATATCTGTACTTTATACGGACATTATAGCTAATAATTTTGACTTTTTAATCTCATAATTTTGACTTTTTAACTCACAATTCTTTTTTAGAATATGATCAAAATGATGACTTTACCTCAATTGTGACTTTTTCCTAAATTTCCAGCCCATATCCACTAAACTGAATAAAATGACAGGATCAAACACATCATCTTCACACTAACTCACTTTTAAAGGCATTCCTTTTGGATATTTTTGAAACCTTTACGATTTTTCCAGGTTAAATTAGTGTTATTTCACTCATCCCAAAAATGCAACTTTATTTTTTACTTTATTTCAATTGAGAAGTAGTACTTTTTTTTTTACTTTTACTTTAGTAAAGCAGTTGAATCAGTACTTGTACTTTTTCACACCAGTAGCTGTACTTCTACTTAAGTACAGAATGTGAGTACTACTTTGACCACCTCTGAGGTTTTTATTCACCCGCCATTTCTCCTTTTTCACTCAGATTTTTGTTGTTTTTACTTTTCATTAGAACTGATCTGCAACTGAAAACATCGTTCAACTTTGGTCAATAGCTTTTTTTTTTTTTAAATTTGTATTGAAATAGAAGTAGGTGAAAATGTACAGTCACAGTCTGCTCTGAAATAACAGCTACATGGGGGAATATAAACTGCATTTTTTTTCCCTCCATGGCATACCTTATCTCTGCTCTGTTCAGCCTGATGCTGCTCATACACTTCTTCCATCAGAAATTTTCGGTTCACAAACTTGGCTTTGGACCACATCCACACCTGAGGGTGAAAGAAAAGTCAGATAAAGAAGCAACAAACCAAGTCCTAATATAAACTAAGTGTTAAATGCAACTGTCATAAAGTTTCATTTTATGAATAAAAACCTGTTTGTTGCCTTCGGTCGTCACTCTGATAATAATCTCTTTCTCCAGATCATGGCCTTTTGAGTCTGACAAGGCAAGATTCTTGATCTCCAGTTTGAACTCCACACCCTACACATATGGAATATAAAACACCTGAGCATGTGAGTGTCTATAAAACATGTGACATTAACCCTTTGATGCATACACTGTAGATTTTGCAGTGTTAATTTGGAGACAATGGGACCAAATACACTCTAGAAGAAGTTAAATAAACTCTCTAAGTGTTGATTTAACACTGCAAAATTTACTGTGTACTGGTCACAGTCCAGTGGGCAGTTGTTCTACAGTTGTTCTCTTGTATATTCATAGTTTTAGTTGAGTTCATATCATTACTGTAACTGGTTTGGTCTTAATACCTGATCTACACTACATCATTGAAAAAAAGTTTGACAACCACTGGTTTAGGGCATAATGTTAGTTCCTGACATTTAATGAAATCATGTGTACCTTATTCAACTCCTGGCTCATCTGGTTGGCCTCGGCAACCATGGGCATCAGTTTAATGTAGTCATAGAAAACCGCCAACAGACTGGGGTCGGTCTGAGTGGACCCAGAACTGGACTCACCTAGACACAGGATTTATATTATTAAACAGCTGTCATTCAAAAACAACCCCTCTTAATGTACCCTGAGACAATATGTGGTCCAAATGTAAAAAACCATAGTACATATATGTACTTATTGATTGATTGATTGATTCTTACATGTGCCATTTTGGACAGATATGCATAAAAACCTTCAACAGTGAATAAGAATAATTATGGATATAAAGGACCCACAACTTAATACTGAATACTTTGGATCGTCTTATTACCTCCGCCAAGGAGGTATTAAATTCGGGTCTGCTTGTCTGTCTGTTTGTTGACCAAATCTCAATTTGGTCAAGTATGTTGATCAGTAGCGTTTGCTTGTATGTGCGTTTGTGTTTGTTTTCACTCTAGTGATCACATTTCTGGAGTAAATTGTCTGTAATTTGTTGACAAGTTTTGTCCATGTAACCTGCCGGATGGGATCTATTTTCGTTGATCTGGGTCAAAGGTCAAAGGTCAATGTCAATAAAAATATAATAAATTGTTCAGTGTCCAGTACTTTAACAGTTTTAATGCGTTTGATTTCAAACTTCTTGGGTAAATATAGATTTGATATAGGGTTCATCACACTGAATCTTGACCTTCATGGTCAATGTTCTGCACTAAATAGTGTTTTTCCATTTTCATGGTGCTCAAAATGCCTTACATTCACACACCAGTAGGTTTCTAAGGTTCTGTCAGTCCTACTGGGAGACTAAGTCAGGGTTCAGTGTCTTTGCCCAAAGACACTTCAACAGCCAGAGCTGGGACACGAACCGCCAACCTGTTGTGGTGTTGCTCACCCAGGTGGATGCCTTCAGCAGCAGCCACTTCAGACTGGAAATAGTCATAGTCATAGCGGCTCCAATCGTCTCCGCCCCTCTCTGAAGGATAACCAATGAAAAGGTAGGTACAGTTTGACCCCAGAATGAGACGGTCCTAAAATGAGACCAGGAAAGGGTGGAAGTAAAATAAAATTAATTTTTTTTTACATTTTTTTTACAGTACATGGGCAGATTTTTCAGACAAATTAGTTAGTTTTACATTTTAAAAGAAATAATCCTATTTTATACTTATTATATTAAAAAAAATAGTGTCTTAACTTGTTTTAATTGTTTTCAAGGGGAATTATGTTGATTATTTTTTTACCTCCGCCAAGAAGGTTACATTTTGGCTGGAGTTTGTCTGTTTGTTTCTATGTTGTGTGTGTGTTTGTGGGTTTTTCCTTTTTTTTCTCCAGGCACCTGAAGAATGAGTGGGTGTGGCTCTCCCTAGGACCTCCTCCTGGGCTATTCCATTAGACCAGCTTCATCCTCAGTGGATACGGAACCATCCAAGCCTGGACTGCCACCTACTATATAAATCCACCTTTCACCTGTGCTTGTTATGGCATTTTTCTTTTCATGTTCCAGTTTGTTAGACCGGTGGTGAGTGTTGGACTCGGTTAGATGGGTACATTTGCACTCACTGTATTTTCCAGACTATAAGGCGCACTTAAAAGACTTTAATTTTCTCCAAAAACAAGAGTGCACCTTATATATGGGTTAATTCTGTTTGTGCTGAATGACTAGGAATTTTGACTTTTTATCTCATGATTTTGACTTCACTTAATGCGCCTTATAGTGTGGAAAATCTGGGTTTTTTTGTGTTAGACACGTTAGGTTAGCAGGTTGGCCATCACTGTACTTCTGTTTGGGACTGCTAGATGTTTTTATTTTTGCTAGTACAGGGTCACCAGTTAGCTTGGTTTAGTACAAACACACTGTAAACTATAGGAGGAGTGGGCCGCCATGAGCGTATGGGGGGGTTAAGTGCCTTGCTCAAGGGCACATCAGTGTTATTGGAGTCTCACCAGGTGCTGCAGCTCAGTTGTATCACAGACGGTTGTTCCATTGATGATGACCTTTGACCCTGACACTGGAGTCAGTGTAACACGGCGCTGCTCGTTCCTGAACACTGCATGATACTGTTGGATACTGACACACACACACACACACACACACACACGTTTACATGTTTCATGAGGACCAAGTTTGTAATCAGGTAGACATCGGGTAGTGAGTGTGAACACATTTATACTTTACCAAAGTAAAATAAAAATAAGGATAAAAATTTTAAAATTAAATTTAAAAATAAGGAAACAAAAATGAACAAATAAATAAAAATAAAAAAATATTAAAAATCTAAAATAAATAAACTAATATATTTTTAGATAATAAAATAAATAATAAAATAAATCAATAAATAAATAATTAAAAATAAAACTTTTTTGTTTTTAAAGTAAACATCATCAAACATTTGAAATATACATGTTTCACTTTACACCTGTTTCTCTGATGCTTTATGGGGACTTCTGAAAAAAAACAAAACAAATTAATGTATTTAAAGGGCCACATTATTTCTATTTTACAGAAGATGTACAGAGACCTCTTAAACATTTGCAATAATGCAATAATACAAATATACAAAAGTCTATTAAGTAATATATTAATATATTATTCACTGCAAAATCTAAATCTTACCAAGTGCATTTTTGTCATTTCTACTCAAAATATCTCATTATATGTAAAATAAAATAGAAAAACATAGAGATCTTCCACTGAGATATAAATAACTTATTTTTAGACAATAGATGTGGAAAATCATATTTTAAGAAATTTTCACTTGTTCCATTGGCAGGTTTGTTTTTTCTTAATTCAATGTAAACTTGTCCAGTGCTGTGGACATTACTGAGACACTAACCATCCCAGCATGCATTTCACCAAGAAAACATGCAGGAAAGATCAGCAATCAAACGCATCTACTTATAGACTTTATTCAAACAGTGCTTAATGTTTGTAACCATAACCATGAACACTGCTTTTATCAACATGTATCCCTCATTAACCCTTTAAACTTCCACTCAATTCCACTTAAATTTCTTAATAAAGTAAATTAAATTTTGTTCTTGAACCATTTTGATAACATGCAATTGGTGTTTGCTTATATCAGTGGTTCTCAAATGGGGGTACACGTAACCCTGGGGGTATGTAGAGGTACTGCAGGGGGTACGTGAAGCTTTTCAAAATTCTTTTTAAAAGTAAGTAATATATTTTCCGCATTCTAAGGTGCATTAATTGAAGTCAAAATTATGATTTTGAGATTTTATCTCATGATTTTTACTCACACACCTGCATTTATTTCTGTGTTAAAATCCGATGTCATTGTTTGCACACAGCATCTAAACCAGGGGTCGACAGTAACACCCAAAGAGACATTTGAACCCGGTTTCCATGGAAACAAAAACACTGGGAGCTGCTCATCATCTTTAAAAATCTCAGTCCAAACTTTACTTTTTTTTGGATGTTTCCGGAGCTTCCACTTTCCCAACTTTATTTTCCCTCTTGCTCCCTCCATACCGAAGGATACTGACCACAATGTACGACACCTTCACCAAAATTCACTTAATAAAGTGTATTTACCAGGTTATTTTAATGTTTATCTCAAACAACCGCAACCTGAATATCATGAAAAATATTTTTCAATGACCCGTAACTGTGGGTGACCACTCACTTCGGGTTAGCTTGTGTATCACTGATATGGACCCTTGGAAGTTTAAAGGGTTAAACATCACCTCAGTGAAAACTCACCCTAAACCCTTTATACAAATGGATCGTGGGAAAGAATCACAGAGTCCAATGTTCCATTCACCTGGAGGGAAATTAAACTGTACATGAGTGTTTGGTCACATTACATCCCATAAACATACTGAACACTCCCTCACCACCCACTGCTTCTTCTAACACAAACTAAAGCACATATTCATCTGAAAATAGAAAAAGGTGAAGCTCCACTTACCCTCCTGGATAAAAAGTTTCACCACACCTGACAGCTGAGTGTCTTCGTTAATGTTCAGAATATAGGGGTGCATCTGCATCATCCTCCTCTCCTGACAGTGTGACAAGAACACAAACATTTAATTTAATTTTCAGAATGTAGGCAGGGCCAGATGTAGTCAATGTGGTGCCCTAGGCGAACACCCCTCTTTCCTTTTTGTGGAATTAGAAGTGATCATCTGTAAACATAGTGTCCTAACTCTCAACCTTGTTGATTTGTAACAAGGAACAAAACACCAGTGCTGGGCATAATGCTGTTAGAGTATAACGGCGTTACTAATGCAGTCAGATTTTGAGTAACGGAGTAATTACTTAATTACTTTATCCATAACATCGCCATTACTATTACTTGAAAATAATGTGACACGTTACAGGCGTGTTTCCACTATCAAACTTCCAGGACTTTTTTGTAGGCTGTTGACCAGGTCATGAGTTAGCCCAATCCTCTCAGGCATGTGTCTCCATACAGAAATGGAAACTTTCGAGGAAGTTATTAAATCACATCAGTTGCTATGGTAAAGTCACTAACAAAAAGCACCAAAACAAAGCCTCAGCAGAGGAGGAAACTAGACGTGGACGAGGGATGATGAACTGCATTGAATGCAAAACAGTTTTATTGTCAGCTCACACACACATACACAGCCATAAGCACCGCGACATTTCAGTCACTTGTCAAACTGCAAGGGGAAGTAACTAGTACTTGGAATTAATTACTTTTTCAAAGTAACTTACCCAGCACTGCAAAACTTACTCTTATTCTGATAAATCAAACTTAAAAAGTCAAAATTATGAGATATAAAGTCAAAATTATGCAATAAACAGTCAAATTATGCAATAAAAAGGCAAAATTATGCAATAAACAGTCAAATTATGCAATAAAAAGGCAAAATTATGAGATAAAAAGTCAAAACTTTGTTATAAAAAGTCAACATTATGTGACAAAATGTCTAAATCCCCAGTCCCTAAACACAGCCACAATTAATCCATATATTAGTCTCACTTTGAGTAAATTCAAGTCTGTTCAGTTCACCTTATAGTCCAGAAAATACAGTATTTTAATATTCTAATTCTGTGGGACTTGATGCCACCAAGACATCTGGTGCCCGAGGCCAGTGGTTCCCAACCCTGGTCCTCAAGTATCACTATCCTGCATGTTGGAGCTGTCTCCCTCTACCAACACACCTGATTCAAATGATCAGCCTGTCTTGATGATGACCATCAGAGGGAAGAGGGAAAAATCTAAAACATGCAGGATAGCGGCACTTGAGGACCATGGTTGGGGACCACTGGCCTAGGCAGCCGCCTAGTCTGACTATGACTAACACTGACCCTGAATGTAGGGGTGCATCTGCATCATCCTCCTCTCCCAATAATGGGACAAAAACATAAACACATTTAATTCTGTTGTGACAGAAAATTACAACTGAGATGTAGAATGAGCCCATGTCTGAGCAGTGTGTAGTACAGTGTTTCTAAACCTGGTCCTAGAGGACCGCTATCCTACATGTTTTAGATGTTTCTGTTTCCAAACACACCTGATTCAAATGATCAGCTGATCATCCTGGTCTGTAGAATAATGACCGTCAGGTGTGTTCAAAGAGAAAAACATCTAAAACATGCAGGACAGTGTGACTATAGGACCAGGGTTTGGAAAACACTGGTGTAGAACATCTGAAATATATGATGAGAGCCTTTGTGTGTGTGTGTGTGTGTGTGTGTGTGTGTGTGTGTGTGTGTGTGTGTGTGTGTGTACCTGTGTGATGCTAGCGTACTGCTGTTCCCAGTCCTTCAGCGCCTCCTGCAGGTGTTGTTCCCACAGAGTCTGAATGGCTTTGATCTGAAGTTCATTATGGGTTAGAAGCTGCCGAAGCTCCTCTGAAAACACACACACAGACACACACACACACACACAGAAACACACACACACACACACACATACACAAACACAAACACACACACACAGAAACACACACACACACACACATACACACAGACACACACACATAAAAACACAGACAGACACACACACACACACACACACACAGACATACACAAACACACACACACACATACACACACACACACACACAGACACACAGACAAACACACAAACAGACACACAAAAACACACACACACACACACAGACAAACACACACACAGACACACAAAAACACACACACACACACACACACACACACACACAGACAGTTATTCAATCAGAGTTCTTCCAGGTATTTTTCTTCTTCAGTCTTCAGTCTTACTGGTCTCATCGTTGGTCCTTCGTCCCTCTTGTCCCAGGCGGCTCAGTCTCTGCAGTAGTCTAGCATTCTCTGCCTTCAGCTCTTTCACCAGACGCTCAGTTGGACTCTCATTCACAACTGCCCGATTCTGGATGCGCTTCGCCCTGTACAAGACAAGACCGAAGAACAAGATAGTCAGAGACCGCAGACCTACGCCAAGGTTTGATATGACGTCAAAACAAGATGTGATGGAACCATAGGTGTTGACCCAACTGCTGTCTGAAGGTCAGACCATGTGAATAAAAAAAAACACTGAGATATTACCACTGATGTGTTTTAGCTGTTGACCTTTAGTGTGACCTTGACCTTTGACCTTCATTGCTCAAAATCTAATGGGTTCTTCCTTGACACATTGACTATGTCATAAATCATTCACTCACTCCCCACCTCCTATTCTCTACACAGGTAAATAAATGTAGCCTTCTACATAGTGAACTCAACTGAAAAGACACTATGACAGCGCTGAACAAAAACTAAAACTTAACAGTGTCGTCTATAACAAAATTAAAAGGCTCTTTTATTTTTTACTGTCTGTGGAATAAAAATGTAAAAATCTAATTGTTTCATTACTCTGTTACTGTTATTAACTGTTAGTAAATGTTATTAACTGTTATTAAGTGTTAAATAACTCTCATCTGGTGCCTGTCATCCAACAGACAGAGTTAACGTTTATTGTTACTGAACAGCTGTAGTTGTGTCAGTATGTCATCCAATCTCAATCTGTTCATGTTTCTTTTAATCATAAATCTCTTCGTCCTTCGGGCATTTTTCGTTTTGTGCAATGCATGATGGGATATAGTGCTTTGGTTAGTGACCATCGATGTCCACTACATTTTGCAGTGGATTGTGGGAAACATTGAGTGACAATATAGTGATTATAAATAATTCACTAAAGATTCAGACACCCCTACAAAATGACCTGGTCCATATACAGTGAACTATAGAGGGTATACACTATATTACCAACAGTATTCACTCACCTGCCTTGACTTACATATGAACTTGACATCCCATTCTTAATCCATACAGTGATATGGGTTCACCTTTTGCAGCTACAATAACTTCAACTCTTCTGGGAAGGTTTTCCACAAGGTTTAGGAGTGTATTTATGGGACCATTCCTCCCAGAAGCATTTGTGAGATAACACACTGACGTTGGACCAAAGGCCTGGCTCTCAGTGTGTCCCCTAATTCATCCTAAAAGTGTTCTGTG